>CM031233.1:209459043-210059043 GCA_018340775.1 Taxus wallichiana var. yunnanensis | reverse complement strand
TTACCAATGGTGCATAGCCGGAAACAACACTAGATAAGAGTAGCTCTTATGACTGGCATTTGCCAATAGTAATAGCCTTTACAACAGATATACATTAAGATTAATTACTTACTCATATTTACTTACACCAAAAGACACTATCACCATCTCATACCCATTATACTTCTTCATATCCTTCCTGTTAATTGAGATTAATTTAAAGACTGTTAGGACTCGTCCCATATCCCTTATAAATCCCTATATATACTCTACATTCAAAAAAAAATTAGGACCACTCCTGATCGCCATGCTTCTATTCTAAGTTTTAAGAGGGTACTTCACAGTTACCAAATATGATCGATTTTTACAAATTTATCCTATTTTTACAAATGTACACCTGAGTTGGCCTAATGGTGAAGAACATGTGCTCTTTAAATTGAGGTCACAAGTTCAAATCCTGCAAGGGGTAGGGTATGTACGCCTCGTTTGTAGCAAAGTTAGTTGCCTCCCGCATGTGAGTACGAGGTAGTCCCATATGCTGTAAACCGCTTGTAGACCCAAAAACAGGCTGCCCGACATCGTGGACTGTAAAAACCTATTATTGTTGTTTATCACTGACTGAAATTCCTAAAATTTAGGGTTTTGGTAGATTAAAATTCAGAAAAAGCAAAACCCAGTCTTGCGGTTGTAAACAATAATATTTTTACCAAATCTGTTTCCCAAAAAGCCAAAAAATGCGGCTAGAAATAATAGAAAACCCACCGAATCTATTCAGAACTGATGTTGTTATATTTATAATAGCCCGTTGGTATTAATTAAAGGAAAAACAAAATGTTGCAATTTATAATTATTGAAATTACTATATTTTTTTATTGAAATTTATTGTATTTTTCCTATGGACCGTTTTTTTTCCATATTTTGTGTCCACCGTTTAATACTCTCCGTATGAAAGTTGCTTTCTTTTGTGGGGTACTTCAACATCCCATTGATCTGCTTTGGATATGTGTAGACTTAAAACATAATTTCATTCTTTCTAGATATGCACCTATTCTTATTCCTCTTCTTCGAAACATCGTTGTATTCTGGATACTTATCTAATACAACAGCAAGAAACATGTTCCTTTCATATAAAGCTTGTTGTTTAAGTAGCTAGCATTTACCATTTACTTTTGTGTCCTTATTTTATGTTTCTGCTGACATCTTTTTTCTTTCTTTCGTTCCAAATTGCATAACAGGTTATTTTGCAATAACGATTTCTTTCCTTCTTACGAAATCGGAAACCTAGCTAGCAAAAAAAAAACATGAAATGCTTTAGTAGATTTGAATATCCATAGCTTGTGTTTGCACTCCAAAATAAATGATTGCTTCGGAAAAAAAAAAAAAACAGATTTAAAAATAAAAAACAGGGTTAAAAAAAAAAATTTGGTTTGCCTACTTCTACTTGTCAAATTTAAAAGAGTATATGAAGTATTGTAGTTTATTTCTTTTACTTGACTGCTGATTTCTTTTTCTCATGCAATCAACCTTTTCTTTATTTGAATCGTGATCAAGTTAGACTGTTTATGAAGTTATTATTTTGTTATGAATGTTTCTTCAAGCATCCTATTCACTTTCAATGTGCTAAGATTGAATTTATAAGGCGTTTTATGGCTCGGACATGAAATTTTATTTGTTGTTATTTCCATGTGCGAAATGAGGAAAAAAACTCAGAACTCCACTCTTCAAATTGATGGCATATTGATAAGTTTCTATTATGTTCATAAACCAAAGGGTTTTATTGCCATCTCAAACTACAACTATTTGATATTTGATGGCACATTTCAACTCCCAAACAAAATAGTAACAAACTTGTTGCAATTACATACTCTGACAAGTTGACAAATCATTTATTTTGTAGTTACACATTTTATTATAGAAAACTTGATGTTTATATGATGCATTCGCCAGTATGAAGTTCATTACATAACCCATTACCTTAAACATTGCAAATTATATTTGTCCCTATTGTTCAGGTGGTATAAGAGCTCCTGAAACATTAAAGTTTTGAAGCTTAAATGAAACGAATAAGTGGGCAAGATGAATGCTTCAACAATGTAGAGTGTCTAATTTCATAACAAAGTGTCGACAAATACAAGTACAACTTATTGTCTATTTGTTGTGTCATTTTATATATTCCCCTGAAGTTGTTTTTTGGTACAAAAGTTCATTATATAATGTTGATGATTAGAGATTAATATCTTCCATTATAATAATTCCATTATGAATCCATAATAATTGTTATCTTGTTCTACATCGTTGTAAGCCATGTCGGTTTTTTTGTGCTTGTCCAAATAATTTCTGCCCTATCATCTCTCACTATATATATACACAACATTTCCATGTCTTGCACACATGTTTCTAAGTGTTGCATACAATCAATTTATTTATCAGTAAAAGGAAATAGAGAATCTGTAACATGACGATCAACGGAATCTCCATTGAAGCTAAGATCTTAACCTTGATGTTGGCGCTTGTGACATTCATATACTTGTTATCCAAATGCTTTATGCCGGACAAATCTCATTGTTGCGAAGGAATCCTGGGCCTGATCAAAATATTCCATTTCTCATGCCTGCACAACACTCACTCTTCCCTTTTACCCGAAAATGGCATGACCGGTTCATGCATCCAAGAATTCAACCAACAGCTCATCGTGTGCGGGGTCGTCCCTCGTCCTCTCCCTTTTTTCACTCCCTTAATTTTCAAATTTGCATCCCATCCTCTTCGGCATTTTCATCGTACACTCCACGTACGATTGCTAGTATTTTATCACATCCAACAAAATATTCCATGTAGGGATTAGGAAAAGAGGAACAGTGTTTAAAAACAACAAAGAAAAGATCAGCTCCCACGCACTTGTCCACACACTGCGCATTGGGAGAAAGGAAAGGACAACAAACTGTTTTGAATCCAAGATTGCTCAGGGTAAAATAAGACAGTCCAAAACATTACCACGCATGCATCAAATCACCACGCAGTCAAAGAGGAAGCCCACGCGTCCAAGAAAGGAGTAGTTCCATGCATTAGAAAAGGAGACGCGCCTAAGGGAAATAAGAACAGTTTCCAATAAAACAAAGAATAAAAAAATCCCTTTCAACGCATGCAAAGACAGGAGAAAGGGAAGCCACGCGCCAGGAAAGAGAAACTCACGCCAAGAAGGAAGAATATCTCTGTCTAGGCAATCTGAAGAAAAAATAAGCAGAGAGTTTTCAGTGCAGAGTAGAGTGCGAAGGATTAGACGATACAGACACAGAGGCATTGCAGCCGAGTTGCAACATTTTCTTTTGTTTGTAAACAACAGGTCAAGCGTTCGAATCCCATCAGATCCATAAAAAATGGCCAGATCTGCTGCAATGGTATTCATTCTCCTCATGGGACTGGTTGCATTTTCTACACAGCAGGCTCCAGCAGTGTCACCCAAGGCTTCGTCGGCGCCCAAATCAGCTGCTCCCGTTACCACCGCCACTCATCCCACAACCAGCACATCACCTGCAAGGTGTGTTCTTGTCAGGGATCCATAGCAACTGCCTGCAACAGTAATTAGCCAGGCAGCAGGCATGTTGCAGTATAGTAGAAGCCTTTTTGAGCGCTTCCAACAAGCAGGTTGTCCAACTATGTTGTTATCTGTTCAGTATCAAATGCATCCTCAAATTCGGGATTTTTCCTTCAAGATATTTTTATCAAAATCGATTAAGTGACAGTGAGAGTGTTACCAGGAGACCTGATGAAATTTATTACAAAGATTCTCTATTGAGACCTTACTTGTTTTACGATGTAACTCATGGAAGAGAATCTCATAGAGGTGGATCTGTTTCATATCAGAATATTCATGAAGCACAATTTGCTTTGCAATTATATGAGCATCTTCAACGAGTCACTAAGTTGGCAAGCATAAAGGTTTCTGTTGGAATTATCACACCTTACAAGCTACAGCTGAAATGTTTGCACCGAGAGTTTGATGTTGTCCTCAAATCTGATGAAGGAAAAGGTTTATATATCAATACGGTAGATGCCTTAAAATGAATTGTCTTTGTGACTTGTTATATTCTGCATCGGCCTTCAGAAAGAATGCGTAATGCGTATGGATGGATCTGGGGCCCTGATAAAGCTTATGGTTTAATTGCTAAAAGCTGCAACAAATGAAGGTCACAAATAGCAAACATAATGCAGCTGTAGGCTTATCCTTATTCTGAACTCAGATCCATGGCAGCTGTTTTTATGGATATGAGTCAGGAAACAAATATTCACTGTCGTATACGACAGATTGGATTCACGCTACTCAAGGCTTCATAAAATTTCCCTGAATCAGGAGATGAAGGTTTATTACGGTGCAGAATGAAACGATTCATATTGCTCAGCATTTTTTCCCCTAGAAATGAATTGAATGTGAAGATCAACTCTGAAAATACTTGGTTGGCCGTTTTTTATACTACATCCTTGTTACTTGTAAATGGTCTCTTTGAGAAACTCTGAGGGCAATAGGCAATATTTATACCCTTCCATTATGTACATCCAATCAGACAATAAAAAGTATTCTTTTACCAGGTTCAGAGAAACTTGTTTTTTTCAATGGACGATTGTACTGTAGTTTCAAGCTAATTTTATCTAGCTTTATTTCCAGAATTGAACTCGGGGAGTTCGGTTCCTGGAAAGAAGGTAAGACGACACGAAGGGCATGGATCGCCATGGGAGTCCGAATTCAAGTTGAAAATGCATGAGCTCACAATCAAGCTAGGAGTGATACGATTAAGGGCTCATTCGTGAGTTGAGTCGTCTAAACACCTAAGTGAAGAAGGAGCACATCTCAAGAATTTCTCATTCCAGTCATCATTCGTCTTTGCATGATTGCCCTAATTCTTCAGGCCTAATCAACAACACAACACTATAATTCAGAGCATTGGTTCAAGCGCAAGCACTCGATAAAATATATCACACAATTTCTAGAGGTGGAACTTGCTGATGAAGTACCTCAAAATATACCAGCCCAACTTGTGGAAGTAGTCACAACTTCTCAACCAAAAGTTGATGATTCGGTTCTTTCCCCACCTACATTTGAAGAATCGCCACAAATGGAGAAAATGGCGACAAAATCTTTCTCACAAGAAGAAGATCCAATTTCGGTGACACACGAAGGTGATCCCTTGATGTGATGAAGATCAATTCGCAACGAACACGAGAACCATGTACAATGAAGTACTTGGAGAGGTTCCCACTGCTACATGATATCCTGATGAATTGAAAGAGGGTCATCAAGCCAATAGTGATAAACTTGGAAGCGATTGCGTAAATGTTAGAATCCATCACTCCAAAAAAGACCAAATACTATGCTAAGGTGTGTGTCAACGAATTCATAAATCACTTCGATGATATTTCAACACCACTCGTTCACAATGGGGCAAAGGAGATGGATTTCCAAGACTCTGAAGTCTCACGAATTCTTCTCGGGAGATCAACACTTTGGGATGGTGACAAAGAAAAAGGACATAACTCCAGGTAGTGAATTGCAATTTTGGCTCCTGGAAGATCTTCTCAATGGTGAAAGATCAAAAGTTGGATTCTGACAAACCAAGGTGGCGTAACGACTACGGTCTCACGACAAATGAATAATTCACCATGGAAAGGTACTCGGAGCATGTGGAGAATTGTGAATGTGGATACGAATGAAGACAAACTTTCTCACACCAGAATATTGCTCAAGTTTCATGCTCAACACTCTTGTCATTTGGAGGATTGCAGAGCACGGTCAATGAGTTCATTCCTGTATGATCGGGATAGGCGGACTCTTGGCCCAATGGATAAGGCACTAATCCTAGGTGTCTTGATCTAGGTGGCGCATTGCTGACTAGGATGTCTATGTGTGCGTCCAAGTCATTTAAGTGGGGTCCACATGTGCCCATTTCTTTTATGACTTTTTAACTTAAGTGGTTTCTATTTTTAGTCACTTTTTAAAAGTTGGTTGAAAAAGTCAAAGTCACTTAAGTGCCCTATTTAATGTGCATTTAAAATCCTAACTACTTTGTAACCAACTTTTGGGTTATAAAAGGAAGTGAGGGGCTCATTTGAAAAGGTGACTTTGAGAGAGGAGAAGAAAATACTTTTGTGCAAGCTTTGTTTCAGGAAGAAACTTTGTGTCCTTTATGAAAAATATTTTGGAGTTAATGAAATATGAACTTTGTGTCTCATTCATTGTCTCTTGTAACATTTGGTGTTCTTATGTTCATTAGATGTTAGGTGTTTGAATCTTTCATGCAAATATTATCTTTGATCTTATTGTCAACATTATTAATCAGTTGTTCTAGTTCACAGTGATCAAGCTCTAATTATCTACTTGCTCATGTGTGTTCCCTTTTACACATTCTTGTTTGGCTAACTCAAACTCCGTTTTATTTGTGTTGGTCATTCACCTTTCTTCTTCATGCAATATTAGGCTTTGTTTTTACCTAACTCTTGCATGTTCTTTCAGTTCATTCCATTCCACTCCTTTCCTTCATTCTATTCCATTTCCCTCATTCACTTTTCTTTCCATTGATGTTCCAAAACACCCCCCACATACAATTTTGAATGTATAGATGTAAATACAGTTTTGGTTTTCAATAAAGGCAGCCTCACCTTCATTGAGGAGGCACTTCGTTCCTACATTGTTGCATGTCATTTGCATGCGTGAAAATCCATATGCTAACAAAGTATATAATATGCGTAAAGTAATATTAGGGCATCTATTTTAGAGTGTTTAAAAAGCATTATTTTGAGTATGTCTATTTATTTTTATCGGTTGTATTATGCACTAGTTAGTTTTTTAGTAATTTTTTTCAACATATTTTTACTAGTTCCTTCTATTTTTGCCATAGAAAAAAATATTTACCAATTATTAGTGATGATGAACATGATATAGTTTTTTTCATTTTATAACTTGTTATAATTTAATTTCTTGATGATATTGTGTCATTTGGTTTCCCTTCTTCTTACCAACACATGGGGGTGTGTGCGTTCGTCATTGACAAGATTCGTTATGTGTTGAGGGATGTAAATCCCTATGAGGCCCATCGAAGCATCTGAAGTTGGACATTATATTGTTCAATGGAAAGGTTTTTAAAGCTTCCCACTGAAGTTTGAGTTTTTTTTTGCTTACTCTCTTAGGTGCATATTGCGCTTTTTATCCTTTAATAAGTGTTTGCATGATTTCCTTTTCAACTTGGAGAAATGAATACTAGAAACACTATTTCCCCTTCCTGATGGTGTGACTGTCACTATACCCCACTTGTAAATAGAAGAAGCATTTAAGAGGATTCAATTTATTGTTATTTTTTTGCATTACAAGCAACCAAAACTGCCAAAGCCCATGATTGCAGATTTGGTTTAAGAACATCTCCACTTGTTTCTTGTAGACAAAAACTTATGTTAGCATGCACAAATGATAATATTATGCAACCAAACCAATACAAAATCTAACACAACTAATTATCTACCTCCGATTGAGCAAGATGAAAAGGAAGGGAAAGCAATTTACCTGTACTTACCTACAAGTAGAATTCTCCTCCTTTGTTGCCTTGGATTTGTTTGCTTGGATGTATGCAATGGATGCTTCAGATTCTTGGACCAATTTTGGCAGCACCTCCCCTTTGATTAATGGCTTGATAGAGCTCAATGGATTTCTTGGATTACTAGAAAATTGGGCAGCATATACTTGCAAATTTTTAAGGTGCTTGCCATGGAGGGTGACACCTCTATTTATAGTTGGAGGAGTAGAAATGGATGGTTGAGATTTTTCCATGGTGGATTAGATCAATGGTTGAAAATTGATGAGAGGGGAGGGTGTAGAAAATTCTATATTTCATTAGAATCCTCTATTGAATTTAAAATTCAATAGAATAGTATTTTTAATTTGAATATTTGAATAAAAGGAGGGAAAGATGGAGAGACTTCTAGAATTAGAAGTCTCTAGATTTGGGGGCTCATTAAGTGGTGATTAGGTGAGATTAATTACATTTAGTGGAGTGATTAGATGGAGAGGCTAGGCATAGAATAGGTATAGGGTAGGTGGTAGGTGAGTGGGTATTTTTAAATTGATGGAAAATAGTTAATGAAGGTTATTTAGTATAATGAATGAAATATTAATAGTGTATTAATATTTCTAAGGGTGTGGATGGGATTTGTGTAACATATATAGATTGGAGCATGATTATATATATGTTATAATAATCATAATAATTAATTAAATTCATAATTAATTATTATAAGCTTGATGGTGAGGATATATGGATATTATAAGATGGGTGAATTATTTGTTAAATGGCTATGTCAACATTTTACATGTCTACATTTATCACAAACCCTTTGTATCTTTATAAGTTCCATAATATAGGTCCACATTTGTGAGGGTTTGGCTTGGCTTATGATTCAAATGAAGATGTTATAAAGTGTGAACCTTCACTCAAATTCAAATTTCAAAAGAACAATAAATTAATGACTCTTCCCTTAAAATCCTACAAAAATGAATATGTGTACATTATCTAAGACTATCAAATTATTGAATCTTTGCGGCTACAAGTTTGTAAATGATTATATTTTGAGATGTCTTTATCTTAGATAATGAAAAGTGTTTTCCTCCCCTTTTCTTATTTATAATATTGTGAACTATAGAACAACTTTGTATTAAAAAAAATTCTTCCATTTGGTCATGTAGTCTAGTGCTTCTTCTTTGGCACATCTGGTGGGAAAGGAACAAAGGATCTTTAGGGAAGAAAGTAGCTCTGTGGAAAAATTCCTTTTTAGGTTGGAATGGGCTATTTCTGAAGTAGTTTCCTTGAATTGGTCTAGATCTTGTCCTTTTAATTATCATGACAGTATATGGAAAAGAATTCACCTAAGATTTTCAAACCCAGGGATGGTGCCTTAAAATCTTCTCTTCCTTCTTCTTTGGCTAGGAAGAATACTAAATGGTCCCCCCCTTCCCCTAGCTTCTTTAAGCTTAATTTTGATGGGGCTATTAGGGGTAATCCTGGTGCTTCTGGAGTAGGATGCCTAGTTCGTAATTCGATGGGTAAGGTGGTAGTGTCTACTTCGTTTAGACTCAAGGACAACTCTTGCAATTCTGCTGATTGCAAGCTCTTAAGTAAAGGTATGAATCGCTTCCTCTCTTAATATTGAGAACCTGGAGATCGAGGGTGATTCATTGGTCATTATTAATGCCATTATTAAAAAAGGGCCCTATCTTGGAAGCTAGATTTGGGCATTCAAAAAGTGTTATGGAAATTATCAAAATTTACTTCCTGGAGTATAAGGCATGTGTATAGAGAAGGACAATCAGTGTGCCGACTGGTTGGCAAATAAAGGGATTGATCAAGATCAATTGGATAAAGTGGATTTTAATTTCTCTATGTGGGAGGGCCTTGAAATGATGGTTTCAAGGGAAATTCCTTGTCAAGGTTGCGACGGAGGTACTCTCTCGCGTGTGGAAGCTAGGGCATCTTTATTAGGAGGGTGGAGGCGGGGTTCTTTTGTTTTGTTTTATGTTCTTCTCTTATCTCAATGGATCCTTTAAGGCCCCCATTTAGCATTGTTCAAAGATATGAGGGAAAAGGCATTCTGGAATAATGTTTTAGAAAATCGACTGAAAAGGATTTTTAATATCTCCCGCGCAAAGATTTGGTGGTCATTAAGATGGTCCTGGGGAGGATTTTACGAAAGTGAAAGGTTGGTCGCGGGTAAACAATGGAATTGTTTCCATTTTCATTGAGAATTTTATCATCCTTCGTCCCTCAAAAGAGGATGCGATTAATATTGCCTCACATTTGGTTAGGCCCTCCTTTTGTGGGAATCGCTTACGAGGTTACAAATTGCAATATTCTTTTCTAGGCAAAGAGTGATGGGGATCGGGGCCCTTCACATTGTTAACTCGGTGCTTTCAATGAACTTGAGAAGTGATTCAGGATCTTTTTAGCATTCACTAAGAATTTGGTGGCCTTTACAAAGGATAGAAACTTGGGTCATACTCATATCAAGCTCCCGAATGTGAAATCCCTCGGTCGACCATTAGAAATGGTGTCATGTTGGTGGAAGGAGCTACAGGACTCTACCGATGACTCCTATGAGTATCTCTCAAGGAGTTGGCTTGAGGATAATTCTACTATAATGGATTTTGATGTTGAGCTCAAGGGAGATTATGGTTCTCCATTGGAAAGTCTCTCTGTCTGAGTTGAATCGATATGTAGATCTTCGAGTCTTGTTAATAGTTTATAGAATAAAGTGTTGGTTTTTGTTAGTATGCCAATGTGACTGGTTATGTTTTGTCAAAGTTTTCATGAACATCTGAGGTTTGCCCTCTACTTATATAAATAGGGAACAAGTCCCTTCAACCCACCTTATCAATAAAAAAAAAAACTTTGTATTGAAAAATAGATTGTCACGATCTTCGTCTTTTATTATTGTTTTGAGTACCTAAACTTCAAAATACAAAATTTAAAAATAAAAGCAAAATTTTATCGAAGTTCCCTATTGCGTAAACAACCCACATAAATTTTTCTATACAAAAAGTATATCACTTTGGTGTTTTCTAATAATAGTAATGCTTCATTTTATTAATACAAAAACTTTTTCCTTTTCGATCCCTTTTTTCAAATGATTTCTTGCTTGTAGTACTTGAATTGAAAACATTAAAACCTTATATTTTCCTTACAAAAAAATATTTCTTATGTGTTGTATTTCAAATAAATAATGATTATGGAATCATATTCCATTACATATAACTAATATTGAGTTTTTTCGTCTCCTAATGACATATTAAATAGAGTTTATGTTCTAAATTCTTTAGTACTTAGACTACCAATATTCTTTATTTTTAAAATTATTTTGATTTATGAATATATCCACACTTTTCTTGTCTTTATTTTAGAAAACATTCCACTTTTTATGTTATTTTGTGATTTACACAAACATTTTCTTTTTCTCTTTCATCTCCTTCCCGCGTTGTTATTTCATGCATCTTTTTAAAATAATTTTATGTGGGAAAAAGTACAATTCGTGTTTCCAATATAAATATTTGATTCATATTTGTTTAATCTAAAATACATTTGATATTCATTAAATGTTAACCCCACAAGCCCCCTAAACCACATGAGCAAACATAACTTTGCACATTCACGTTCCTCCTCTATTTTACAATGAAATTGTTTTTAAATAGTTGAAGTTAAATTACAAATCCATTTTTGATTCATTTTGTTTTCATCGACACTAAAATTTTCCTTCGTAATTTCTATTTCATTAATGTATGTATTAGGAATAGGATGTTGTTAAGTATAATTAGTAGTAGCGTCCGATAGAAGATAATAGCGCTTTGTCGGCATTTACCGCCAATAATGTATAGTACGATAATAGTCAAAAGTACAATAGGAATGTTGTGGTAAAAAGTAAATATTTGTCGTAAGTAAGTGGTCCGGTAATATTAAAATGTCAAAGTTAGGGTAAGGAGAGAAGTAGGGTCTACATGATTAGGAATTAGAAATATTATATTGGTAATAAGGACAAAGAGTGAGGTCATAAATATTTTGTGTATTTTATTTATAAAAAGTCTAAAAATGTGGAACCCATGTGAAATGATAAGGTTTATCTTATCTTAAAAGATAAGCTTACATGTATAGATAAGAGTTAAGGTATGGAATATGATTCGTCAGAGTAGATTTATTATCCTATCTTAGAGATAAGATGGATAAGCCTGGAAGTTCTATAAATAGAGAGGCCACCCCCCTCATTTAGCATAGAAGGAAGTAGTGAGAAATATTGTATGAGTAAATGTGTAAAGGAAGCCATCATTTTGAAGGTGTGTTAAAGAAGCCATTAAGAGGTGTAATTGTGAAGTTTCTCCCATAGTTATGATTGGAAGGTAAGTGAAGTTAGTAACAATTAAATTACCTCATGGGTGAGATTGTAACAATTTCAAGTTGATATTATAATTTACACTTATATTTCAGATTTATCATCATTCTTTCTTATCATAGTCTATGGTATTCTTGTGTTATGTTTGTTGTTGTGTTTCCAGATTACATCCACCAAACTAAAAGTTGTGCATTAGTAAATAATCATAGCACGAGCAGTTCCCGATGAAGAATTATCAAAGTGCCGGATTGGTGATGACATTTTGGTTTCGTTGTCGGGACCATTCCTCGTTGGTGGATTTTCTGGAGAGATATTCCCACTTAGTCAAAAAACATTTGGAGGGTAACCTTATTTTTACTATGCATAGTAGTTATCATGGTAAAGTCACTTTTTACCGTGAATAGTATTTACCATGTAGTAAAGTCACTTTTTACCGTGAATAGTATTTACCGCAGTAACTTCACTTTTTACTGTGAATAGTGTTTACCACAGTAAGTCAAGTTTTACCATAGTTTACCGTGGTCATTTCTATTTTCTATTATAGTGATTCCAATTATTTGTGCACATAAGTCTTGTTGATTGTACTTGTGGGTTGGTATTTCACTGTGGTTACTTTTGAAAATGGGGAAGATTCCTATTTTTTCAGCCCAATCTAATGAAGATGCTTCCTCTTTCATTCAAGAGTTTAAATGATCTTGCATTTGTAATGGCCTCATAAGAAGGGAACAATGGACTGAATTTTTTCCTACCTTTTTGGATGGTTCAACCCTTAGGTGGTTTGAAACACTAGGTGATAATGTGAAAAACTCATGGGATTTATTAACTGAAAGTTTTCTTGAAGAATTTGGTGAACAACGAATATGTATATCTCATGATCGAGATCACAAAGCTATCCCAAGGAGAGAAGGAGAAGATAAGAGATTATCATGCTTGTGTTCTAGAGCTAAGGAGGAATCTCGATGCCCAGATCTGGAAGGAAGGATTAGCGGATGGGTTGATGAATGGCGTGGATAATCTCCTCTGTAAGCACTTCATTCTTGGGATGAAGCTAGAGATTAGACAATGAGTGAAGTATGACCGCCCAACTACCATTGAACAAGAAAAGGAGATTGTAAGAAGGCAAGAAGAAAGCATGGAAGAGGAGCCCAAAGAAATTGTTGCTAAAGTAGAGCCTACACCAGCACCTTTGGTCTAGAATCCACAACCACTCTTAGTGAGCACAAATCTTTCTCCTAGTACATCTACTGAGTATGAAGATCTTTCGGAAGATGGGCCAGTTAACTATTAATCTTCTTGAGGAAAAGAATTTAGTTCTCAGGGAGGAGATAAAGGTCCAAAAAGAAATATTTCTGAAGTTGTATGTTATGGTTGTCATAAAAGGGTCATTATAAGTATAATTGTCCGAGATAGAGCTTCTACAACCGGTACAAGAGATAATGATAAAGGAAAAGCACTTGTGAATTCTTTTGATGTAGTAGATAAGAGCATAAATAATGAAGTAGATGTGTTTGTAAAAAAAAGAAAGAAAGAAAAATATAACTAAGATGGAAATGATCCTAAGAAGATGAAAGGAGAAACTAGTAAGAAAATAGGAGAAGAAAGTTGGGTGTGCAGGATTTTCTGATTTCACAGGGACAAGGACCATACTCCATCTTAGAAGATCTATCCAAAAGGCTTGCAAATATTAAATATGGTCAATTCTTGGCTATGTCTTCTAAGAAGAGGCGGGAGCTGCAAAGTGGACTCAATGCTCGATGAAGGAAGGAGGTTGAGGTCCTGTTTTTTTGGAGGCAGAGGCGGATCCCTATACTCCACAAGTTGAGGTATTATGTAATGGTATTTCAATTCATGATGTCTTAGTTGATGGAGGTGTTGTAGTTAATGTAATGACCAAGTCTGTAATGAATATGTTGGGTTTAAAAATTGATTTCCCCTCAACACTTATGTTAAGGTCATTAAATAAGGGAAAAACTAAACCAGAAGGTGTTGTTTCAAATGTGGCAATATTTGTTATGGGTGTTGTATGTGTGGTAGACTTTCAGGTGATGAAAAATGGTACTATTGCATACCCAATGTTGTTGGGAAGGCCATGGCTAAGGAGAGTTCATGCAAGAAACTACTGGAATGAAGGCTTCATGACACTTGGACGTGGCAGAGAGAGGGTGAAGATAAACGTGATCCCTCGGCATCATAAGGTAGAACCTATGGATTCAAGTGATGAAACTGATGATTGGACATCCTCTGATTACTCTAGTACTAGTGAAGTGGACATAGAAGATGAAGAAAGTGAGGTTGATGTTTCGGTCATGGATATCCTTTCAGTCACACCGACTCATGAACCCATAAAATTATCTGAAGAATAAATTGATGATCGTCTCCAACAAATAAAGATTGGTGATGTTGTGATGGAGAGTGAGAAGGAATCCTACCTCCAGCTCTTTCAAAGGTACATACACATATTCACTTTTGATTACAAGGAACTCCGTCAAGTAAGTTGGGTAGAACATTCTATTGAGCTGATAGATGGTGCTAAGCCCATAAAGAAAATGCCATATAGAATGAATCCTAATTTTTCAAGACTATAAAAGAAGAAATAGATAAGTTGCTTGATGCAGGATTCATATTTCTTTGTGGAGAATTCAGAATGGGTTTCTCCCATTGTGATCTCAATAAAAAAGAATGGGAAACTATGCATTTGTGTTGATTATAGGAAGCTCAACAAGGCAACAAAGAAGGATCATTACCCTCTTCCATTCTTAGATCAAATATTGGAAAGTAGCTAGCCGAGTGCTATAGTTTTGCTGATGGATATAGCGGATACAACCAAGTTCATATAGTAGAGAAAGATCAGCTGAAGACCACGTTCACCACTCCTTGGGGAACATTTTGCTTATAGAGTTATGCCTTTTGGGTTGTGTAATGCTCGAAAATGTTCCAACGCGTTTGATGAATAAGGTGTTTGAACCCTACATTGGGAACTTCATCAGAGTATTTTTGGATGATTTTTGCATCTATGGGAGAAAGATGGACCACTTGCACCAGATGGAGACATCATTTCAAAGGTTAGATGAAGCACAAGCCTCACTAAACCCTACAAAGTGTGTCTTTGGATGTTTTAAAGGTGTTTTGTTAGGGCATGTTGTATCCAGAGATGGTATTGGTACTGATCCTAATAAAGTTTCAAAAATCAAAGAGTTACCATTTCCTATGAATAGAAGTAAGTTGAGATCATTTTTAGGCCATGTGGGTTACTATAGAAGGTTCATCAAGAATTTCTCAAAGATTTCATAGCCACTAACCTAGTTCTTGAAGAAGGATGTTACTTATGAACCAGGAAATAAGGTGCATGAAGCTTTTGAACAACTGAAGGAAGCTTTGGTGTCTTCACTTGTTTTAAAGAATCTAGATTGGAGCAAGCCATTCATTGTGTATACTAATGCCTCAGATGCAGCACTAGGAAGTACTCTCGAGCTAAAAGATGAAAATGGGAATGATCATCCGTTTACTTTGGGAGTAGACAAATGAGCGATCTTGAGGTAAATTATATTGTAATGGCGAAAAAGAGGCTCTAGCTATCATTTTTGTTGTAAAAAGTTTAGAAATTACTTTCTAGGGCAGAAATTTATAGTTGTAATAGATCATCAGGCTCTAAAATATATTGTAAATAAGCCTAACCCATCAGGGAGGATAGCAAGATGGATAATTTTACTACAAGAATTTGAATTTGATATTATAGATAGGCCAGGAAAGAAGCATGTCAATGCAGATGCACTCTCTCGAGCCTATGAGGGTTTAGGTTCATCTTGTGATGATGATGATTTCCCAGATGCAACATTGTTATCCCTTAACACAATCCCTAGTGAATACATAGATATTTGGAATTATCTGAATGAATTCAAGTTTCCTGATGGTGCCAATGCAAAGACTAAGAGGAAGATTACTCAAGCCAATCGTCCATATTCTATTCTGCATGGAGTATTATTTCGAATAGGACCTGATGGACAATATAAGAGGGCAGTTGGACGTGATCAAGGGAAGGAGATGATAGAAGAATTCCACAATGGTACATGTGGAGGACACTTCTTTGGACAACTTACAACAAGAAGGATCTTGGATGCAGGTTATCACTGGCCCACTCTTTTTAGATATTGTTATAATTATTGTAAGACATTTGATATTTGTCAAACACATGGTAACCGTAAGACTTCATCAGCTCCATTATTCCCTATTCTTCCACTTGGTCCCTTTGAAAAGTGGGGAATAGATATTGTAGGTCCACTTCTAACTACCCCACGCCAAAATAAGTATATTATAGTTGCCACAGATTATTTAACCAAGTGGGTTGAAGCTAGGCCATTGAAAACAACTTCCATGGATGAAGTGGCAAGGTTCATATATGAACACATTATCACCAGATTTGGTTGCCCATTAGAAATTGTAACAAATCAATGAAGCCACTTCATTAATGAGGTGGTAGAAGCCCTAGTCAACAAGTTTTCTATTAAGCACAGGAAGGAAACAACATACAAGCCAAACACAAATGGATAGGTGGAATGAAAATTTTTTGTGTTGTGTCAAATTCTAGAAAAAGATGCAGCCTTGCATGTACATAAGTGGGATAAAAGGATTCATGCATCATTATGGGCATATAGGGTAACATCAAATTCAGCAACAAGATACTCCCCATTTCAGTTGGCTTATGGCATTGATCCAGTTCTTCCTATTGAGTTTGATATTCCCACTATGAGAGTTATGAAAAATGAAAGGATGGATGAAAGTGATTCATTAAAAGAAAGGTTGGTGCATCTTCATTTGATAGAGGAAATGAGGGAAATAGCAAAGGATATAAGCTATAAGAATAAAATGAAGCAGAAGGAATACTTTGATCAAAATATCCGTTGGTCTCCATTTCATGTGAATGACTTGGTTCTAGTATATGATTCCAGATACAAAAAAGAAGGCAAAGAAAATTTCTTCCCAAATGGATGGGCCCTACAAAATAGCAGTTGTGCATGAAAATGGTACATATCGACTGGAGGAATTGGATGGCACTCCCATTACAAAATGGGTCAACCACGACAAGTTAAAGATTTTCCAAGCACCAGAATAGTCTACTCCGAGGACGGAGTAGAAACTAGGAAGGGGGAAGATGTCGACACTAAAATTTTCCTCCGTAATTTCTATTTCATTAATGTATGTATTAGGAATAGGATGTTGTTAAGTATAATTAGTAGTAGCATCCGATAGAAGATAACGGCGCTACTGGTACGACGCTGCCAATAATGTATAGTACGGTAATAGTCAAAAGTACAATAGGAATGTTGTGGTAAAAAGTAAATATTTGTCGTAAGTGGTTCGGTAATGTTAAAATGTCAAAGTTAGGGTAAGTAGAGAAGTAAGGTCTACATGATTAGGAATTAGAAATATTATATTGGTAATAAGGACAAAGAGTGAGGTCGTAAATATTTTGTGTATTTTATTTGTAAAAATTCTAAAAATGTGAAACCCATGTGAAATGATAAAGTTTATCTTATCTTAAAAGATAAGCTTACATGTATAGATAAGAGTTAAGTATGGAATATGATTCGTCGAGTAGATTTCTTATCCTATCTTAGAGATAAGATGGATAAGCCTAGAAATTCTATAAATAGAGAGGCCACCCCCTCATTTAGCATAGAAGGAAGTAGTGAGAAATATTGTATGAGCAAGTGTGTAAAGGAAGCCATCATTTTGAAGGTGTGTTAAAAATCCATTAAGAGGTGTAATTGTGAAGTTTCTCCCATAGTTATGATTGGAAGGCAAGTGAAGTCATTAACACTTGAATTACCTCATCGATGAGATTGTAACAATTTTATGTTGATATTATAATTTACACTTATATTTCAGATTTATCATCATTCCTTCTTATCATAGTCTATGGTATTCTTGTGATATGTTTGTTTTTGTGTTTCCAGATTACATCCACCAAACTAAAAGCTATGCATTAATAAATAATCATAAAGACGCGGAGTTCTGGTGAAGAATTATCATAGTGCAGATTGGTGATGACGGTTCCCATAATGGAAAATTTGTTGAGCTCAGGAGGAATAACACATCTACTATTAGGATGATTCGATCCAAATCCATCATTTCAACTTCTGAAATTTTTCCGCTTCGGGCGTTGAGTCATAGCATCACGCAGACCTTTCATACAAAGTGCATTTGCAAACAACATTGCTACCATCTAAATTTGTAAAATTAGTTTATGTCAAAACGTTAAAGTAAGGCACCATTATCCTTTTGTGAAAAACACTTTGTAGGATGGTCAAATATGATTTGTATGTTCCTTCTGAACTGTTATTACTTGGGCATTTCATTCCATATGTAGGAACTCTAATGATTTTTCATTTACCTTTTTCTTGTTTGCAGGTCTATTCTCATTACTGATATGGGTATTATAGCAGAAACACACCTAATGATTGGTGCTTGTCTTTGTGTTACCTCTCATATTACCTGAGGCAAGCATATGAGTTTAGAGCTGACTCTCAAGCCTGATACTATTTTACTCCCACAAACACCACCTTAAAACAAGTGCTTCCCCACCATGTGTAACCCTTGTAGTCCCTATTAGTTCCTTGAATACTACCATGTGTGTATGTTCTATTGAGATACGGGCCTTGGAAAAACTACCTTTCAAGAATATAACAATAAAATGGGCATAGGTTCTTATTTCAGATTTGATTTTTTGGACAACAAAGGTGGAGAAATCCATGTCAAATGTTTCAAAATAAGAAGGAAACATGAAATAAAGAAGACAAATTGTAACTTGTATGATATTATTCATTAACAAGACATAACAAACAACATTGAAAGAAACACAAAATCCCATATCATAGGTGAATCAATGTAAAGACCAATAGATTCACTACCTCTTGTATTTTACAATATCTAGGTCATTTATTATTGGCATGTATACATATACATAATGTTTTGCATATATATAAGATCTAATGTAACCTATGAAATGAAATAGGAACATGCATTTTCTTATGTAACATTGAAATGCAATAGTAAATTACATAATGTTAAAGGACTCACCTTCAAAAGTATCTGAATTTGATCATGTATCCTTATTAATCTAAAGATAAAAGTAATTCACTCCTCTTTCAGAATGTATTTTTTTAATCAAAATGTGATAGTTTCCTCAAAATATATAATATACAATAATATTGTCAATATAAACATTTTTCATACCATAAAATAATCGAAGCTGTAACATTAAACAATTCACCTATTACCTCTTAGTCTAAGCAACAATTTTGTTGAATATAAAAAATTCTATCAAAATAAAAACAAAACATGTTTATTATCAATAAGCTAATGTAAATGTCTAAAACCAATAGATGTGCATATCAAAAGATTAAAGGTCCTTGCATAAATACTTTTACACCAAGGCACGTTAATGCAAGATCATTTAATGTTTAGGTTCTTCAATGTAGCAATATGCAAAGCCATTCTTATCGTAAAAGGTGTATAATTTCTGACACACTAATTGAAACCAAAGCAAACAACATTTAGTGCACCAGATCTCATGCCCAAATCAATTTATCTTATAAAAAAGTGCACAAAGCAATAATACCATTGCCTTGGTATACACTAAAACCATTATTGTATATGTTTTAGTTTACCATATCTAACAGATTTGTTATTGAAATCATTTAATAAAGCAGACCTTACTTTGTTATCAAAAATTGAATACAAATATTTCATACCAATAGTTATACACACATTAGTGCAACACAACACTCTCAACTAGGAAAAGCCTACCATCCAAGAAAACATTCCCTAACATTATGATATTATGGGTGCAGGACCTAAAAGAGACTGTTTCTATAGCATCCATGACAAATTGTATAGATTTTTTAAATCCTATTTGTAACACAATAAATATAATAGAATTTAAGGTTGTATTCGTTGAGTTAAAGGTTCCTTAGCAATGAAAGGGGTAGGAATGATAACAACAAACCAGAAAATAAGGGGGCACCCAGAAACCCAAGAAACATAAGCACAAAACCAATAATCTAACTCCTTAAAGCATATAAATTAGCATGGAGGAGAATCAACTTGAGAAAAATCTAAATTTGAGAGGACCCACAAGCTTGAAAGACCAAGTAACACCTTGATTTCCAAATGCTACATCACCGAAAGCCTCACATATGTTGGAACCTCTTAAACCACAGGACAAAGGTAGGACTAAGGTCAATCGTCTAAATAGAAAACCAGGAAGAGGGAAAGATGTGATATTTTTCTAGAAATTTAGGTTCCCAAAAACACAAAGACATAATCATGGCCAAAACATGCCACCACCTTCACACAGCCAAATAAACCAGCTAAAGATTAAAAGTAGTATTTTGTAAAGAGGATGAATCAGTAGAAAATGACCCCATTCACTCAAAGATGCCACCTAAATCTACCATAATGATGCCACCTGTGTGGTATGATTAAAGAATCGAAAAGGATCAATACATCTTAAAAAAATTCCATAAAAAGGATTAGGGTGTACATTTGCTTGTATTATTCGTCACACACATCAATGTTATATAAAGTGCATCTAGATATAAATGCTAGCAAGAAGTGGCCCTTTAATTACTATCAAAGTAGAAATGTTTAACAATTTGTCCTATCCCAATTAAATACATAGATCCAAATCAAGGTTCAATTAGCCATATAACCCAACAACCAAAGATGTGACATTCTTCATGCATAAAATTTACCTTTTCAAGTTACAGTTGTGTGCTGCATTATAACCATTATTCTAATGAACAACAATCTTTCTCAAAATATGTTCCTGACGTCTTCGGGCCTACTTAAGAACATCCATTTCCAAGCCAAATGAGCGTAAAAAAGAGTCATTAATCCACTTCATTTATATGATGATGATGTTGATGAATTTTGACATCTTTTAGACCAAATTGGTTTGTAGAACCCAACCAAGTGTGTAGATAATGTAATTTATCTTTGACTTCTCTTGCCAAAGTGTGATTTATATGTATAGAAGGCCTCCAAAGGATAAACAACAAAAATTTCATAGACAATTGTAGGCATTAAATTTTAACTATTAATATACAAAAAAATATTATAAATCATTATATCCTAGAAGTACAAAATTTTAGACAATATTTAGATTCATTATAGAGAGTTAAAAGCCATCAGAAAATAGGGCATCATGATATACAAAAACTTTTCAGTTTTAAGCATTAGTTTCACCATATAACCAAAATAAGTCTAACATGTAAATATTTATAGACTTATTTAACATTAGGGAAATCATTGTTTGTGATGGCACACAAGTATTCTAAAAATAAAATGCATATTACCAACAATGGGGTTTAGGAAGGCATGAACTTTTTGTTTATGTTAAATCCTTCTAACCATCACAAGTTACTTGTAGGGACAAAGACAAGATTTGGGAGAGATCTAATTTGAAATAGGTTATCAAGGTATATGAATAAAAGAGTACCACAATATTAAATATAAATAAATTCACTAGGAGATGTGGGTGCCGCCATACAAAAATGAGTGTAGTCTCGAGATCCCCTTTTTTGGTCATTACGCCATTTGACTTTACAGATCCTCTCTTAAGCAAAGGAATTCAAGTTGTATTGGTGTATAACATACCACATGAAACAAATTAACCTTTTATTCTTCTTATAAATGTAAATCTACACTAACAAATCAAAGTAATATGGACTTTGGTGAGGCACCTAGCTTCATTTGAGTTGTCCAACATAAAGAACATTTTAAATTTTAGTAGCATATTGCTTCAAATTTAAGCAACAAGGTACTCAAAATAAAAATGTTCCTCCAATTAGCACATGATTTCATCTCTCCCTTAGCCAACAAATTATATGGATCTCCTGATATTTTATAGATGTTGGTGTTATGAGTGGAGCAATTCTATTTATTTAAGAATACTTGCACATAAAGGATGAACAAAAAGAGCTTCTTGTTGGATCAACTTTGAGCAAAGTTTCTCTTATATGAGTTGCAACTACAAGTAGGACCTCAAATGCATCATGGTTTTAGATCCTTCCTTTATGATTTTGACAGTACATATATTTGTGGGTGGGATTGGGGTTGGATATGGCTTAATGATTGCCCTAGTATACACTATCGAGGTTTCTCTTGTATCAAGTGATAGGGATTATTCTCATTTATATAAGTTGATTTATTTTAAGTGTGAGATTATTCTCATTTATTAGGTATAAGTTGGACATTTGTTTTATTTTTTAAGTGTGAGATTCATTATAAACCTAAACATGTTATCGAGGCATTTTTTTGCATTAGGTATCCTCGGTATGTTAGGGTCCCCTACATGGCCTATTATGTTTTAGTATCTTCTTTAGCAATGAACATTTTGGCACTTTCGCTCTCCTTTTCCCTTTCATTCGCATAATCTATAAACCTAAACATGTTATTGGAGGCATGCCTATTTTCATGGAGAAACATGGGAGAACCACGGATGAAAGAAATTTGATCATAATTGATTCTCTAAGTGATATGACTCATTTCTAGGATGTCGCTCTATAGGAAAAGGATTTTCCACCATGGTTTCTATTGAATTCAGAGACCACAATATATTTTCCTATGGATAGATCATTCTTCCACAAAAATAATTTTTCTAGTGTTCACTTTGAGTGTGGAAAACCAACCCAAACCAACTTAACCACACAATATGATCGTAATATTTTGTAGAAACATTTTCATAAAAAAAATATAATCCTACACACTATATTATTTTTAGTTATAGTAAAAACTACCACTACTAGTAAGCTTGATACCAAAAAAAAAAAAAAAAAAAACTACAAACCTCACCGAAAGCCCTTACTAGAAATTGTTAGTGCAAAATCACAAGCACCCGGATGTTGATCAGATTTCTAGGTTGATCATACTAGCATCCAATGTGATTGTGCAACATGGAATCCTTTCTCCAAGTGTGGGACTTGTAAAGATGAGAAAGGATTCTCCGAGAGAAGGCTGTTCCTATTCCTAAACTACACGCCAAGCTATTCCAGGTGCGAGCAAGCTAATCTAAACCTAATCTAACCACCAAGGAGATAGGGAAAGAGAGAAAAGGGAAAAAGCAGCCTACACTAAAACGGTGATACACCGAGAGAAGGAAAATGTTGAACATCTATAAAAACTACCATGGAACAAAGAGGTGAGCAATGGGAAGGATGGACAGATGCATCACAGGCCCAAGGATAGATTTCACATGGAAAATGTCCCAAAACTCCATGAACATAGCTCCAAACCTGTAATGAGCATTCAAACGTGCACAAATACCTGCAATGAAGAGAGGCAAGAAGAAAACAAGTGAAAAACGAGCAAGGATGGATAGATGCATCACGAAACACGTTTTTGTTGCTCAAAAGTTTGCACAGAACATCATTTTAATGGTAAAAGGAAAAAAATTCCATTACAGAGTAGGGGAGGAGGTTCGAACTCCATTTTCAACCTTAGAGAAGAAAAGAAGGGAGGGCAGAGCAGAAAAGATGAACAACACTTTTAGAAAGAAGCCCCTCCTTACAATTTATAGGAAGAATGAGAGAGGGAAGAGAGAGGAAATCTGAATCTACCCCAACCACTTCTAGGTTGCATTTAATTCATCTCATTATGGCGGTAGGTGAGAACCCTAGCAAAAGTGGTGAACTGTATTTTACATTTAAGCTGGTTGTTGAAACGTCATTTTTGGCCATTATCACATACCAGAGGCGTTTTTTAATTTTATCTCTCCAAAATGAACCAAAATGCAAGATTTACCCCGAATCGTGTAGAGAATTTCACCATCTTTCCATTGATATAAAGAACGTGAAAATCCGAGCTCTGGATCGAAAGTTATGGCGATCTGAAGATTTAGGGAAAAAACGGATCGGCGGAAAAATATTTGAATTTTTCCCGCGCTCTGCCACTTGGATGACACGTGTCAGGCTCTGATTCATTCGCGGGTTCATCCTTTGAAAATTCCTTTCAGTCCTTCCTTAATTTCTTGCCACTTGGACATGTGGCACTATTTTATCATCGGGCACGAGGGGCACTTTGTCCTTTTAAAATTTGGTATTTTTTACTTTGGGAAAATTTTCCCATTTCTCCCCACGCTCCGCCACTCAAGTGCCACATGGCATGATTTCATTGGATGTGGGCCCTTCCTTACCATTTCTTTTTTTTTTTGCCTTTGGAAAAATTTTCAAAATTTTCCCGCCGGGCCGATGAGGTGAAGACACGTGGCGAGATTTGATTCGTTGGCGGCTCTTTCGGCTTTTCGCGTCCCTCGTCCCTTTGGCCCGGATGTCCCAAACTGTTTTAGACGAAAGTCTCCTATTTCGGCCGAATCGGCTGGTTCGCATCCTCCGCGTACTTTTGGCCCGGATGTCCCATTGGACCATCTCGGGACAAATGTCTCGAACCGCCCGCCGAAATGGACTTTCGCCAAATCCCAGAGACGAAAGTCTCTTTTCGCCAAACCGGCCGATCCGCGTCCTCGCGCTTTTTTGTCCTAATTGTCCCAGGACCGAGTGAAACAAAAGACTTAGGCAATTTTTTCCACTTTCGCACTGCTTTTTGATTTTCACGTCGCGCATGTCCCGATGTCCCAACTGTCCCACAGACCGCCTGGACTAGGAATTAACCAATTTTCTTCACTTTTCGGCCCCAAGCTTGGTACAACGAACCTCGGTTCAACCTTGCCCAAGCTGTACAACCCGGCCAGGCCCTTCGGACCAAAATGCCTCAAAACAGTCCTGCAACCTTATTTTTTTGCATTTCTTCCATTTTCTCAACCTGTTGGGATTTCTTCTTGGATGGGAGAGTTAGAGAGAAGCCGAGGACCCCAAAAACATGATTTTGGGCCTTGAATCAATCTACTTGCTCGGGACTGAATAATCTAATGCATGTTATCAAAATTACCCTGGGGGGTGAATTTTGGATAACAATTTGGCGACTCAGCGGGGTCATCTACCTGCTAGATGAAGTTACCAGTTTCCTGAAGCATCCATTGGGCATGGAGTCATGAGTTGTAGCCTGAAAACTAATCTGAACTTTGAAAACCTCCTCTCGAGCCACTTGAAACCCACTTTGAAATGGAGTGTTCAAAAGCAAAATGGGTAAATGCAAGAGCAAAACCAGCACCACAAAAACTATGTACAGAACTGAAAATCATACATGCTCCAAATGGAACATGCAGAGTGTGCACAAGCACTTCTTCTACTGAAAGCAAACCTACCTACTCTACTCTAACTAGAAGCAAAGGCAAGCTAAACAAACCCTGCAATTGGTTGTGAGAAATAGCTTCCCTTTCTCAAAAGTGGCAGCCATGCAATTGATTTGGAGCTGATCATGGCTGTTAGGATGAGTGGAAAATCAACAAGAAGTTTGACCTTCTACCCAAATCATCAAGGCATCACCAAGGTGAATCCAATACCTCTTTTAGTTGCTCTACATTTGGATTGAAGAGGTATAACAGCTGATCCTTGGTACTTTGTAGATCATCCTCATGCTCAGAAGCAAGCATGACTAGTTGTGACTTCTCCTTTGGCTCCAATAAATCCAAATACCTGATTGGGAAAGGTATGGTCCGTTTGATATGCCCATAGCTCTGATTTTCAACTCCAAAAATGGAGTCTTCTTGTAGACCTTCTTGAATGGATGGTGTGGAAGCAATGGTAGAATCTTTCTGCCCTTTCTCTTCCTCCAATGAAGGACATGAAAGATTAAAATCTTCCAATCTTGATTCCAAAGAGCTGCTATAAGATGCAGGCTGCTGCAAATGAATGCTCTCCTCCATGACAGTAGACTCAAGTGTTTGGAATGTGGATGATGAAAGAGAGAATGGTGGAAACTCAACCGGCTCTTCTCCATCAAAACAGTCCTCCAAATCTGACAGATAAACTACCTCATTGTTGTCTTGCTACAAATGTTCAATCTCTCCCATGGTGTTCTCTTGATCTGCAACTTGATCACCATGGTTTCTTTCATCCTCCAACATTGAGTTTGAGAGATCAAACTCTTCTTTACTAGAACTTGAGAGAAATGAAGTAGAAAGAAGAACTGAAGGTTCTTCTATAACCTACTTTGTGCTCAAAGCCCTTGGATCTGCAATTTTCTCCTCCACAACTAGAATGTGCTCCTCTTCTTTTGGATCTGGAGCAGCTTCTCCTTTCTCTACTACTTGAAGACAATCTTGCTCTTGATAGAAATCTTCCTCTAGCACGAAGTTTTCAAGTCAAACTCTTCAATCTGCTGCTCTAGAGGACAAGTTGGGACTGCAAGATCTTCTTCTGAGCTTTCTTCCTTTATGGCTGATTGTGCAACTTGAATTGAATCAACATTCCCTTCAAATAGAGTGCCAACATGGACACTACTTTCTGAGCAAACTGACTGCTGATCTGCTTCTTCTTTTTTCTCTTCTTCTGCTACCACAAAATCAGTCTTAACCACCATTTGTTCAACCTTAGCCTCTTGTGTAGGTTTAACCATCAAGGGGATCTTTTTCATCCCAAATTTAGCAGCCCAAACCCTCAAGTTGTCTGTCATTTCTTTTCTGTTGGGCTCCTCTTCTTGCTGTCCTTCATGGCTGATTTTTGCAATTTCTTCTTCCCCACATGGAATTGGGAATGCAAGAGGAGGGATGGGTTGTAACTCAATTGATTTGGAATTTTTTTGTGGTGGTAGAGGAGGTGAAACCTCTTGTTTCTTTGGAGGAGAGTGTATTTCTTTTAGCTCTTGTGGAGGGGATGACTGTTTGGAAGGAAAAAGGAAAGAAGAATTGAGGTGTGGTGGAAGACTGAGAGGTGGAGACATGGGATCAACATTTGGGACAGTAGATGGGGAGTTTAGAATTTGCAATTCCAAATGAGATGATGCTGCTTGAGTAATGGGAAGAGAAAAACCAGATGATGGTGTAGAACTTACCCATTGACAAGGTTGTTCAACAACAAGTGTATAGGCCTCTATTTCTGTTGTCCATTGTGCAAGTTTGGGCAGAATCTTCATCATGAAGTCCAGCTTCTCCTGAGAGCTGAAGTGTCTTGAAAAAGGGCCTCCCCATGGACAAGGAGTCCTGCAACCAATTCTGAAAGCTCTCATTTGAGTTGTTGCTCTGGATTGCACCATCTTTACCTCCATCTTTTGGATTTTCTCCAACAGACCAGCATCTTGCATCTGATTATCTTCATTATATGCATACTCTTGCTCTTGGAAAGCTCCATAGCCAAACTAATTTTGGCATTGCTGCTCATATGGGTATGCATGCTGATTTTGAATTTGTTCAAAATGCTGATTTGGAGGATTTAAAAAACATGTTGGAGGTGGGAAACATTGCTACTGTTGTAAATGTGAGTTCCATGATGGAAATGAAGTCATGATTTCACAACTTCATGGAATGGAAAAGAATGAAAGGGATGGAAATAAGGATGGATGGGAATGGATGAAAAACAGTCTCAGAACTTTAGAAATGGGTTGCTGATCAGATGGAGTCGCCAGATGTGTTTGCAAGTGCCTCCAAAGGCTGAAATCTTCACAGGAACACACCAACCTGTAAAAGATGAAGTGGAAGACCTCTAAGGTCCCACCGGGCGTGCCAAAACTGTTAGTGAAAAATCACAGCACCCCTGGATGTTGATCATATTTCTAGGTTGATCATACTAGCATCCAGTGTGATTGCACAACATGGAATCCTTTCTCCAAGTGTGGGACTTGTAAAGATGAGAAAGGATTCTCCAGAGAAGGCTGGTTCCTATTCCTAAACTACCTGCCACAAGCTATTCCAGTGCAGGCAAGCTAATCTAAACCTAATCTAACCACCAGGAGACAGAGAGAGAGAGAAAAGGGAAAAATAGAGCCTACACTAAAATGGTGATACACCAGAGAAGGAAAATGTTGAACATCTATCAAAACTACCATGGAACAAGGAGAGGTGAGCAATGGGAAGGATGGACAGATGCATCACAGGCCCAAGGATAGATTTCACACGGAAAATGTCCCAAAACTCCATGAACACAGCTCCAAACCTGTAATGAGCATTCAAACGTGCACAAATACCTGCAATGAAGAGAGGCAAGAAGAAAACAAGCGAAAAACAAGCAAGGATGGACGGATGCATCACGAAAAATGTTTTGTTGCTCCAGAAGTTTGCACTGAACATCATTTTATGGTAAAAGGAAAAAAATGCCATTACGGAGCGGGGAGGAGGTTCAAACTCCATTTTCAACCTTGGAGAAGAAAAGAAGGGAGGGCATAGTAGAAAAGATGAACAACACTTTTAGAAAGAAGCCCCTCCTTACAATTTATAGGAAGAATGAGAGAGGGAAGAGAGAGGAAATCTAAATCTACCCCAACCACTTCTAGGTTGCATTTAATTCATCTCATTATGGCGGTAGGTGAGAACCCTAGCAAAAGCGGTGAACTGTATTTTGCATTTAAGCTGGTTGTTGAAACGTCATTTCTGGCCATTATCACGTACCAGAGGAGTTTTTTAATTTTCTCTCTCCAAACTGAACCAAAATTCAAGATTGACCCTAGAATCATGTAGAGAATTTCACCATCTTTCCATTGATATAAAGAATGTGAAAATCTGAGCTCTGGATCGAAAGTTATGGCGATCTGAAGATTTAGGGCAAAAACAGGCCAAAATGGATCGACGGAAAAATATTTGAATTTTTCCC
Source organism: Taxus wallichiana var. yunnanensis (assembly GCA_018340775.1). Classification (NCBI taxonomy): domain Eukaryota; kingdom Viridiplantae; phylum Streptophyta; class Pinopsida; order Cupressales; family Taxaceae; genus Taxus; species Taxus wallichiana. Next base: position 210,030,454 of record CM031233.1, on the reverse strand, counting down.
ACGCTCTCTGCCACTTGGATGACACGTGTCAGGCTCTAATTCGTTTGTGGGTTCATCCTCTAAAAATTCCTTTCGGGCCCTTCCTTAATTTCTTGCCACTTGGACACGTGGCACTATTTTATTGGCTCGGGCCTGAGGGGCGCACTTTGTCCTTTTAAAATTTGGTATTTTTACTTTGGGAAAATTTTCCCATTTCTCCCCGCGCTCCGCCACTCAAGTGCCACATGGCACGATTTCATTGGATGCGGGCCCTTCCTTAATTTCTCTTTTTTTTTTGCCTTTGGAAAATTTTTCAAAATTTTCTGCCGGGCCGATGAGGTGAAGACACATGGCGAGATTTGATTCGTTGGCGGCTCTTTCAGCTTTTCGCGTCCCACGCGTCCCTTTGGCCCGGATGTCCCAAATGCTTGCATTTAAAGTCTCTGTTTTTCGGCGAATCAGCGATTCGCATCCTCCGCGTACTTTTGGCCGGATGTCCTGCAAATGCAGGACAAATGTCTCTGAACCGAACCGCCTAAATGGACTCTTGCAAGCAAACCGGCCGATCCGCGTCCCCGCACGTACTTTTGTCCCAAGCTGTCCCCTGGACCGAGCGAAACAAAAGACTTAGGCAATTTTTCCACTTTCGCTGCTTTCAGACTTTTCACGTCCCGCGCATCCCGACGTCCCAACTATCCCGTAGACCACACGGACTAGGACTTAGCCGATTTTCTTCACTTTTCGGCCCCAAGCTTGATTTGAACCTCGGTTCACCCGACTGTCCCAATTGACTCGACTTGGCTTGGCCGAAATTTTCTTCGCGGCCCAAACAACGAACCTCGATTCAACCCTCCCAACCGAAAATGCCTCAAAACATTCCTGCTGACCTTATTTTTGCATTTCTTCCATTTTCTCAACCTGTTGGGATTTCTTCTTGGGTGGGAGAGTTAGAGAGAAGCCGAAGGACCCCAAAAAACATGATTTTGGGCCTTGAATCAATCTACTTTCTGGGAGGTGAATAATCGATGCATGTTATCAAAATTACCCAGGGGTTAATTTTGGATAACGAAACTTTGAAGAGGAGGTCACCAATGTCCCTATAGATTTCTATAGAGTATAGAGAAATCCCTATATACCTATCTGGAACCAAATGGGCAACCTCTAGATTGAACAAACCCATCACCCACATGAGACATCGGTAGGATCATTGATGACAAGATCTCGATCCATGAATGCATCAATGCCTACTCGTAGGCGGATGGGTAGAGTAGAGGTCAACCCACCTGACCACACAAGTCCATCTTTAATATAGAATAGATAGGTTGTTCGGGTCGACTATCTTATTTCTCTATATGAAATCTCTCTTGATTTCTGGGACCACCTACACCTATTGATTTGATATTGGGTGGGGCGGGTCGAGGGCCCCTATCTCTATTTGGGTCGACCTACTCTCAACATACACAAGCATAAAAAATAGAAACCACATCCAAAACAAATACAAAACATAAAACAAAACAAGGCAAGGAGAAAACCTTGCCTAAGCACTGTCGTATGATCCACACCCGCCACAAGTGCAACCTCTGCCAGTCTACTCCTCCACTTTTCTTCCTCAACTCTCCAATCACACTCGTTCACATAATGGCCATGCAAAAAGGTAGGACCCTACCACAGAACACAACAATAGGCACTGAAATAAAAACCAATCAAAACCAAAATTTCCCCATAAAATTTAGAGGGGAAATGAGAGTAATAGTGATCCCAACCAATAAAACTCAACAAAACAAACCATATGCATAATCAAAAATCATGTATTCCCATAAACGTATAAAACTAAAGTTTTCCAAGGCACAAAACCAAATTATTTGCCAACGCCGAAACGAAATTAGGTACTAACAACTTTGATTTTTGATTTTCAATTAAAAGGTACATTTTAAATTGAAGGTAGTTTTTACTTTTTAATTAAAGGTAAGTTTCATTTTTTTAATTAGAGTTAGTTTTTACTTTTTTAGGCGCAACCTCACACAAATTAGTGGCTTCACACAGACATGGCGATGGGAGAGTCATTATATCTAGAAGATTCATGGAGAAACATGGGTAGCAGATGAGGATGAAGGTTAAATAGCTGGAGCCATTAGAAAAAAATAGGGAGCCGTTTAACAAAAGTAGTGAGTTGTTAAAGAAAAAAACTATAAAACCCTGTGTTGGACTGCAATTCCATGGTTTCTTTCTGTTTTTGTTTTTTGTTTTGATTTTTTTGCTCTGCATTCTTTTTTGTAGCATGATTTATTGCACAACTGTGCTCCTTTTCCAAGTTCTTATCAGAAGAGTCACCACGATGGTTTTGTAGACGTAGTTTATCGACCTCCTACAAAATTAAAATCCAAGTCTCCTCAGAGGAGCAATAAAAAACTAGGCCAAGGCCATGGATCTGGATCTTCTCCATGGAAAGTGAAAGCTCAGTAGGAAAAAAAATGGCCGACCAAGCCCAAGGCTTAGGACAATGCCAAAGACGAGGGTTTGAATGAGATAGGGAAAATTTTCGTCAAGAGCCATAATTATCATAGATACCATGACAAATAGGCCATCAAAAATAATTTGTCGATGAAGAAGTTCAAAGAAGTGATGAGGTATATTTGTCAATTTTAATTAAAATTATTTTTAAATGCGAGGAAATTTGTGCACTTAGAACGATTGAAATATAAATAAAGGAAAAATACATTCCAACTTATACAACACCTTCGACGTAAATAAAATGTGAAACTAAACGAATATCATAGTCATATCATACATATTTGCAAAATTATACCATAATGCATATTGTTATGCCAATAAAAGTGATATTTAAGCTTCCTTAACAAAGGTTTACAATATGTGTTTGGTAAACCAAAAAAAGGTTAATTTTTTATTTTCAATCAAAGGTGCATTTTTATTGTTCTAGTTTATTTTTGCTATTTAATTAAAGGTACACGACCTTTGTAAGTGTCAAATAACTATAGTCCATGACAAAATTGGTGGCCTCCTAAGACAGGGCGGTGGAGAGACATGGCGGTGAAGATTGTTTCTAGAAGATTCATGGAGAAATAGGGGAGCGGATGGGGATGAAGGTTCAATTTTTGGAGCTGTTAAAAAACATGGGAAGCGTTTAAAAAATTAGAGAGCCGTTGAAGGAAAAAAACTATAAAGCCCAGTGCCTGACTACAATTCCATGATTTCTTTATGTTTGTTTTTTTGTTTTGAATTGTTTTTTAGCTTTGCATTCTTTTTTGTAGCATGATTTTTGCATGGCCGTGCTCCCCTTTTTTTGGTTATGAATCGTTTTGATTTCATTCTGTAATGGTTTTTTTGTGAGGTGCGAAACAATGTGGCTGCGCACTTTTTGTACTTTTGTGTTATTTTCTAAATTCTGGTTTGAACAAGCAGAGCAAAGAAGATAATGCATCTTCCTAGTAAGACTTTACAAGCATTTTCAACATAAGGTTAAATGATATTTCTATAGCAAAATAGACTATTCAAATTGCTAGGCTTCATATCTCTTTACTTTTGTAAGATAAGATTTCTCCTATGTGTTTCAGGTCAGGAGTTGAAGAAGAAAAAGAGAATGAAGTCCATGATCTGGAAATGGTGCATTTCAAGGGCATCCTACAAATCCATTTTGCCTTCTTGGAGAAGGGACTACATTTTCATGGTTTCTTTCTATTTTAATTTGGTTTCCTAATTTATTGCCCTTTGTCGTGCTTCTCTCCTTTTGTGTTGAATCAGTTTGATCTTGATCTATAAAGGGTATTATTGTGGAGTCTGAGTGTGTTATGTATTTTTGTGTTTTTTTTTTGGTTTGAACGCAGCAAAGCGGAAGCAAAGAACACGGGGTATTTTTGTGTTTTCCGTATATTTGTGTATTTTTGGGGTTACTGCCTTTTTTGTGTAATAATGTGGTTTGCATATTCTTCCTAGTAAGGGTTTTAAGGAATTTTTTGTTTGGTTTTAAATAGATGGTAGGCTTCATAGCTGTTGATCTTTGATTCTTTTGTGTTCTTACAATTAATTTTAGTTATGTGTTTCAGGGAAGGAGCCGAGGAAGAAAAAATAAAATGAAGCCCTAAATTAAGACCCTGAAGAAGCGCCGCAAAATCGGGTAGCTAAATGGAACCCAACATAAGCTTACCATGATGGACTGCAATTGCAGTGCTTTCATTGGCACTTCTACAGGTATGCCAGGGCAGACTATTGGCTTTTTGATGTGGCACTGTAAATTGCTTCAAAATTTAGATATGTTTATGAAACCATGTAGGGGTAATGATGATTTTGGCCAAACTCAGAGTTGGTTTTTAATATTTTATTGGTACGATAGATATGGTACGGAAGAACAGAGAACCCCAACTACATGGAAGTTGATGCAAGTATGGTGTGTTCGGATGCACTTCCTTGAAGGCCTCCGTTGCATTCCACTTGGGCCTCTCTTTAACAACTTCAATCACCCTTGGAGTATACAAGGCAATTGCATTCAGCTCAGGTAAGGATACTTGTGGATCATAGTGATAAGCCAAAAGCACATATTTGAGCCACATATAGTAAAATGGAGAAACCTCAATGTCATCTTCAAGGAGTAGGCCAAAATCATCATCAGAAGATGGATACCAACTTTCACTGACTGCCCTTATGAGCCCCCCTTGAATAATCCTACGCCTAATAATTTTCTTCTGTGTGGGCGATGAAACTATCCACCATACTCATCTCTGCACTATCCATGTTAAAGGTGATAAAAATTTCATCCCCAACATAGTAGTCTCCTGTAAATGTATCCAAAATCCTCCTTAGAGATGCATGTTTGTTCTAGGTAACTATATTCACGATATCATTGGAAAATCAAGTCAGAATTTATTGTGCAACTAATATCTATCTTCCCCCAGATTTAGCTCTCTGACATATCAGATTTGCATTTAATTATGACTGCTGCACATTTACTTTTTGGTTGATTATTCTCCCTGATTATCTCTTGTCAGAGATTTTGTGTTGACTTGTAAGGCAAGTTTTTGTGTAGGTGTTTATTATTAAAAGCATCATGTTTTATTGTGAGAAGAAGAAGGGGAGGAGGAGGAATATCAAATTTGGGAGAAGAAGAAAAATGTGCAGTCCCAGCTCAAGTCTGGACTGGTTTTGTTAAAAGAATTCCTTCATTTCAATGTTGTTATTGTTTGCATCAATTTTTTTTGTGCAGCTGTAGTTGTTGTTCATTCCGCAAATGTGTGTGTGTGTGTGTGTGTGTGTGTGTGTGTGTGTGTGTGTGTGTGTGTGTGTGTGTGTGTGTATTGCTGAAGCAATTTGATGCCCAGATCTGTGTTATTTGCAGCCAAGTGTGTTATTTTATTTTGTTGTTATAAATTTCTGTAGCTTCTCCTTTTCCCCTGTTTTGCATCATTTAAATCATTGCATTATATTTTCTATTGTTGTATGAAGATTCGTAGATTCTACGATTTTGGAGATCCTCACATTCCCTTCATCAGTATCGAGCCGGTTAAACCCTGCTTCTATTCTTTTTCTGGGTTTTTTGTTTTGGCAGCCATTAATGGCTTCTACGTCTGGCGCATCGCTGGTTAGTGTGCAAACTCCGATTTTCATAGGAAAGAACTATGAGTATTGGTCTTTGACCATGAAAGCTTTGTTTCGGTCTCAAGACATTTGGGAAATGGTTGAAAATGGTTACCAAGAACTAGCAGACCAGGCAGCATACAATGCTCTTACACAAGCTCAAAAGGACATCTTGAAGGAACAGAGGAAGAAGGATGGGAAAGCACTGATTTTATATCCATCAAGCAATGCATGAGAGCATACTCCCAAGAGTTGCAGTAGAAAAGCAAGCCAAGGAAGCATGGGACACACTCAAATTATGTATCAAGGTATGGACAAGGTTAAAACTACTAAATTATAGCTCCTTAGAAGAGAATTTGAAAATTTATCAATGAGAAACTCATATTCAATAGAGTCTTTCTTTACTCATGTTGTTGGTCTGATAAATCAAATCAAGTCCCATGGAGAGGTCATAGAGGATAGGAAGGTTGTTGAGAAGGTACTTAGAAGTCTCCCTACTAAATTTGATCCCGTAGTTGTGGCTCTAGAGGAAACCAAAGATTTGAGCCAGTTTAGTGTTGATGAACTACATGCCTCTCTTATCAATCATGAATATAGACTGAATAGATCAAATAGTTCAGTTGAAAATGCATTTTCATCTCAGATTTCGTAAATCATGGAAGAGGAAGGAGGAGTTTCAGTCCTAGAGGTAGAGGGAGAAGTTCTCCTAGAAGTGGATGTAGTAGCAGTCATGCAAATGCTAGTGGTAGAGGTCAAAATCAGAATTTTAGTCACCCAAGTGGCCAAAGATTTGACAAATCACACATTCAATGTCACTATTGTAAGAAGTTTGGGCATTATGCTCATGAATGCAAGAAAAAACAATATGATCAGCAGAAGCAAGGTCAAAATCAGTCAAGTAGCACTCCCTCAGGTAGCATGTTCATTGCATGCACAAAGATTGCTGAAGCAATCCCTACAAACTCTCTAGTTAAGTGCAATGTTGTTCAAGAAAGCCCATGTGACATATGGTATTTAGATTCGGGCTGCAATAATCACATGACAGGTAATAAAGATTTGTTTTCTAGCTTGGATGAATCAGTTCAAACTGATGTTACACTTGGTAACAACAACAAAGTCACTATTTTGGGTAAAGGTACGGTTAATATTCTAACCAAAAAGGGGGAGCTGAAATTTATGCCTGATGTATATTATGTTGCTGGTCTAAAACACAACTTGATGAGCATTAGACAGCTGATACAAAAGGGCTATAGAGTGTACATGGAAAACAATGAGTGTGTTATTTTGGACAAGCTTCCAAGCAATATGCTTATTGCCAAGGTACAAATGACTGCAAACCACATGTTTCCATTAAAAATAAGGTCGGCTATGAAAGGAAAAACAACTCAAGTTGTTCATGAGATAAATATTGTATATTCTAGAGCAACTTTTAAGGTAGAAGATACAAAATCAGCAATAGCCAAAGACAACTACAGAAAAAGTTCAAAACAACTACGAAATGTTCAAGACAACTATGGAAATGTTCAAGACAGCTACGGAAATGTCCAAGACAGCTACGGAAATGGCCAGAATAGCTCCAAAGAGGAAAAATATGTTTCTATAGAAACTCAAGCGCGTTTCAATCAGTGGTAAAGGATGATTCTTGGCTATGGCATTTTAGATTTGGGCATTTATATTTTGGAGCACTGAAATTACTACATATGAAGAATATGGTAAAAGTTTTTCCATTAATTGAGAAATCGGAAAGAGTTTGTGAAGGATGTATTATGGGAAAACAACATAGAGAGTCATTTCCGGTTGGCAAGGCAAATAGAGCTACAACTCCACTTGAGATTGTGCATTCAGATATTTGTGGGAAAATGCAAACACCGTCTATAGGAGGCTGCACTTATTTTCTTACTTTTATTGATGATTTCACAAGAAAAACTTGGGTTTATTTCTTGAAACACAAATATGATGCATTTGCTTATTTCCAGTAGTTCAAGGCACTTGTGGAGAAGAAAAGTGGCCACTACATCAAGGTTCTAAGGATGGATAGAGGTGGTGAATTTATATCTAATGAATTTATAATTTTTGCAGATCTCATGGCATACACAAGCAATTTACAGCCCGTTATACACCTCAACAAAATGGTGTGGCAGAGAGGAAGAACCAAACAATTATGGAGATGGCTCGTAGCATGATGGCAGCCAAACATCTACCAAATGAATATTGGGTTGAGCAGTGGCAACTGCTGTTTACATCATGAATAGGTGCCCAACAAAGAGCGTAAGAAACAAAGTCCCTCAAGAGGCTTGGACAAGAAGGAAACATAGTGTTTCTCATATGAAGGTATTTGGTTGCATTGCATATGCGCATGTTCCAGATGAGTTGAGAAATAAGTTAGATAATAAAGGACAAAAATGTATATTTGTTGGTTACTCAGAGGAAACAAAAGCATATAAGTTGTTTGATCCTATCAATAGGAAAGTTATAATCAGCCGTGATGTTCAGTTCGTGGAGGATGAAGCATGGGATGGAAGCATAGAGAGGACTGTCAGAATTGCAGCTGCTGTCCCTAATGATAATATGGTGGATGAAGTGTTTCCCACACCAAATATAACTCAAACAGCAGCTCCTTCCAATCCCGGGATGGTACCACAAGTTGCAGCTCAAGCTACACCTTCATTCACACCAAGGAGATCTTCAAGGTTGTTGTCCACACCAATAGGGAAAAAAATTCACAAGCATCTACACCGGCATCTACATCAATCGGTATCCTTGGAGCAACACCATCTAGCACTCCAAGTAGTTCTTCATCTCCGGATCCAACTCTAGCAAGCATGATGCCACGAAAAACAAGGAGTTTGAGTGAGTTGTATAATGTTGACACAACTAATTCATTTTCAGCTTTTGCTTTATTTTCTCATATTGATGATCCATTAACATTTGAAGAGGTGTGAGTAGTGATATATGGGAAAAATCCATGGATGAGGAGATTGAATCCATTGAAAAGAACCAAACATGGGAGTTGGTTGATTTGTCGGAAGGCAAAGATGTAATTAGTGTCAAATGGATTTATAAGACTAAACAAGATGCTGATGGGAAAGTGCAAAAGCATAAAGCAAGGCTAGTTGCAAGGGATTTACACAACAGCCCGGTATAGACTTCAATGAGACATTTGCTCCGGTTGCTCGGTTGGATACAATTAGGACTGTTTTAGCTATTGCTGCCCACAACAAGTGGCCTGTATATCAAATGGATGTAAAGTCTACATTTTTAAATGGCTATTTAGAGGAGGAAGTGTATGTGGAACAACCACAAGGCTATGAGCTACCGGGTCATGAAGACAAGGTGTATAGGTTGAAGAAGGCACTCTATGGATTGAAGCAAGCTCCAAGAGCTTGGTACAGCCACATTGACTCCTATCTCATTCAAAATGGTTTCCAAAGAAGTGGTTGTGAACCAACATTGTACATCAAGGTCAACAAGCAAGGTAACATTTTAATTGTTTGCTTGTATGTGGATGATCTAATCTTTACCGGTGATCTAAACATAGATTCTTTCAAATCAGTAATGAAGAATGAATTTGAAATGACTGATTTGGGTCTTATGAGGTATTTTTGTGGATTGAAGTCCATCAATCCAATGATGGTATATTTATTTCTCAATCTAAATATGCAAATGAAGTTTTGAAGAGATTTAATATGGCAAGGTGCAAGGTATCCCAACACCAATTATGACAGGGATGAAGTTAAGCAAGGAAGATGATGGAGCATGTGTGGATTCTACATTGTTCAAGAGGCTGGTTGGAAGCCTTATGTACTTAACAGCCACAAGGCCGGATATTATGTATGGTGTAAGCCTGATTTCAAGGTTTATGGAGTCTCCAAAAGACTCACATTGGCAGGCCGGTAAGAGGATATTGAGGTATGTAAGTGGTACAAAGGATTTTGGTATATTGTATTCCACTTCAGATGATTTCAGTCTTGTTGGGTACACCGATAGTGATTGTGGGGGCAGCATAGATGATAGGAAAAGTACTTCTGGGTATAATTTTCACTTTGGTACAAGTGTTGTGTCATGGGCATCAAAGAAACAACCCATTGTGACCCTTTCTTCAGCTGAAGCTGAGTATGTGGCAGCCACTAGTGTTGCGTGTCAAGCTATTTGGATGCGAAGGATGTTGAAAGATTTGATGCATGACCAAAAGAAATCCACTACAATATTATGTGATAACAGTTCAGCCATAGCATTATCTAAAAATCATGTGTTTCACAAGAGAACTAAGCATATTGATACGAGGTATCATTTTATCAGAGAGCTTGTAAGCAACAAAGAAATTTGTCTTGATTTTTGTAGGTCTAAAGATCAATTGGCTGACATATTTACAAAAGCATTGGCAAAAGAGACATTTGAGTATTTACGAAGTGGCTTAGGAGTTTGTGACTTTGCACAAGTTAGCAGCTTCGAAAACTGTCAGTTAGCTCCGAAATGCTACAACAGTTTTTGAACAAACTTGATTCAAATTTCCATGATCTGCAGCTTGTTCATAATTAAGGGGGAGTGTTGGAAAATCAAGTCAGAATTTATTGTGCAACTAATATCTGTCTTCCCCCAGATTTAGCTCTCTGACATATCAGATTTGCATTTAATTATGACTGTTGCACATTTACTTTTTGGTTGATTATTCTCCCTGATTATCTCTTGTCAGAGATTTTGTGTTGACTTGTAAGGCAAGTTTTTTGTGTAGGTGTTTATTATTAAAAGCATCATGTTTTATTGTGAGAAGAAGGAGGAGGAGGAGGAATATCAGATTTGGGAGAAGAAGAAAAATGCGCAGTCCCAGCTCAAGTCTGGACTGGTTTTGTTGAAAGAATTCCTTCATTTCAATGCTTGTTATTGTATGCATGAAAGTTTTGTGTGCAGTTGTAGCTGTTGTTCATTCCTTGAATATATATGTGTGTGTGTGTGTGTGTGTGTGTGTGTGTGTGTGTGTGTGTGTGTGTGTGTGTGTGTATGCTGAAGCAATTTGATGCCCAGATCTATGTTATTTGCAGCCAAGTGTGTTATTTTATTTTTCTGTTATAAATTTTTGTAGCTTCTCCTTTTTCCCCTATTTTGCATCATTTAAATCCGCTGCATTATATTTTCTATTGCTGTCTGAAGATTCTGTAGTTTCTGTAGATTCTGCAGTTTCTATAGATCCTCGCATTCCCTTCAATATCCTCATTGTATTCCATTCTGTGCCAACTCAAAAGAGGAAAACAAATTAGTACTCACTCCGAGAAAAAGCGTCAAATTGATATTCAAGATGTATCAAATAATGCCTTTGAAACCGTAATAATGGCATATTTCTACAAGCAATGAAGCATAGCAAAGTGCTGGAAACTTTACAGAAAGATAATTTACCCTTCAAAGCTGCTGGCTTGATGTCAGCCATCCATGAAACATAAGGAATAGATACACGGGGTAGCTGAATCAAAACTGTGCTAGAATCCTTTCCCACTGCTAAAATCAATCCATCCCGGGCAGCAGAATTCAAATCGGCTACGCTGATAATGGTAGATGGGCCATGAATTGAGATAAGGCCCTTCATGGATGCATAAACCTCTTGTACAATAGGTACATCAGAACCCCCTACTCCCACACCAGTAGTACCCACCCCAAGGTCAAAAAATTTGACACGACGCTCACTGCACACAGTTTGAGGCATCCCAAGCATGACAGCAGCCTGTGCACAGGGACAATGAGATCCTCCACTAACCACCAAATTCTATCCGATGCAAATGTTTACAAAATAGGTCAATGGGACTCTGAGGATACATCCTAGTACCATAGGGACAAAGTATTCCAACCTAAGCCCTGGCTCAGACCAATACCAGAGCAATTTACCAAATTCTATGGATAAAATTAAAATTGTTGTTTACGTTGTTTGTCGCATACGCTATACCCACCTTATGTGATCCCTCTAGTATTGGTTAGACCAATACCAGACCAATACTAGAGGGAGCACACAAGGTGGGTATACCCAAACACCGATGCCCAAGAATCTAGAAATGAAAACTAATTTTGTCTTTTCAGCATCTGTCCATATTAATTTTGTCTTTTCACTATCACCCTGACCTCTACATTTAGATGAAGTTTTGATTAATTGGCATTCAGTTGTGGCGTTTCACAGATTTTCTGCTCTATATTTCACATTTTATATTCCCACTGAAGGATGCCCATCTGGTGAAACTGAATATGTGGTAATCAAGGTGGTTGTCCCGTGCCAACATTGGTCATTGTTTATTATCTCTCTTATACTGATCTAAAATTGAAAGATTTGCATATTTTTGTGTACAAGGATGGTTTAATTTTAGTTGTGTTTTAGTTATGTGTTTGATGACGTCTTGCAAATCCTCCATTTTTCCTGCCTGGAGAAGGGCCCTGGAGATCCTTCCTGACAGAGAGGCCCTCTTTAATACTCGCAAGTGTTCAAATAAGTTTGACTGAATGTATGTTGTCTTCTGCACTTGCAGAATTATGCAGCCACACTTATTTTTCTCTCCTTTTTTATTTTTTGTAACTCCTTTTTTTCTATAATGTATTGTTTAGAGTAAAATGCTGGGTAGTGGGGGTGGATATGGATATTGATACTGAGTACTATAATATATAGGTTGAACTAAAATTTTCATAAATTTTTTTCTACAGATTAAATCCAAGTAATACAATGAAAAAAGTATGCTCGGTGCATGATATAATTACCAGACCCATTGTTGCAAGTTTACCAGATCCATTGATACTAAGTACTATAATTTATAGGTTGAACCAAATTTTCATAAATTTTGCTTTGCAGATTAAATCTATAAGTAATACTGTGAAAAAAGTGTGCTCGGTCCATGATATAATTACCAGACCCATTGTTGCCAGTTTACAACAGGGATATTAACAAAAAAATTGCTGTTAGTGTTGATGACAGACATGGAATTCAGCATGGGCTGAGGGGAAAAAGAGACCCATTGTTGCCAGTTTTTTGTTTTGTTTCATGATTTAATGCATGAGCAGGCTCTTTCTGTTGGTTTGAACCGATTTGATTTTGGTCTGTATTTGTTGTTGTGAATGGGTTTTGTGGGAGGTTTGTAGCATTCATGGGTTTTATGTATTTTTGTGTTAATTTTTGTTTTGGGTCTGAGGGAGCAGAGCAGACTGTACCCAAGGGATTTTCTTCCTCGTAAGTATCCATAATCTGACCATTTTATCATAATCTGGTTTACAGGCATAATGATATTTATATATTTTTATATGATTAAAATGTTGGAATGCCTAATTTTATTTCATCTTATTTCATGTCCCTTTTGTTTCCCACTCAGGCCATATAAGCAATGTTAAACAACAGAAGGTTATGGTCAAATTGTTGTTTGTGTGTTGTTGGTGACTGGACTGTATTGTGCAAACCATTGCCCAAATCGGAGTGCAAACCCTCTTCTTGGGTATGCACATATCCCACCATTTGAATGAGTGATTGCTTAATTCCTGTTGTTGAAATTCTCTATAGTCAAGCTTTGAATTCATGGAACTTCTGGTGTGGACTCATGGCCAATATAATACTAGAGACCATGTTCAGTATTTCTTAGCTTGGCAGCTTCTTTCCGAAGTGCTTCACGTGCCTTCCATTAGATTTGAACTCTGTACACTGTACATCACTAGAAGGGGAAAGTCTCTGCCTGTCATTTCAAAACCTATGTACCTCAGTAATACTTGTATCCTCAAATTGAGTTGGAAGGACCTTTTTCTGCTCACTGCTTCTGCATGGAGACCCACTTAATACTAATTCCGACCCTCTTTTTTATATTTCTAGCGGCTAGTTATTTTAATTGTGGGTTGATTTCTGCATTTAGTTTAATTTCACAATGAGTATGTTTAGTGAGCTATTTCTGCATTTGTTTGTGTTTTCACAAAAAAAAATTATATTGGTTTGGTCCCTTTTGGTATTTTGAATTGATTATGTTTTGTATTTGTGTAGGGTGCAGCCACTAATACCATCATTTTGAATTTGGATGACAATTTGGGGCTGGTGTGATTCATGAAAATGCTGAAACAAAAATGTAATGATCGCAATACCTGTTTTGGTATTTATGTTCATTGTGTATTCCATTGTAGTTTTCGATATTCACAAATGCATCTTTTTACGTCAACTTTCCTGATATGAAATAGCATGGATTTATTGTACATATTGTAAACAATGCTACCATAATTTTTAATAAATAAAGTATTATTTTGCTGTGTATTGTTTTGATATTTTTTTACTAAGGTTTGACATATTATTTAATGAGATTTATGACATACATTTTATTTCCATGGTTAAGTAATAATTAATGTAAATTATGATATATGTATTTGCGGAGAACGGAAGTTAGAAAATTAGAGATAAAAGAAGGAATCAAGATTGTAGAGAGAGGGCAGAAAAAAAAAAATCTAAGATTAAATGGAAAAAGAGTAGCCTAATTTTTTTAACATTTTTAAATTAATAATAAAATGTAAGTTTTTGGTATACATTATTTATTAAATGAATAATGTATTTATAATTCATAACTTGTAAATTTTAAGGAGTGGAGTGTGAGACTACAATATATTTAGTATATTAATAATGTGTAGGTTTTATTGTGAGTATTATATTAATATAATATATTTAATATATTAAAAATGTATGATTTATAAATTAAGTATATATATAATTATACTAATTTTAGTAATCATATTCATACTAAGTAATATTTATGTACTAATAATAAATTAATATAGTATATCATTAAATACGAGACTAAGTTTGAAGTAGTGGACTATGAGGCTATGAGACTAATATATTAAGTATATTAATAATGTGTAAGTTTTTATATTAGTATAATATATTTAATATATTGATTATGTGTAATTTATAAATTAAGTATATATATAATAAAATAGTATATGTTATATTAAAATGTTCTATATATTAATAATATTAAGAAATATTAAGTATATGAATAGTGTGTAAGTTTTTATATTAGTGTAATATATTAATAATGTGTAATTTATAAATTAAGTATATATATAATAAAATAGTATATGCTATATTAAAATGTTCTATATATTAATAATATTAAGAAATATTTATGTACTAAAAATAATTTAATATAAATATTATTACATATAATTATATATGATAATATACAATATCAAGTATTATTATATACAATAGAATATAGTATATTTATTTTATATTTTATATTAAATATTCTATAATATTAAGAATACTAATTAATATTAATAAAATAATTATAAATTATTATCATATAGCTTATAAGATCTCTAATATAGAAAGATATAAAAATTATTAAATTTTATTTATATAAATAGATCTAATTAATTGTTTGTACCAAAAAAATATGTTATTAGTAACAATGAATGTGTAAATATATTATTAATATATATATGATATGGTTATACATATGATTATTTATTTTATATATTCTAATAATATTATAATATTCATAATAATTACTACTATTCTATTTTTATATATGCATAGAAATTTATTATTAATTATAAATATTGTTATATTTTTGTATTAATTAATAGATACTATAAATATAGTATATGTAATACTAAAATATACTATTACATATATGATCAAATAATAGTATACCATATTTACTTAATAATATATTAATATTATTGGTAATGATATATATATTATATTAAAAATATAATATAATCGTATGGATTGATATTACATTTTATTAATAATTATAAGTAATAATGATATATAAAATATTATAAAATATTAATATGGATAGATAATATTATATATTATTATCAATGATAATTTATATTATATAATATATAGAAATAAATATATTATTTCTATTAAAATATAATATTGTGAAAGATAGAAAGGAGAATAAGAGATAGGGAGAGAACTCGAGTGAGGGAGACCGAGATAGTGAGAAGAATAATTGAGAGAAAATGAGAAAAAGAAAGAGTTAGAGAGAGGAGCGAGATAATAAAAAGAAGAGAGCAAAAGCAAAAGAGAAAGGATGGGAGAGAGAAATATGGAGAAAATGAGAAGAAGAGATTGAAAGTAAAGAGATCGGAAAGAGAAGAAGAGAGCAAGAGAAATTATTTGAGAGGAAAGTGAAAAAAATGAGAAGAGAGAAAAGAGTGAGAGAGAAAAGAAGAGAGTGAGAGCGTGGTTGCGTAGAGGATTGATCGAGATAGAACAAGAGAGAAAAAGAGAGGGAGAATGAGATAAAGTAAGAGCGTGACAAAGGCAAGTGATAAAGAAAGTTTGAATGAGAGATAGAGTGAGATAATGACAAGAAGAAAGTGAGATAAAGAGAACAGAGCGAGAGAAAGATAGAGAGACGCATGTGAGAGAGAAAAAAAGAGTGAGAGTGAGAAAAAGACGAGGCAAGAGAGGGGAATATAGAGAATGAAAGAGGGAGAGGAGAGAAAAAGTGAGAGAGAATGAAAGAGTGTGATAATGAGTGCATGAGAGAGTTTGAGAGAACAAGAGAGAGAGAGAGAGAGAGAGAGCGAGATGAGTGAGAGTGAGAAAGTGAAAGAATGGGAGAGAGAGTGAGTTAAAGTGAGATTGTGGGAGAGTGCGAGAAAGAGAGGGAGAATGAGTGATCAAGATAGTGAAAGAGTGAGACTAGAGAAAAGATGAGGTAAGAGGGGAATATAAAGAATGAAAGAGGGAGATGAGAGAGAATGAAAGAGTGCGATAATGAGTGTGTGAGAGAGTTTGAGAGAAAAAGAGAAAGAAATAGAGCGAGATAATGAGTGAGAGTGAGTTAAAGTGAGATTGTGGGAGAGTGTGAGAAAGAGAGGGAGAATGAGTGATAAAGAGTGAGACTATGATAGAAAAAGATGAGGTAAGAGGGGAATATAGAGAATGAAAGAGTGTGATAACGAGTGTGAGAGAGTTTGAGAGAACAAGAGAAAGAAATAGAGTGAGATAATGAGTGAGAAAGTGAGATTATGGGAGTGCGTGTGTGATAGAGAGAGCAAGAGAGGAAGAAAGAGATAAAGAAAAGAGAGCGAGGATGAGAGAAAGTGGGTGAGAGAGAGAGAGACCAAGAGATCAAGAGAATGAGAAGAAGAGTGAAAAAGTGAGGAAGAATGAATTGAAAGAAGAGGAAAAGAAACAAAAATAGGGAGATTGAGAGAATGATAGAAAGAGAACAAGAGAGAGAGGAAGGATAGGGTGACAAAAACTTGAAAGAAAGAGGGGGAGAGTGAGAGAGAAAGAAAGACGGAGCAAGAGTGAGAGAGTGTGACAAAAATAGGGTGAGAGAGTGTGTGATAGAGCATGAGGAGAGGGTGAGGGAGGGAGAGCAGGAGAGGGATGTATGGAGAGGGAGAGGGGAGACAGAGGGAGAGACCGAGGGGGAGGGAGAGGGGACAGAAGGGGGAGTGGGAGGGACAAGGAGAGCGAGAGTGAGAGGGAGGGATAGTGAGAGATGGGGAGAGGGAGAGAGAGAGAGGTAGATGGGTAGAGAGAGAGGGAGAGGGAGATGGAGAGTGGGTGAGGGAGATGGGGAGGGAGAGGGAGAGAGAGGGGGGAGGGAGAGGGAGGGAGAGAGAGGGGGAGGGAGGGAGGGATGGAGAGAGAGGGGGAGAGAGGGGAGGAACAAAGGGTGAGAGATAGGGAGAGTGAGGGTGAGTGATAACTAGAGAGGGAGAGGGGGCCGAGAGGGAGAGGGAGAGGGAGAGAAGGGGAGAGGGGAGTGGGAGCAGGAGCTGGGAGGGAGAAAATTTGAGAGAGGGAGGGGGAGGGAGAGAGAGGAAGAGGGAGAGGGGAAGGGAGAGATAGGATTTGCAGGAGGGAGAGAGAGACAGGAAAGCGAGAAGGAGAGAATCAAAAGGGGAGAGAGGAAGGGAAAGAGAGAGGGTAGGGTGAGAGTGAGAGAGTGAAGGGAGGGAGAGGGGGAGTGAGATAGAGGGAGGGAGAGAGAGGGGGAGAGTGCAAGTGAGAGTGAGAGGGGTGCAGAGAGAGTGGGAGGGATATGGGGAGAGAGAGGGAGAGAGAAAACGAGAGGGAGAGGAGGAGAAAGAGAGAGAGGGAGAGAGAGTGAGAAGAATAGAGTGTGATAGTGAAAAAGTGTGAGTGATAAAAATAGTGTGACAAAAGAGGGTGAGAGAGTGTGAGAGAAAGGGTGAATGAGAAAGTGAGAAAGAGAGTGTGTTTGTGTGAGAGATAGAAAGAGAGAGTGATAGTGAGAATGTGTGATAGAAAATCAATAAAGAGGGAGAAAGAGTGAGTGTTCTTGAGAGAGAAAGAGTGAAAGAGAGTGCAAGAGAGAGAGGTAGGGAGGGAGGGAGAGAGAGGGGGAGGAGAGCAGAGAGCACTACACATGGAGAGGGAGGGTAAGGAAAGAGGGAGAGAGAGGGGGAGAGAGAAAGGGGAGATGGGAGGGAGATGGAGAGAGGGGGAGAGCGGGAGGGAGAGAGAGGGATAGGGTGAGGGGTAGAGAGGGAGGTAGAGGGAGAGGGAGGTAGAGAAAGAAAGGGGAGGCTGGAGGGAGAGAGGGGAAGAGCGGGAGGGAGAGATAGATGGGATAGAGATGGAGAGGGGGAGAGAATGAGGGAGAGAGGGAGAGGGAGAGACAAAGGAGAGGGGAGGGAGGGGAGGGAAAGAGAGAGGGAGAGAGGGAGGGAGATGAAGAGGAAGAGAGGGAGGGAGAGTGAGAATGAGATAGGGAGAGGGAGTGAGGGAGGGAGGGAGGGAGAGTCGAGAAAGAGGGAGAGAATTAGGTAGAGGGAGAGGGGGAGGGGGGGGGAGGGGAGAGAGAGAGGTAGGGGAGGGGGAGAGAGGGGAGGGTAGTAGGAGCAGGAGAGAGAATTTGAGAGAGGGAGGGGGTTGGAGAAAATTTGAGAGAGGGAAGGGGAGGAGAGAGAGGAGAGAGGGAGAGGGAGAGAGCGGGAGGTAGAGAGAGATGGGGAGAGAGAGGGAGAGAGAGTGAAATATCCCTAATGGGATACCACTTAAAAATGCACAAACTATTGAAAACTTACAACAAAGTAAAATACTAATTTATGTAGATTTTACACTAAGGACAACGAACTAAATAAAATCAATATCTCCCAAAATATCCACTCGAATTACTTGAAAATTTATATAGAGCTTGATATTATTATAGAGGAGATAATAAAACTATTTTCGGAATTTTACACAAATTAAACTGTTGAAAAAAAGCACAAGTGTGCCCTAGATAACTGGAAAACTTCATAGGTTCGTAACTCTCTAAATGAAAGAGAAAAAATAAGGGTCTTGGGAAATAACATTAACAAGATATAGGAAATAATATTTCCACCTTCAGATCTGAAAATGGCCAACTAGAAAAAAACCCCAAATAAAGGCTGCAGTCACCTCACTTGGAAAGGGGTCAGAAAATGATGGAGGTGCCTTCAAAGTGATGTTAAGTCCATCCCAAATGGCTACCATAAGTCTGATCTATAACCCCTCTGATTATCTTCCCCAAATGCCCCCAAATATCCTCAAACCCTTCCTCTGAACCCTCTGATAATTTCTCTTCCACACAGCCACCTAAAGCTGCTCCAAAATGATAGACTAGGGTAGATCTCTCACTACCAAGAATGCCTGCTACCTAGGGACAAGTCTCTCACCACCAAAGCTAGGGTCAATGTGGGATTTCATTCCACAAGTCGTAGATGCTTGCAAAACAACCGCACGTGAAGGAGGCTAAAATGTAAGCGACAAAAGTTCCTTTCCTTTCTCTCCCGGCTCCTTATATACTTCTCCACAACAAAAGAGCCCGAATAACCCTAGATACATTTCATTCCATGGAGGGGCCAATAAAATAAAAGTAACTAAAGTTACTTTTTCCCTTTTAGCCACCATGGTCCAAAAGTGACCCCCAAATGCAAAACATGGGTATTATAACCATGTGGCCCCTTCCTAATAGCTCCTAGTGTCCACAATCCCTTGGGTATGACCATGGTTTGTACTTGAATTGGCCCTTAGGCCTTGGGTGTTGTAAAAGGGGACATTATAATCCTCCCTTCCCGAGAAATTCTTGACCCCAAACATTATCATGTCATTCAGAGAGAGAGAGAGAGAGAGAGAGAGAGAGATCGGGATTGGGAGAGGGAGATAGAGATGATGAGAGAGAGGGAAATGGGGAGAGAGAGAGAGAGAGGGAGATGAGAGGGAGAGGGAGAGGGAGAGGGAGGGATGGAGAGAGAGGGGAAGCAAGAGGAAGTGGGAGGTACGAGAGGAGGAGAGAGAGGGAGAGAGAGGGATAGTGACAATGAGAGAGGGAGAGGGAGCGGGAGAGGGAGAGGGAGAGGGAGAGGGGGAGGCAGAGTGAGTGTGAGAGGGAGAGAGGTAGGGAGAGTGAGAGGGGGGAAGATGGAGAAGGATAGGAAGAGGGAGAAAGGGGAGGGGGAGAAGGAGCAGGGGAGAGAGAATTTGAGGGATGGAGGGGATGGAGAAAATTTTAGAGAGTTAGGGGAGGGAGAGGGAGAGGGAGAGGGAAAACTGAGAGAGAGAGAGAGAGTGAGAGGGAGAGGGAGATGGGGATAGAGAGAGAGAGAGGGAGAGGGAGATGGGGAGAGGGAGAGGGAGAGGGAGATGGGGAGAGAGGGGAGGGAGATATTGGTGAGGGAGAGAGTGAGAGAGGGAGGGGAGCAATAGGGGAGGGGGAGGGAGGGAGCGAGAGGGAGAGGGGAGGGAGGGAGAGAAAGAGATGGAGAGGCAGAGGAAGAGGGAGAGAGACAGAGAAGGGGGAGGGAGAGAGACAGAGGGGGAGAGAGAAGGGGAGAGGAGGGAGAGAGAAAAAGGGGAGAGAGGGGAGGGATAGAGTGAGATGAAGAGAGATGGAGGGGAAGAAAGGGAGAGGGGAAGGGGGAGAGAGGGGAGATCGGGATGGAGAGGGAGAGGGGCAGAGAGATGTGGAGAAGGGGAGGCGAGCATGAGGGAGAAGGTGAGGGTGAGGGTGAGGGATGGTGAGTGGGAGAGGGAGGGAGGGAGAAGGAGAGGGAGAGGGAGGGAGAGAGAGTGAGAGAGGGAGGGAGGGGTAGGGAGAGAGGGAGGGAGGGGTAGGGAGAGAGAGGGATGGGGAGCATGAGTGCCATGGGAGGGAAAAGGAGGGAGAGAATTTGAGAGAAGGGGGAGGGGAGAAAAAGAGGGAAAGAGAGATGGGGAGTGCGGGAGGGAGAGAATCGAGGGGGAGAGGAGGGGAGGATGAAAGGGGAGAGAGGGGGAGAATGTGAGGGAAAGAGCGGGAGGGAGAGAGAGGGGGAGGGGGGAGAGAGAGGGAGAGAACAAGAGGGAGAGTGGGAGCAAGAGAGAGAGAGGGAGGGGAGGGGAAGAGAGAAATAGATGAGGTGAGTGAGAGGGGAAGTGAGAGATAAGGAGAGCGGGAGGGAGAAAATTAGAGGAGAGAGAGGGGAGAATGGGAGGGAGAGAGAGGGGGAGTGAGAGAGGGAGTGAATGAGTGAGAGGGAGAGGGGGAGAGAGATAGGGATAGAGAGGAGAGGGAGGGAGATAGAGACAGAGAGAGAAGAGAGGGAGAGAGAGAAGGGGGAGGGAAAGAGGTAGATGGGAAGATATAGAGATAGGGGAGCGAGAGGGAGAGAGAGAGGGGAGAGTGGGAGGGAGAGAGAGGGGGTGAGGGGAGGGAGAGAGAGAGGGAGAGGGAGAGGGAGAGGGAGAGAGAGGGGAGAGGGATAGGGAGAGGGAGAGAGAGGGAGAGATAGATGGAGAGGGAGAGAGGGAGGGAGGGAGGGAGGGAGAAAGACGGGGAGAGGAACAAAGGGAGAGGAGAAGATGGGGAGAGAGAGGGGGAGATTTAGAGGGAGAGAGGGGGAGAGGGGAGGGAGAGGGGGAGAGAGTGGGCTAGAGTGGGAGGGAGAGAGGGGAGAGAGAGAAGAGGAGAGAGGGAGAGGGAGATGGATGGAGAGAGGGAGAGGGAGAGGGGGAGAGGAAGAGGAAGGGAGTGTAGAAACCAAAATTGTGTCATACTCCCCTTGGTCCCCTTTCAAATAACCAATTTATACACATTCACCTAACCATGACCCTTATACCCCACATTAACATTAATTTAATTATTCATAGTTAAATTAATACCCATCCTCACCCCATTATTAATTTAATTACTTTAATTAATGAATAGACACCTCACCTAGACACCTCACCATAGACTTAGTCATAGCATGTTTCCATAAATGAATAAGACTTGATCCAAACCTAAAAACTAAAGGCCTATTTTTCCTCTAACAACCTTCCCGCTCATAAAAGGTAACGTCTATTTGTATCTCGGGATAAAGGAATGAACCTAATCTAAAAGATGTGAGATCTGCCATTTTAATAAACCTAGGAATCCCATCTTAACCGACGCTGATCACCCCTAAACCGATGGCAGTCAACACAGAACCACCGTCGGTTACCTTTTATTCACTTTAACAACCTTTTTTTTCGGTTGGCACATTCTGAGATCAAGGGGACAAGAAGAGAACTACATGCAAGCATAACCAGAGCCTTTTCGCACCTACGAGACATCCATATCCAAAGCACTCGGAAATATCCGAAGCATTGCACTCATGGAAGCATTCTAGGAAGCACTACCATGGCACCAAACACCATTCATCCATCAAACCTGCATCATAGTAAGTGTATCTTCTACTATCATAGTCTATTTTAGTTTAATATCCTTTGTTACTTCTATTATCAGTTTATACTTTACATGTTCCTTTCCCATCTTCTACCTACTTGTAGAGTCATCCATTCCTCTACCCACACCACTAAATCACACATTCTCGCCTCCTACACCCCTTTGAGTATACCTGAGACCTTTACAGACCTCCCTATCCACCCTTCCATCTCTGTTTAGCTTCAGTTCAACTCCTACAATCAGATCTCATTGATTTCCTTTCACCCCGACCCTACCAATGCCGATCACCCATGACCGTTACCGGTCCCTTCTAAACTATTGTCAATTACACCCGACCGACATTGGTCTCTATGTTTTACACCTGTGCCAATAACAGAGGAAACCTACCTTCTACCAAGTAACCCAAACAACCTAGAACCTAACCTTGACCAGTTCCAACACCCTGACACCTACCTACCCTTCAGATATGACTATATCCTACCCTGTTATGTTATATTTGCTTATTGTGCTTGAATGAAATACCTAAATCATATCAACTATAGTAGGTTTTTTCTTGTTTCTCACATTAATTTTTAAAAAAAAATTAATTGATAGCCATCTAGGGAGTATCACACTTCTCAGATCTAGCACACGCTAGGCAGTCCAATGTCATATATTATTTAACTCTTCTTTTGTGGTCTTGTTTTCTATTTCAGGTAGTTCCTCCCAGCAAAAAGGAATCTCTCATAGTTAGCATTGGATTGAGAAGTCAGAACGCGCACAACAACCATCAACAAAACAACAATAACAGGTATTTCTCCTCAGCACATAACCCTTATTTATGTTGTCTCAATAACGTAAATAAAACGGTGAAACATTTTGGCACACCCGGTGGTACCCATCTGAGGTTCCTTGCATTTTTCTTCTTTCTTAGGTAAATATGGTGTGTTTGTTTACTTTATTTCACACTAATCTCTTTCCCAGTAATACTCTCTTCTTCTAATTGTCTAAAATAACATCTATTTTCTTGTGCTTAAAATGAACCATTTCATCTTTTTTTGCATTCACATAAGTAGTGAAAGAGCATGTTCCTACTTGTTCATCATTTGCTTCATCAATGTAATTTGTCAATTTGGGTTTAAAATCAGTTGCATTTCATCCTTGTATGTTGCATTTATCTCACATTAAAATGAGGGAAACCTATATGTTGGAAGTCATGCCCAGCTGATGGTTGACACAAAGAATCATAGAAAAGCACTCTCTTTCTTCTTCTTCTACCAAACTGCACAAAATTGAAAAAATACACATCTTCTTAAACAACATCTCACCCGAAAGAATCTTTTAATGATCACATGATCAATGGATTGACAATGGGCACCCAGCTGGTTACTTCTATCTAGTCATTACCTCAGAGGATGGCCTGCCCCACCATAACATAACCTGAAACCTCTCCTTTTAGATATCCTTCTTTATAGGAAGCCTTCCTCACCAAAAACTCTACTCTAAATTCATGAGTCAGTCTTCTAAATAACATAACCTCAACACATTAAAATAACATGTTGGATACATGTTTTTAGCATTTGATTGATGTGTATTTTTAGGTGTGAGGATACATCTCTCCATTTTCCATTCTTTTGCCTTACACACTCCACAATCATAGTTGGAGTATTTTGACTTTTTCTGAGTGTGTCAGGATCTCATTATATCATCTCTAGGCTTCTGGATTGATAATTCATCTTATCTCAATTCACAACAATCTATTTTCTTGCATTTTTATATTTTCATAGTAACCGTCATCGGTTTATCTATCGGCGTCGATTTACACCTCATCATCATCGGTTCTACCTAACTATCATTGGTTCCCTGTCCTTTTGGTTAACTTTCCCAAGGGACACCTATTCTCATATTCTTCAATGTTGTGAGTTTTTCTGAGTCTCTTTACTCTCTGTATTATGATAAATGGTCATCATACAACTTATCTATCTGACATTCATCAATTTTTTCCCCCTCTGGTCAAATTATTCTTTTCTCATAAGAATCCGACCTCGGTTACCCATAAATTATCATCGGTCATCCTTAACCGGTGTTGGTTGCCCTGTGTTGTTTCTCAACTGATACATTACTCAAATCCACCTACAAAAACTTATTTTTCTCATTCCTACTACTTTCTATGTCATCTATAGGCTACAACATCACCTAATATACATTCATTCACATGGTGTTGACTTGCAACCAAGCTAATGCTCTTATATTCCATGCTAGTCATCAACCACTCCCACCTAGTCCTTCACCACCTTTTGTCCTGTCACCCATGGATCCTACCCTATCTACCACCATTTCTGCAGTGACGAGGAATTCACATGACTCCTCTCTAAGAATCCCTAGCCTTACGGTTCTACCTTTCCCACTCTTCCACCCGAGACTCCTTAGGTCAGTTGATATATGACATGCATGTATCCATCTCTCCCCTTATATCC
Organism: Taxus wallichiana var. yunnanensis; assembly: GCA_018340775.1. Taxonomy (NCBI): domain Eukaryota; kingdom Viridiplantae; phylum Streptophyta; class Pinopsida; order Cupressales; family Taxaceae; genus Taxus; species Taxus wallichiana. The sequence continues at coordinate 210,005,790 of CM031233.1, read as the reverse complement.
CCACTTCGCATCAACCCCTACTAGTTCAATGCTAAATGCACTTGCTTTACCCAGTGGTTTCAAAATTAGGCTCCATACATGTTATGACCATTGCATCTGTAGTATAAGTCACATTTGTAGTATCTTTTGTTCCCTCATTGACCACCCGACTATAACCACATCCACACCCATGGTCTCGCAGATACCAATTTCAACACAAATTCCTATGGTGTCGGTGACCACTACTCCATTCTAGAATCTTGTCCTCTCCATCTTGCAGTCTCTACGCCCCCAATTACTACTAGAGTCACCGTGACCGCCCCACTTACATATACATACCATCAACAACCCCTATCTCATTCGTCACCCATTATGGATTTATGCCCTCTATGTCTGTCCCTATTCTTAACCGCCTTATTCGGCATCACCATACACTGCTGGAATACCACCCACATCACATGTTTAGTACCAGCCCCACTGCGCCACACAGGAGGTGCCCTTCCATCACAACCACCATCACAACCAACTAATGACCCCATCAAATTAATAATGGAAAGGATGCAAACACTAGAAGCATTGGTTTTCGGCTCATGTAATTCTCTCACATATGATGAAATCTATAATGATCCATTCATATTTGACCATACCCGTACATTGGCAAATGCCAAAATTCAACCGATTCAATAGTAAAGAAGAACCACAACAAAATTTGCGGTCTTTCGAACATGGGTGTTACCTAATCGCCCATGGTGACTCTTTACTCCTACGAACCTTCCAAATGTCCCTCACAGGACCTACATTGAATTGGTACAATGGGCTACCCATACATTCCATCTATTCATTTAATCAAGTAGCCCAACCCTTCTTAGACCACTTCTCAATCAACATTGTCAAGAAAGTCACCATGAGTGATCTTTACTCCACATGATAGTATGCCGACAAGTCTATCGTTGACTTTATCGCTCACTCGGTGCAGCCTAATTAACCACTCACATTTCTTACCTAAAAATGAACTCATAGAGTTGTTTACTCAGCTTATGCTGACACATCTCCCCAACCTTGTAGGTGCATACCTTCCGCACCTTTGATGACACATTTACCATGGCACAAAAATTGGAGATTCATGTTATCAAAGAAAAGAAAATTCAGTTACGTAACAAGAACATCGCATTTAAATCAAATGATGCTTCTTCATCTTCAAAACCCCAAAACAACTATTCAAAACCCAAAGGATCTGCCAACACTTTGTAGTTCTCAAGGCTGGACCCTCTCACCCATCAAACTAAGCCAAACATTCTTCTAATCTCTCTCCTATCCAAGCTTTCTAGTTCAGATGAGAATAATGATAGTACACTTCAATAGGAGAACCGTATTCTTATGTTTTGGAAAAGCTTATTAAGGTTGCTGCCATTACCCTTTCACCTATAAAAACACACAATTGTTTTGACCTTGAGCACCCCATTCCCGCATGGTATAAATAACATGAATTTTACAACTATCATCATGTCAAAGGCCATAACGATGGTAATCGTATCACATTCAATAATATTGTCTAGGAAATGTTAGACAATGAAGATCTAGTCTTGATAACCCAAATTCACCGCTAACCAAAACCTACATAATTTAAATAATCCATTCCCTAATCATGCCCCATCTTCCAGCCAAGCCGGTGACACTTCAACCAATGATAACAATGTTCGTGAGGTCCACACTATTTTGATGACATACCGAGTTGCTTCCCAGTTGCCCCATGTTCCTTCAATAGACAAAATCTTAGCCCAAGCCCCCTACCCGCACAGAACCTATTTCATCTACTCCTCCAACTATAGAGGAACCCTCTTCATTTTCTACTTCACCTGTGGAAAATCCTATAATTAGTATTCCACCTTTTTCCCTTCAAATTACGAGCGAGCAATCGGTGGCACCTCTCCTATTCATAGGAGATACATGTCCACAACCTACACCATCTCAAGAATATTCAAACTCATTTGGTTCATCCTCTCCTCTACCCATGAGAGATACTATAGAAATACCATTTCCTTTAGATGACCATTCCCATCGACCTTCAAGATTCGTTGATCTCGCTTTTGGATCTCTTACCCACAGTCCGAGGCTAGCTATTTCTTGGTGTCTCAAACACATTTTATGGGGATTGTTACTCAATCCACATTGGCCCCACCTACAACAGTACCATTTTCACGCTTGGCCAATTGCGTGGACTATGTGGATAGATCCTTACATTGGGGAAGCCTTATACTTCCTATTTCAACCCAAATGCATTTGTCACTCACCAACACCTCCACTATCTATCCAAAAGTGTTTCAAAAAAACCAAACAAAACCATGACTATTGCAACACCTTCCATGTCACGACCCATATCCCAACACACAGCTCTTTCCACAACCTACTACATCATCTCCCTTACTTAAACCCATCACCACCTTAGGGGTCATGCGACATTGAACCTTACTTACCCACCTATCAAATTATATTCAGCCACATCTTTCCAAACCAACACTAAACTTATTCTGACCCCTAAAAAGAAGACCCAACCTCCTAGGCCTCATACACCAACCTCTCCTACCAAACCATTATCACCTTCACCCCTTCCATCCATCCTAGGACCTCACCCTCGACCCTATCCAAGCAACCTCCTTCCACCGGTAAACCAAGAATGCACTAGCCCACCTCCTCATCACAAACCTCTAATATACCCAACTGATCCACACAACCTCCACTGTCACCCTGTAACCTTCTTACCACCCATACCACCACTACCATCCATAACTTCTTCACTACCCATGACACTTTCTTCTCTTCCACTCACACCTTCTACCCAACCTCTACCAACCACCTCCACAAAGAACGTAATACCCCGTGGGTAACTTGTCCTCTTCCACCATCTACTTTTCCCTCTACATCTCATACACCCATGTCACATTTTCCCAAAAAGGTGCAACCTAAAGCTAAAAATCCACTACCCTCCAATAAGGTAGTTAAACCAACCAAACCTTCCATCACCAACTCTTCTACCATGCCCATACCCAAGCAGATGCAACCAAGACCTAAGACCACTCCACACACCAAAATAGTGGACCAACCCATTCCCCCTCTTGTAAAAGCCTCTTCCTCCATAATCAGTTGTATTTGTACCCAAACCTACACTCACCTCCCATTGTGATCCACTAGCAGGGTCCTATGCCAAAATCTTAACCAATCTCCTCAAAACTTTTGTCATCACATTACCACCTCTTAGACCTTATGACCCACTCAAACCCAAACCAAAAGGGTTTGATGAAACTAAAATTTGTGCCTACCATCATGTGCTAGGACACGATGTAGAGAACTATAAGGCTTAAAAACCACCCTTGTCTAATTATGTCCTCTCGAAGAAAATTTTGATGACGACGATCTTCTTGATGAGGACCCCATTTTGCCTCCACCAATTTCCCTAGATCTTCTTCCATTACCTACTCAACGAACCAATATCTCCACCCCGAGATTCGAGATTGATCAACATTGCCACCCACACCCAGAAAGAAAAAGGCAAGGAAAAGGAAACGCCCATACACCATCCCCTGGACCCAACATACCATCTGCACCCATACCCAAATTCACCATTCGAGCTCCTACATATCATATTTCCGATGGGGTCACACATCGCAAAATGCTAATACAACTACACCAGTCTCCCCTCCAAATGTCTTTATATGACCTCATCTAAACCTCTAAGTCACATCATCAAGCCCTCATGGAGGTCCTTCAATCTATTGAGGTTTTACCAAATGACCCCACGCCCGTAGTCTCCATTATTTCTCCTCACTAAGTAGCCTCTCTCACTAGGTCATCACCTTTCTCTATGCCTCCACCTACTCGCCAAGTAGCGCCTTTAGTTTTTTAGATGAATAGATTACTCCCTTCATTTGATGACCTCGACCCTACTCTTTTCATCTTTGTCTTTATCGATAATATACACATACAACACATTATGATTGATGGTGGTGCTAGTATTAACATCATCTCCTCCCATGCATATGACCAAATGTGAATACCTACCAATTACATGCATGGTAAATGTTAGTGCAAAATCACAAAACCCATGAGTTCCTACAACTAGATGAGTTGAGACTCTCGAAGATGATTGCACAACATGGAGCATCACTCAAAGTGTGGGACCTTGTGAGTTGAGAGATCTCTTCAGATTAAAGTCAGTTCCTATTCCCATGTTCAAGTGCATACAAATAAAATCTTGCAAAGGATCTACTCTAAGCCTACTCTATCTTACCAAGGAGAAAGGTTTGAAAGGATAAAATAAAATAAACCTAAGCTAACGAGGTGATGCACCAAAGGAATATTAGACACTCATTTTACAATTTAACACAGACCATAGAAATGCAATACAAACACCATGCACAGGTAACCAAACTATAATGAGAGATTAGAAGGCAACAATAAACACATGAGAGGGTTGAAAATCATCCACAAACATATATTATTGCTCCAAAGTTGATATAGTACATTATAGTGGCCAAGAGGCAAAACTTAGCATTACAACTTGAATGGGGAGGTTAGGACTCCATGAACTCGTCTACAGACCAAAGGAGAAGGGAGGGTACAAAACAGAAATGTCCAACCCTTTACAATGAGCCCCACCCCTTATTTTATAGATTTAACATAGAGAGAAGAAGGAGAGAGAGGTGGGAAAATGAATTTGAAGCTCAACTACTGGCCATCAATGCCTCTGCAAATCTGCCCCAAATCTATCATGTCTGTCGTTTTGTGTCTGCTTGGTGTGTTGAAGAAGGGAGAGCAACAGATCGAATGAAATCAGATCTGGTGGTTGAAGCAATCAGATTTTGCATATTAATAGCATGAATAAATTTCCCCATTTTTCACCAACGAAAACCCTTTGCAATTAAATTTTTAGGTTTCCATGGTGTAGGCGAGGTCGAGACCTTTCCAACGGTGTCAAATTCATTAAATTTCGAGCCTCGGGTTGAAAGATATGTCCATTTGAATGTTTGAGTCGAGTCCCTACAAAAATGGAAAAACCAAAGTGAGTAGAATGAGTTCATAGGCCTAATAACTCAATTTTTTCCCTTTGGCACCAAAAATGCAAAAATGCAAAATTTTCCTCGCAGCCCCGCCATTCACTTTTTGCAAAAATCATTTTCGGGCCCGACGGTCTATTTTTTCCATTTGGGAAAAAGTCACTCCAAGGCCCACCGACCCGCATGCAATTAAGGCTCGACACATGGCTCTTTGGGCATAAATGGAGGAGCAGCTCATTTTTTCACTTTACGCATTCTATGGTAAAAATTTCAAACTACCTCCGATGACCCACCAGCCTGCTTCGACTTTTCAACACGACCACATGTCGTTTTCTAGGCTTTAGGCTTTTTTTCTTTATTTTGGCTTTAAAATCCTCATGCGGGCTTACGGGCCCAAAATTAACTTTGTGCCCTATTTGAAAAAGAAAAAAAAATTAAAATCTCCCCATAGGACCACCTCTCCACATTAGAAAAAATCCTTAAAAACTCTCGTCGGCCCACTTTTGGGCAAAAATACCTTCCATGGTCCATCAGCTCATAACTTGCAAAATATGAGGAGTTAGAAGGACTTCTTTATATTTTTAGAAAGGGGAAGAAATTCCCCACCTGATGAATATGATTTCAAGAAACCTTAAGTGATTGAAATATCTAAAATATTAGATTAAATCACTAAAAAGGGGGAAAATGGGTGCAGTTAACTAGAAATAAGCATGAGCTTATTTTGGATAACAATTTGGCGACTCAAAGGGGACATCTACCTTATCCATTGAGCATGGAGTCATAATTGATAGCTGATCAGATCTTAATTTTTAAAATCCACTCTCTCGAGCCACTTGGACATTGTTGGAACCAGAGTTGACCTTGAATCTTTTGGAAATGGGTCCTTCGAGACTCGATTTTAGTTGCTCTGTATTTGTTCTATTTTAAAACTAGCAACTGTCATGGCGACCATGGGTCTCCCTGATGCAAATGTTGAAGGACCTGGTGCATTCACTTGGAGGCACATGAGACTCGTATAACAACACAACCTGAAGTGAAAAAAACCTATGCCATAACACTTAGGAAACAAAAACTATGCTACTGACAAAACAATGTGCATATGCACTTAGGAAATGAAAACCTAGGCTAATATTTTACGAAGGTGAGGAATTTTTCCTTTTAGTAGCAAGTGTTTGAGGTAAATCCCATTGAATGGGATCTACATTCTTCACCATCTAGCTTAGCTAGCTGGAAGACATTGTTGCTTGTATAGTTTGTTACCATGTAGGGTCACTCCAAATGGCATAAAACTTGGAATGCTTTCCTAGTTTCACCCGATCAAGCATCCCATTTTATAACTAAGTCTCATTCTTGAAAGGTCCTTGCTCTTGTTTTCTTATCAAAGGTATTCTTGATCAATTCTTGATCTTTCTCCATGACCTCTTGCCTCTCCTACTTCCATCAACTCTACATACCTGATTGCTACATGTTCAAACTCAGGCTGTTACAACTGTTTCATGATCTCCAAAATGGGGAAATCCAATGATATGGGCAATACTACCTATTTCCCATATACAAGTTTGTATGGGGAGCTGCTCATGGACCTTTTGGATGTGATCCTATCAGCCCATAGAGCTGATTTGAGCTTTGTATGCCAAGTTCTCTGATTTTCATCAAGAGTCCTTTTAATAATCCTTAATAGGTTCTTATTTTTGGACTCTACTTGGCCATTACCCTAAGGGTAATAATTTGATGAAGTGCTGAGGTACACACCATTCCTGACTTCCCATTTAGTGATCCTTGTACCAAGGAATTCCAATGCATTATCTGATATAATGGTGGTAGGGACTCCAAACCTAGTGGCTATTCCTTCATAGAAATCCAAGATGTTGGATTCATTTGCTTCTTTTAGTGCCACTGCTTTAGTCCACTTGGTGAAATAGTCTGTTGCAGTAAGTATCCACTTGTGGCCTTGGCTTGAATTTGGGTTAATCACCCCAATGAAGTCTAGTCCCCACTACATGAATGGCTAATCCACTGAAATGAGATGAAGGGGCAGGGCTGCTAGCTTCTCCTTTCCTGTGAAGAATGCACACTTTTTATACTTCTTGACCCATGAGTAGTAGTCCCTGAACACTGTAGGACAATAATAACCAGATTTCATGATCTTGATATTTATTACTCGAGGGGAAAAGTGACCTCCCACTTATCCATCATGGAACTCATGTAACACTATCTCGATTTGGCCTATCTCAACGCACCTCAATAGAACACTATTGGTATCCATTTTAAACAAGGCACCACCAACAAGCACATATGGAATGGCTTGCAGTTTGAAGTATCTTCTCTTTGCTTTGTTCCATTCTAGGGGCAAAACCTATTTGGAGGTAATGCACCAAGGCTTGGGTCCAACATGTAGTAGGTGCATCATTAGCTAGTTACTCTTGATCATTTTGTAGAAATAGGACAATCTCTTTTCCACCTCTGACTCAGCCTGTTGCTTAGAGGTGAGATGCTCACATAGACCCTTGCCTCGAACCAGTTTGGTCACCTTGATCTCAATTTCATATTCCATTTTACCTGGGTGATCCAATATGTTCTCTTCTCATTTAAGTCCTTGTTCAGGAGAAAGTCCTTGACACCAACATGGGACACTAGCAGTTAGATCTTATTGTTTGAGACCAAGTGTCTGAACTTCTTCAAGATTCTAATAAAAACAAGGACATGTTTTTCAATGAAAGATTATTTTACCTCATAGTCCTCCAAGCTCTGGCTGAAGAAGGCTATGGGTTGTTTTGAACCTTCATGGTTGGGCTGGACCAAGATGGCTGAGATGGTGTCTAACCCTCCGAAAGCATATAGCATGAAATATTTTGAGAATTCTAGGTTAATAAGAGTTGGAGCCTGTGATATTTTGAGCTTGATGGCTTCAAAACTCTCTTTGCCTTCTGTTGTCCATTTAAATGCAACTCTTCTTTAACATCATTGTTAAAGGATTCACAAGAGTGGCAAAATTAGGTACAAACCTGTGAACAAATTTTTCCTCCCAAGAAGCTTTGGAGAGATTTTTTATGTTGTGGCAATGAAATTTTCTAGATGGTTTCCACCCTTTCGGACCAATTTCCAACACTTCTTTAGAGATAATGTGGCCCAAAAACTTCCCCTCATGAGCTAGGAACACACACTTCTTTAGGTTCAAGATGATACTCCGAAACCTTCTACACCTCTAAAACACCTACCCGAGGTTGAAGAGACGATCTGTTGCATTCTTCAAGAAGACAAAGATGTCATTCTGAGATACACCAGGACTATATTATTGATTAATCCTTTGAATGCCATGTCCATAGCTCGCTTAAATGGTTCTCTCGGCATTTGATAGTCCAAATGGCATCTTGTTATAAGCATATGTTCCCCATTTGGTGGTGAAGGCTATCTTGAATTGATCTTCCTCCTTCACCATTATCTAGTTATAACCCAAGTATCCATCTAACAATGAAAATCTCTTAGAACCAACTACAACCTATAATATTTGTTCCATTGATGGAAGTGGATAGTGGTCCTTGAGTGATTCTTTATTCAGTCACGAAAGTCCTCACACAGTCTAATTTCTCCATTTTTCTTCCTCACAGGCACCAAGTTTGCAACCCAACTAGAATGCTTGTTAGGAAAGATGATATTGGCCTCAATTATCTTGTTCAATTCTTTTCTCATGAGAGGCTCAATGTGAGGATTTATTGGCCTCTACTTTTTTCTCAAGGGCTTAGATCTCGAATCCAAATTTCGATAGTATGTTGTGTCGATTTGGGTTGAAACCTCTTAAATGTTTATAATTCCATGCAAAGACATCTAGGAATTCCTGACAAAGTTAAACAAATTCAGCTTTTCTCTCGTGGAGTACTTACCTTGCCAATTTGTAGTGTCTTTCCTTTCTCTGTGGAAATGGGCTCGAATCCTCACCCTTGTCCTAAATATTCCCTTCTCCTTTTAGAATTGGCCATTTGGGTTGAATATTGATTTTAAAGTGACAAGACCCTTTGGTAGTTTTTGGTCCTCATCTGCACCACTTGATCGCCATACTGTTGCTCTAATCTATCTTGGTTCCTAGAGGAGAAATCGTCTTCTTCTTGTATAAAGTTGATAATTTTTGATCATTTTCGAAGAATTACCAACTTCTTTTGTTGTCTGGGAAGGCTGCCTTACAACCATCTTGATATGGGGCTAGTATTTATCAATCTTGATACTCTCCACAATGTCAAAGGCTACCCAAATTGTTGTTAGTTTGTCTCGCTGCTTCATTCTTCTTCCTTGGGATGGAATTGATGATGAATGCTTCAAAATCCTCGATGAGGTCCCATACCCAGTTCTTGTAGCTCTTTAGTAGATTTTTCTTAGAAGAATTTTATCCTTGGACCTGATTAACAACTAGTTCACTATTGCCAAACACTTGTAAGTTCTTGATTCCTCTTTTCCTTGCCCAATGTAGTCCATGGACCAAAGCCTCATTTTCTGGCCGTATTTTTTGAACAGAAAATTAGAAATGGAAAAGCGAGTAGTATTTCATACCTTGGGGTGTCACAATCATAGCTCCTTCTCCAGCTCCTTGCCTACTTATTGAGCCATCAAACAATAATTACAAAACTTCATTATCATCTTTGTGTTTTGGCTTAATGATGTCAAGAAGAGGGTGATTCTCCTCATGCGAGACAGAGAATCCTAGATTAGATTCCTCCATCTCTTTATAGGGATCAAAATCATGCCTCTTGTTTGCTTAATCATCGAGGGTAAATTATGAGATACACCCCACCTTAGTATCTACTTCATAAGTGCTTAGGAGATCCTCTGATCAAAGGTGAACAATTGGCATTGATCAGCCGGGTACATAAGAATCAATATGGTAATCTATAATGGGCTCAGATCTGATTATGGCCTTAGCTCCATACCTTGTTCTAAAGAGCATGTGTGACCAATCAGTAGACAGATAGCCTCCAATCTTAGTAGTGAAGTCTCTTGAAAAACACAATGTAAAATGTGGTGGAAAGTCTATGAATGATACGTTCTACAACACAGTCACATTGGGGCATGCGTGTAGTGAAAGGCTGAAATATTTGATGACTCCAACAGATTTTCACTTTTGTTCCATCTAATTACACTAACTCCTGGAGATGACTTCGTATTGAAGACCTAGTTGACCGGCTATTTTCTTTGGCATTACAAAGTTTCTTGCTACCGAATCAATCATGCAATTATTTATCAATATGTCCCCAATGATCAATGAATCATAGAATGGAGGGGGATTTAGATTCTTACCTTGTTCTCCTCCATGGTTTCCCTAGTCAAGGTTACATTGGTAAACACCTTATCTTACTAGTGAGGGGGTGCTTTGAGCTTGACTAGTTGGCCATATAGCACAGTAATGCATCTCTCTATCCTGGAATAGCCAATGACTCCCACATTGAAATATTCACATTTGTCTTCTTCATTTGTTTAATGATATTAAATGAGCTATCCTTTTTCTACCCCTTTCCTAGTACATTTTTCTCTTGCACATGGGTCGTTACAACCGGTGCCTGAGTGGGTTTGGAAGGTGGCTTGGAATGACTTTACACATTGAGAGTTGCATTATGAGTGACAATACCTTATGGATCAATGGAGGGTTGAGGATTACCTGCGTTTGGTGATTTTCCCTCTCCAATATTCCTTTTCTTGGACACCGTATTGGCAGCTACACTTTGAGAAGGTGTTTGATTCATCCCACATAAATCTTCAGCCTACCAATTGACATGCATATTCTCACTTGGAGGTACCTCTTGCTAAACTCCTTCTTGCTGATTTTCTTCTTGGCTGGACTCTTGTGACACACCAATGGTCTTCATCTGTGGGCCTTACAACTAATGGAATCCTTTCCCATGTCCTTTGAAATCGAGGTTGAAATTTGTCAACTACTCGCTAGGGTCCCTCTTGATTGTTGTCAGTTGCTCCAACATGGATAGATTATCTCCCTTATCTCTGAATTGATCACGAAGAGCTCTGCACAAATGGTCCCAAGTTTGAATAGAGCCTGTTATTAGACTCTGAACCATTGTGAAGCTTTACCATTGAGTGGAGAGGCTAGTAGCTTGACTACAATGTCCATCTCGGTGATCTCATGAATTGCACATACATTTGCAATGTTTTGAATGTGGTCACTAGGAGAAGTCCGGTTTTCTAGTGAAATATGGTATGCTCTTTAATGCTGCCACTTTGGGACCGGATTTTTTTCATTAAGAGAAAGTGGGTCATTGTCATGAAATTGACATAAGGATTTAGGCCGTGCCATCTTGATTGGTCTAAGAACCCTTGTTGATTGAATGAACGACCTACTAGGGGGAGGTGTTGACAAGGTTCTATTCGATGGAGATGGAGACCTTTGAGCTATTCTCCCTCTTCCCTTCTATCCGGGGACAAGTGTAGATAGACAAATACTCTTCTCTAGTTCTTGACCTTGTTTATATCCTTCTCATGAACTTGACAAACTTGGACTACTGAAACTACTTGGATTCTTATTCTTTTGGAGTCACCAGATGTGTAATTTCAAATCATTTTAAAAGCTAAAATTACAAGTGCACATCAATCTTACTATAATAAAGATGGAGACTTCTTGGTCCCATCGGGTGTGCCAAAATTTTTAGTGTAAAATCACAACACATCCGAGTGTCTATAAGTAGATGAGTTGAGACTCTTAGTGTGATTGCACAACATGGAGAATCTCCCAAAGTTTGGGACCTTACGAGTTGAGAGAGCTCTCTGAGTAAGGTTGGTTCCTATTGTTTCACATTTTTCTTAGATTGTTTTCTTTGAATCATTGGTGAAACAGATAGGGTAACAGGCGTAAAAGGAATACCTATTCAAATGTTGGTTGATGAGTTGTTGTGCGCGTATGAATTCTGAATCCACAACCGACCGTGGGAGCTTCCTTTTGGCTAGGAGGAACTACCTGGTGATGAAAGAAAGACCACCGTAAAGAATTAAACAATATGGGCAAAGTGTGAACTCGCCTAGTGTGAGCTACATCCGGGAAGCATGGTAATTCCTAGATGGCTATCACCCACCGTTTTTAAAAAAATTAGTGCTGAAAACAAGGTAAATCCTATTGTTATTTTAAAATGATTTAGGTATCTCACTTAAAAACACAATAAGAAATAGATCTAATCTAACAGGCTAAGCTAGAATAGAATCCAAGGTCAAGTGATAGGTTCTGGGTCTCTGCAGGTCTGATAAAGGTCTCGGTAGGTCACAGGTGAGTGAGGGTGAGGTAAAATTAGGTGGGTAGGTCTCTGTTTAAGGCTGTGTGGGAAAACACGAAACCGACATCGGTCAGGGGTGATCGACCATGGTTAGGTATAATCGCGCCGGTTATTGTGAGATCTGGAAATGTCACAGAACAGGGTTTTGGTCTCCTTTGTGATTGCACAAAGGATTTTGGTTGGTCGGGATGAGGTGATAGGTGACAGAGTAGGATTTTGTAAGGTTTTGATGGGTCTATGGAGGTAAAAATGATGGAGAAGGTCAATAGGGAGAAAGATAAACAATGGATGATAAAATAATGATGAAATGAAATAACCAGAAAGTATGATGTTGTACTTACTTGGATTTTGTTCCTGAAGATTTGTGTATTAAGGATGGAGGTGTTGATGATGGTTTTGAAGGCTGCAAGTGATCACCAACTAAAGAAAATCTTCTGCATGGGCTACATGCACACTCCTCTTTGCTTAGATAGATCAAAACGTGGTTGGGATGGCTGTGTAGGAGAATATCCTCAATCTCCTTCCTTGGATGTGAGTTCTTGTTGGAATTTTCTCTCTAAAGATGTGTTATCTCTCTGAGATGTGTTCTTTCTTCATCAACTTTCTTCCTTCCCACTTTCAAGTTCCAAGTTCCAACCTTGAGAATAAGGTTGTTTTGGGTTAAAAGGGGTAACCGATGGCGGTCCGGCTTAACCGGCGATGGTTAGGGGAAATCGACGTCGATCAGGCGGGATTTCCTAGGTTTACTAAACTTAGGAAGATCATTTTTATTTCCTCGATCTCATGTCATTATCTCGGGATTAGACTCGAGCCTCTTGTGAGCATGCGGAATGTGGTTAGAGGGAATGTAGGCATTGATTTTTAAGGTTTGGGTAAGTCTTAGTTAGTTATGGGAACTTGCTAAGAATAGGTCTTAGGTTGAGTTAGTTTGGTGAGGTGTCTAAGTGAACTATATGTGTAGATATTATTTAAATAAGATATTTAAATAATAAATATAGTGAGGATAAAGCATTAATTAAATTAAATTAATTAAATTAATATTAGTGGGGTAAAGGGGGTCATGGCTAGATAAATGTAATAAAGGGGGCTTATACATCGAGGGACGAAGGGGAGTGTGACCTAAGTTTAGTGTCTAAATTTTGCCCCTTTTTTTGTGTAGCTTGTATTGGTAAGCGATGCTAACAAAAATAACATGTGGTTGCCCCATGTGAGGGTGAAGGTGATCCCCTTAAAACAGAACCGACAAGGTAAAGCAGTCAAAGCAAAGGTGAGTGGTTTGGTAAAAGCTAAATGTTGAGAAAAGGTAGGTGGGTGTAGGGAAACAGGTGAAAGGTCTACTCAGAAATCTAGGTAATGGGTCGTGTCATAGGTAACAATAGTTAAACGCACACACATGTATAAACTACAAAAGATGCTACTGAGTTGAAGAGCAAGCAAACTCTACATTGTCTAAGGTCAATAGGTTTATCCAAACAAGAGTGTAGTGAATCCGGTATCCAAGGTATAGGATATGGTCAGAAACACAACGTAGGTTAGGTGTAGGAACGTTTAGGTATGTTCTGGTACACCAAAGGTAGGGTCAGGATAAACGGTCATGGAAATAGGCTAGGTAAGGTCATTAGGTCAATCAACATAGGTAACATTGCCGTAAGGTATAGTGAGCACATTGGTTCAAAGGTCACAAATAGTTTTCCTGGGTCCAGGTAGATAGGTCACAGCACGGGTAAGGCCAGGTAGGGGTAAAATAATGAGGCTTCAATAAAGAGACGAGGTGAGGTTGAAGAAGGTGGAGGGCCAAAGGGGAAGGTAAAGTGGTCTAGGTAGGTGTAGGGGAGGCAAAAGAAAGAGGAGGTAAGGAAAATGAGGTCAATGTGAGGGAAATGAGTACGTAAGATAACCGACATCAGTCGGTATGAATTAATGACGGTGTAGGGGAACCGAAATCGGTGGTTATCTAGGACAGCAGACGACATCAAGATCGGTCAAGGGTTAACCGACGTTCGTTGAGTCCAGTAGGTTATAAAAAGTGAAAACCCACATTTGTAAAATTCATTTGTGCATTGTGAAAAGGAGAAAAGGACAAGAAGAGAGAAAAGAGGAAGAGGAAAAAGAGAACGTCAGAGAGCTTGGTTGGCGAGCCACATAGGTGAGATTGATTGGGCGAGAGGTGGGGCCATGAGATTGGATCAAGTGAGGTGATTGGTTGGGAGAGTGAGAGGTCATTCAAGGATGGCAGAGGCTGGAGAGGGATCGGGAGGAGTGGCGTGGAGGCCAGGAGGTTCCACCACGATGGCGGTAGTGGGATGTGGTAAGTGCCGAACCTTGGTTATTGATTGTTGAGTGAAATTGGTTAAAATATAAAAATGTTTAAAATGGGGTTGGGGGAAGAAATTTGAAAATAAGGGGAAAAAAAAAAAGGGGAAATGGGAATGGGGAAGGGTAGGGTGTAGAGTAAAAGGGTAGTATAGGAATAATTAGGGGTGTAAGGAGGGGTTTAAGTGGGTAGAAGGAGTAGGAAGGGAAAAAGTAGGGTTGGGAAGTCATGGCGGGCAACACACGACAAAGGACCGAAATCACCGGCTTGTGGTCGACGTCGGTGGGTAGTGACCGGTATCGGTCACAAGAACAGTGACTGATGCCGGTCAAGGGGAGACCATGGTCAGTCAAGGGATAACCGGGGTTGGTCAACCGAAGGTTAAGTTGGGACAAAAAAGGAATAGAGGAAGGGCATGGTGGGAAAGTAGGGTAGGTGGGAAAGGATTAGGTGAGAGGGAAAAGGGTTAAGGGAGACGGGAAGGGTTTAGGGTGGTGGGTTGAGGGGTGAGGGGGTAGATAGTTTTAATTGGATGGGTTTGGGTAGGTGAGATAGTTTTAGGTGGATGGGTTTGGGTAGGTTTTGGTGAGGGTTAAGGTAGATAGGTAGGGTAGATGGGTTTGGGTAGGTTGGATTAGTGACAAGGCCAACGGGATGGGGGTGGGGAAAGAGATTAGGTCGGGATGTGGGATGAAAATAGGGTAATTTGGGAAGGTGTACTAATACATTGTTCTTATGGGATGCAGCCCGAGACGAGTCTGGATGAGGGCCCGGGTGCCACCCTTATTATTGATAGTATACGGGTGAGCACGACACAGGAGGAGTGGTAGCATGTTGCAGAGGTGGGGTTGATAGGGGTGAGGCGCTACCAACATGTAGTCCAAGAGGCGAGTCTGATGGTTGCCCTCATCGATAGATGGGACTCGGTGACCAACACCTTCCATATGCCGATGGGTGAGATGACAATCACCTTGGAGGACGTCTACAGATCCTACGGTTGCCCATAGTGGGGGCCTAGGTTTATTCTATCTCCTCAAAGGCATCTGAGGAGCTACTAGCACCTATTTTTGGTGAGGGTGTAGTAGACCTGACGTTCCATAGTGCTAGCCTGAGCTATGGAGCGATGTATAGAGCTCATCTAGAGGAGATGAGGTTAGTGGTACTTTTGATGGAGGTAGTGTGCTACTTTGCACTACCGGATGCAGAGGGTGGGAGATTCCCGAGGTCACTGATGGGAGTCCTTCATGACATGGTGATACAACGGACATGGTTCGCATGGGCACCTGCATTGTTGAACGCAGTATATAGAGAGCTATGGGCCTACGGGTGACTGTGGAGGTTTAGCATCTACTGCATCATACTACTACATTATTGGGCTTATGAGCACATTGTTTGTGTTTGACTAATGGGGATGCCTCAGAAGATGCATTCCCATGGAGAGTTTTGAGATTTGGGTACAAGCGGTGGGTATCGGCCATTGGAGAGGCTTGAGGTGCCAGAGCTACTCATGATGTAGCTTACTACAAGATTTTGTTAGAGGGGTTTTCGTGGTAGACATCATTTGGAGGCCGTATGTGGGCTTCCCCACATACAGACAGATGGCCACGGAGCTAGATGGGCTACAACTATATTTGTGGATAGAGGGGAGGAGAGTGGGAGAGCATGAGCGGATACCCATAGAGCGGTTAGGTGCCAGTTTGGGTTAGTCCAGATGTACTACCTCCATTCCCGTAGTACATGAGAGATGACATGGAGAGACCTATGTCTCCACCGTGACCCATCGTGCTGATTAGAAAGGAGGAGAAGCCATTGGATTCATAACTTGATGATGCCAGAGTGGAAAATGAGATATAGGTAGGTGGTGGGTAAAGACACCTAAGAGTTGTACCATCGAGACTAAGGTAGCCAGACTTAGCCACCATCACAGTGCAGAGGGACGCCCTATAGGGCAAGTGGCTACCTTGGTGATGCAGCTTGGGATTATATAGGGGTAGCTGACAGGTACAGAGGCACATGTTACCACATTACAGGCCCAGATAGTGATGCTATAGGCTTAAGCAGGCTAGGATAGATAGTACCATGCACGAGCAGAGGCAAGGGGAGATGGAGATGGAGAGGAGGTAGGCGAGAGGGGAGAGTGGATAGCCACCCCAGTAGCACATAGGTACAATACCTACAAGGCTAATTGGCCACAACGTAGGGGAGAGGTTACGGGTCTACAGAGCTAGCTGTCAAAGCAAAGAAGGCACATATTACTACTCAGAGGCCCAAATTCAAACATAGGCACAACTCCTGTGCCGAGTCGAGCCATGGTACCGAACAAAGCACGTGGTAGATTTTGGGACAGGTGGTCCCATGGTATAAGCATCCACATAGGTAGGGAGACCCATGACACCCCCATAGACAGTGAGCATGGTTAGATTTAGGGATGCCCTAGCAGAGGCACGATATTATCAGGATCATTTGTTAGCTTTTGGGCTAGACGTGCCCTCATATTTTGAGTACAGAGCATAAGAGCCTCCAAAGGAGAGGACTAGATCCCGCACTCACAATGTGGAGAGTACAGGGGGCCAGTGAGCCCAAAGATAGGGTCATGGTGAGGCCACTAGTGTGCAGAGGCCAGCCCCAGGTGAGGGGCCATCAGCAGGAGGTGAGGCAGGTGTCGGGCACCAGAGAGGTGCGGCAGAGGGGTCGAGAGAGACAGAGTCACAGGGAGCATTCCCACATCAGATGGGGAGATGATTGACTTGCTATGGATCGACCTTGCATGCCGAGTCATTTTTGTATGGATTATATATGAGACCGGCCTGCATGCCAAAGAGATTTTGTATTTATTATGATTTTTTTGTACATGATACCAGCCTGATGAGCCAAAGATATTTTTGTATTAGATAATGCCTATGAGCCGATGATGTATGAGAGACACATGTTTTTTTGAGATGAGTGTACATTATTGTGATACACAGGTATTTATATGATGAGATGTATGAGGTTCAGATGATTATGT
The DNA here is from genome assembly GCA_018340775.1 of Taxus wallichiana var. yunnanensis. Lineage (NCBI taxonomy): Eukaryota > Viridiplantae > Streptophyta > Pinopsida > Cupressales > Taxaceae > Taxus > Taxus wallichiana. The sequence continues at coordinate 209,988,177 of CM031233.1, read as the reverse complement.
GTTGTGATGTGTATTTTATTTTACTTTCATTATGATATGAATGGATTAGGTGAGTTAGGCATGGATCGATTTAGATCGGTTTAGGCATGGATCGAGTTAGGTCAGTTTAGGTATGGATCGAGTTAGGTCAGTTTAGGCATGGATCGAGTCAGGTCGGTTTAGGCATGGATCGAGTCAGGTTGGTTTAGGCATGGATTGAGTTAGGTCGGTTTAGGCATGGATGTGTATTTTAGTATTTTGGTAATACATGTTAATGAAAATGAATGTAATGGTGTACAATGTTTAAATATGGGTTATAGATGAATATGGGAAATAATGGTAGTGGTAAAAGAGTATGTGAAACATGAGGAGTGTATGTAGGTCGAATGATGTGGATATGGGATAGATTTCTGGGTTTTTGATATGAACAGAAATCAGGTAAAGGTGGGGAAAATGGTTAGGGTAAAGAGTGGCCGAGCTAACCTTCCTAGGGCCCCATGCCCTGAAGTGCTACCTACATAGTCCTAGAAAAGGGACCTCAAACTGATGTAGTTCTCCCATGAGCTAGGGAAGAAGATGAAAATGAGTTGGTAGGTTTGTGGGCATGTAGTGGGTTTAGGTTTAATAGGTGTGGGTAGATGATAGTTAAAATGTTGCAGGTGAGGGCAATTATGGCGAAAGGGGAGGATGACCCCAAAGGTAAGTGTCGAGGACCAAGTCCTAGTATAAGGTAATCAAAATGTAAACAAAGATGGTTAAAAGATAAGAGGGGGTAATAAAGCCACCTGATTGGGTAGAATCATACCGAGTAGATCATACCTTGAAAAGGGGTGATGAATACAAGACCTAAAAGGCATTGCACGATTAACTGTTCTATGGTGAAAGTAGTCATAGGATCACCAAATGTCAAAATTCCAAGATGTCCCTTAAGGAAATTTAGGAAATGAGAGTGGAAATGGTAAGGTGGGTGAAAGGTAGTTAAGTGTATATGTTTTGAGTGACAGTCTTTTGGGTAAGAGGTCCGAGGTCACAATGGGCAAGTCCATGACTAAAAAGTGTTTCTATTTTGATAGACTGATCGATGTGGGAAGTCTATATGGGATAAATAATATGGTACTCCTTGAGGTCTTCGTGAATTTAATCGATGCGGGAAGCTTCATTTTCTCTCTTCTTTTTTTTTTAGTTTTTAGCTTCACATAGTTGTCCTTCAAGGGAGTAGTCTATTTATAGTAGCAATTTGGTCAAGAGGAAGATGTCCTTTTGAGGGAGTCATCTTTTTATTAGAATTTTGACTCAAGGAGTTTTGTCCCATTGGAGGTCTTTGAAATCATGGACAAGACCAAGGTGAAGGATAGGACTCTTGTTCAAAAGGTGAGGTGGAACGACCATGGGATCTCATCTAAAGGTAGATGAAAAGTATCCATGAGAATCATGCTATGTGTAGTGCCATGGTACACATATTCAAGAGAAGATAACAAGTGATGGGTACTCACATGATTCTTGTTTAATCATTAGGGAGGTGTATGGAGTGGATAGCACTCAAGGGACGATCCTATAAAGAGACAAAGGGTGAGGTAGGATAACAAGTCAACAATAGAATGGTCAAAGATGTAATGTGTTAAGGGGCTCAAGTTTGGGTTTACCCTCAAGCGAGGACAAATGATAGGCACTCGATCCATAGGTATGAGTTACGATGTATGGTCCAAGCCAATTAGGAGAAAATTTTCCCATTTACTTTTTTCTGCTTTGGTTACGTGTTGATTTTCTTTCAAAACAAGGTCACCAACTTGGAAGGTTCATTCATGAACATGTTTTTCATAAGCACATTTGATACGTTGGTGGTAAACTTGAAGGTGATCTAGAGCGTTAAGATGACATTCGTCTAATAACTCTAGTTTTGCTAAGTGGTCCTGATGAAAGTCATCATCAGTAAGCATGTCCTAGATAGAAATTTAGAGTGAGGGGATTTGGCCTTCGAGAGGCAGAACAACCTCGATACCGTAGACCAGCGAAAAGGGTGTAGCCGCAGTGGAAGTGTGAATACTAGTGCGGTATGCCCATAGAGAAAAAGGAATGTGTGTATGCTAATCCTTCCTAGTATCGTCAACCACTTTCATGAGAATTTTATTGAGGGTTTTGTTAGTGGATTCGGCTTGGCCATTGGTTTGTGGGTAATAAGGTGAGGAGAAACTAAGTTGAATGTTGAAGGCGTCGCTAAGTTTTTTGCAGTGTTTTGTTTTTGAATTGTTTTCCATTATTAATGATGAGGCGATGAGGGACACCAAAGCAAAAAATTATGTGATGGTTAATGAACTCACATATTTTCTCACTTTTGTGGAGATGAGATGAGTATATGGCTTCCACCCATTTTGTGTAGTATTCGGTAAGTAGCATTTATGATCCATTGATGACGTTGGGAAGAATGAGGATTGATTTCTCCGACAAGATCCAAACCCCATTGAGAGAAGGGCCAAAGGTCACAAGTGACCTGTAAGGCATGACTGGGTGTATGATGAAGGTTGGAATGTTGTTGACATTTCACATAGTGTTTGACATAGTCACAACAATCATGGTTAAGGGTCGGCTAGTAATAGCCTAGGTGAAGAATACGCTTAGCAACAAGAAGGCCACTAAAGTGACCTCCACATATGCCATCATGAACCTCCGTAATTTTATAAGGAATTTCAGAACTTGTGAGGCATCGTAAGAGAATACCATCAAAGTAACACTTATAGAGGAGTCCCCCAAGGATAATGAACTGGGAGACCCTTTTAAGGAAGGCGTGTTGTCCATTATGGGTGAGATTAGGAGGTAAGATGGAGAGGGAAAGGTAGTTGAGTATTGTTTATACCAAAGGTCACTGGGTCAGGGTGTCATTTTTGATTGAGTAAACATCATGAGGTAAATAAGAAGGTGAATGGAGGCATTATACAGTGAAAAATATTTTGGAATCACTAGGGAAATGGGTATTTGGGAAGCTAAGCAGGCCATGGTATCTATAAATTTGTTGGTTGACCGTGGGATGGTTTGAAGGGTGTAACAATCAAAGGTGGTCAAAAGTATGTCTACATGATATTTATACTTCTGAAGTATCTCGTTACGACATTGGTACATACCATTGACTTGGTTTATGACCAATTGTGAATCACCAAAGATGTGGATTGATTTGACATCTAGAGCATAGGTGGTCCTGAGACCTAGACGAGCGCTTCGTACTCTGAAATGTTGTTGTGCATTCAAAGTCTAGTTTGAAAGATAAAGGCATGGGTTCTCCATCCAGAGGAACGAGGATAACACCAGCTCCACCCCCCACATTGACACTTGGAACATCAAGAACAATGTCATTATGTAAGGGGGTTCATCTAGGAAAGGGTAGCAATGGATTCATCGGGAAAGTCAAAATTAGAGGGTTGGTCCCTCGGCAATAGGTGCATCAGCCAGTTGGTCGGTGATAGCCTGGCCCTTAATGGACTTTTGGTGAATGAATTCGAGGTCAAGATCAGCTAAAAGCATAAGCCATCACGCGGTGCACTAATTTTGATAAGGTTTGGCGTACATGAAGTGTAAAGGGTCGGTGTTGGTCACAACATAGGTTTTGTGGTTGAGTAGGTAATGGCGGAGTTTGGTGGCGACAAAAACTAAGGCTAAGAAAAGATTTTCTAGATGGTTGTATCGGGTTTCATAGTCCAAAAGAGTACGGCTTATGTAATAAACCACCTACTCCCTATGTTGTTCATCGTGATGAGTGAGCATGGCTCCCAAGGAATGATCGGTAGCTGATATGTATAGGTAAAAAGGTTTATCATCTTTCAGTGGAATGAGTACGGTGGTTGGAGAAGGTATTTTTTTAGGGCCTCAAAATCTTTGTGAGAGTCATCATCCCATGTAAAGGATACATCCTTCCTAAGCAGATGATGAAATGGTTGACACCGATCAGATAATTGTGAAATGAAACGGCGAATGGACTGTAATTTACCTTGCAGGCTATAGAGTTGTTTAAGGTTAGTGGGTGGAGGCATTTCCAGAATGGCCTTGAATTTAGTAGGGTCAACTTCTATACCACGGAGGGAAACAATAAATCCCAGGATTTTCCTAAGAGAACCACGAAGACACACTTTTTAGGTTGAAGGCGGATGTAATATTTAATGAGGTGGTCAAAGATGGTTTTGAGGACATCAAGGTGCTGCTCAACGCAATGTTTAGATTTGACCAAGAGATCATCCACATAATCTTCCAATATGTAATGCATGATATCATGGAAGATGTAAGTCATAAAGACACTGATATGTAGCACCAATGTTTTTAAGGCCAAAAGGCATGACTCGATAGCAAAAGGTTCCCCAAGGGGTAATGAATGCGGTCTTGTGCTGATCTTCTGGGCAAGAAAATTTGGTTATAACCCGAGAAACCATCCATGAGTGAGAGCATCTCGTGACCAGTGGTAAGGTCAACCAGTTGATCAATACCGGCAAGGGAAAGTCATCTTTCGAGTAGGCGAGGTTGAGGTCATGAAGTCCATGCAAATGCGGAGTCCCCCTGTCAATTTAGTAATAGGGAAATGTTAGAAATCCAATGAGGATAATCAATGGGTAAGATGAAGGAAATGGAAAGAAGGCACTAAAGTTCTTCTTTGACGAGAAGAGCAATGCGAGGGTGCATTTTCCTCAACTTTTGTTTGATAGGTTTGGCATCGAATGGTTACAATATTGTGGACCACTATGGTGGGGTCAATACTGGGCATGTTTACGTAAGACCAAGTGAAAGCATGGTTATGATCTCAGAGAAAAGAAGTGATGGCTTCCTATTCAGAACATCTAAAGATTATCCAATCTTTAGGATGTGTGGGTCATCCTGAGTATGAATGTTGATCTCGATAGTCGATTCATTCAACATGGTTTACGTCTCAGAGGGTAACGACCGATGAATATATGAGTCTTCTACACTAAGGTAGGTGAGTATGGATTCATCATCCTGACATTGAATGACGTTAATGGTAGGTGTGTCATCATCAATCATCTCAAGATACAGAATGGAAGAGTGGAAGGGGCCTCGCCTTCACGTTGATAAGTCAAAGGCCCTAAGGAAATGGTGTTTATGAAAAAAAAATTAGGAGGGATAGATTCAAGATCCATCGACTCCGTCGGTGAGGGTGGTGATGAAGGTGGAGAAGGGCTAGGGTCCTCAATGAGTTCAAAGTGGGCCTGTTTGGTAGAAGGTTCAGTCGAACAAGCCAATACCACTTCGGTCATTATGTTTGTTGGTGGTACATGGAATAACATTATGGCAGCCTTGCTTGTAAAATCCAAAACCAAAACACTTCCAGGCATACATGCGTGCATGGTGTGTGGGTGAAACAGCGATTGGCAAGTGATTGGAAGTCAGTGAAAAATGGGTGGGGTTGTGATGGTGGTTCAAATGTATAGGTGGTAGTATCAAGTCCCCCATAGGTGAGACTAGTACAAAGATGAGGAGGACCATAAAGGAGGTGTTCTCCTATATGGTGATCATAGCGAGGGTGTTGGTGAAGGCTTCCATACTTGTGCAGAGTAAGGAATGTGTTGACACTATATAAGCGTTACTCCCCAGAGTGAGGCGTTAAAAAACACCTTCCAAGGGATCAATGGTTGGTATGTGGGTAGCTGGTATGGATGATGTGTCAGAGGTCGATGCGGAGGTGGAGTTAATGGATTGGGAAGCTAATGGGTCAGCCATGGAGGTTATAATAGTGGTAGGAATAGAGGAGGTATGTGCGGTGAAAGCAAAGTGGCTATCACCGGTAGGTGGGGTGTAGGTGAAGTGGTATTGGTCATGCGAAGAAGTAGACGGCTTAAAAGGTATGAGCACATCTTTGGGTTAGTAAAGCATGTTGCATGTTTTGAAAGGTGATGGGTCAGCTGGAATGGTATAAGTGTGTCCTTCGTGTTCAAACTTTACACAATGATGCAAAGTGGAAGGAACACAACCCATGACATGGATCTAGGGTCTACCAAGCAACAAGTTATATTGGAATTCCCCTCCAAAACATAAAACAATTCTGGAATAGTGTGGGGGCCCACACGAACGTGAAGGATGACAGTGCCTAGTGTGGAGGTGATAGCATCATTGAATGAATACAACATGACCGATGTTTATGCATGCAATTTTCAGGTATGCGCATTTGAGAAAATGTATGGGATGAAATGATGTTAATGCTAGCACCTCCATCAATCATCACACGATGTACCCATATGTCATCAATGTGGATAGAGATGAAGAGGGTTGGGTCCGGTCATCGTTTTGGTATGGCGCAATCTCTACCTCTGAGAAGCTAAGGGAGGCCACTTGGTGAACAAGGTGAGGTGGGGATGAAGGTGGTAATTTGGTGAGAGAGGCTACATGATGGGGTGTGATAATGGAGGCTACGGGTGTAGGGTCATTGCAAAACCTCAATAGATCAAGAACCTCCATGAGGGCTTGATGATGGGATTCGAGGTTTGATGAGGTCATATAAGGACATTTTGAGGGGATATTGGTGTAGTTTTTTGAGCATGGTGCGATGTGTGATGCCATTAGAAATGGGGTATGTGGGGCCACAGATAGTTATTTTAGGTATGGGGTGCAGATGGTATGTTGGGTATAGGATTGGTTGGTGGGTCAGCGCCTTTTCTTTACCCTTTGTGCATGCATAGTGACGTGTACCATGTTGATTTGAGGGAAGTTGTCAAATGGAGAAGGTGTAGGGTAAGTGGTATAATGACATGAAGGGAAAAAACCTACTGGAGGAGAAAATCCCTGTGAGGTTAGTTGGGTGCAACGACATTTGGGTGGTGGCGTGGCAAGTTCTCTGATGTGAACCATGTTAATTTCAAATTTTGTGTGTGGTTCTAGGAGCTGTGAGGGTGGAGGTTGTGGTTGTTGAGTGGGCAGTGTGGGAATGGGTGTAGGTGAAGCAGGGTCCTCATCAAGAAGGTCATCATCATCAAAGTTGGTTTCCAGGTGGACACAATTGGATAAGGACAGTTTTCAAGGCCTTATAGTTCTCCACATCATGCCCTAGCACATGATGGTATGTGCAAATTTTGGTATCATCAAACCCTTTTGGCTTGGGTTTGAGGGGATCATAAGGTCGGAGTAGCGGTAATGTGATAAAAAGTCTCGAGGAGGTTGGTTAAAATTTTGGCATAGGACCCTGCTAGTGGATCACAATGGGAAGTGAATGTGGGTTTGGGTGTAGGTGTGGTTGGTTGTCGGGGAATTGTTTTTGGAAGTGTAGGAAGGTCAAGTTATGGGTTTAGGTATCGGTGTGGTTTGAGGTATCGGTCGGGTTTGTTTGGGTAGGGGTATAGTAGATGGATGGGTAGGAGGGTGTGGGGTTGTTTTGACTACCTTGTTGTGGGGTAGTGGGTTTTGTTTTTGGGTTACACCTTCTTGGGTAAAGGTGATGTGGGTGTACGAGGTCTAGAAGGAAAAGTAGATGGAGGAAGAGGGCGAGTTACCCATGGGGATAATGGGGGTGCTATGAAGGTAGATGATGCGGGTCGTGCTTGGGGTGTGAGGGATAATGACTGAAGTGTAGTGGGTAGTGAAGCAATGGCTGAAGGTATCGAGGTATTGGTGGTAAAGAGACTACAGGTGTCGGGTATGAGTCATGTTGTGTGCTTGGGTAGGTTAGAGATTTGTGAGGAAGGAATGGGTGGTTGTGTTATTGGTTTATGGATGGGTGAAGGGTGCTTGACCATGTTGGGCAGCTGAGGTCTTAAGGAAGACGGGACAAGTGCGGTGTGATTGGTGTAGTCGGGATATGAGGCTAATGAGTTTGTTTCTTTGGTTTGGGTGTCGGGGTAGGTGTGGTATTGATGTTGGAGGATGTAGCTAAATTTAGTTTAATAGGCGGATGAGTAAGGCTAGTGATCGGGGTGACCCCTAAAGTGGTAATAGGTTTGGTGGAGGCAAATGTTGTGGGTATGGGTTTGGGTTTAGATATAGGTCCAAGTTATGGGTAAGGGTGTGGTGTGAGTGCTAATAGGTATCGTGGAAGGGGTTGCGACAACAATGGTTGTATGTGGTTTGATGGGTGGAAATGTGTTTGGGTAGATAGTGGAGGTGTCATCGAGGGATCTCTGCATCTGTGTTGAGACAGGGAGTAAGAGGCACCCCCATAATAAAGCCCTATCCACATAATCTAAGTGATCAGCCAAACGTGAGAATGGCATGTTTGTGGGTGGAGTTGGTGAGGACCTAATGGGAATTCCTATAAAATGCATCTTAGAGATGGGGAATCATCCAGCTTCATCTTCCATGGGTAAGAGAGCTGAAAGTAGGTCTGTTGGATGTTGGGTAGTTGATGGAGAATGCTCACCAAGAGGCAAAGGTATCTCCACCGGGTCTATGATGGGTGGAAGAGATGATGGGAGTTCCTCTATAAGTGGAAGAACAAATAGGTTCTCCTTTGTGGGTGGAGGAGGTAATGGCTGGAAAGATATAGGTGCTCCTCTATGGGTGGAGGAGGTAATGGGTGCTCCTCTAAGGGGGAGAAGATAATAGGTGCTCCTCTGTGGGTGAAGGAGGTAATGGGTGCTCCTCTATGGGGGAGAAAATAAGGGCTCCTCTGTGGGTGGAGGAGGTAATGGGAGCTCCTCTATGGTGGAGGAGGTAATGGGATCTCCTCTAGGGTAGGAGGTATGGTCTAAGTTCTCTTAGGGAGAAGCTAGGGGTGAGATGGTCTCAATGTTAGCAGAAGACTCCTCCGTAGGTGATGTAGGAGATGAAGGGTGTTCTTCTATTGGTGAAGGAACAATGACGGTTGGTTCCAATGTGGAAGGAGGATTTTAGGATAGGATTTCCTCTATGGAGGGGATGTGAGGTAATTGAGAGGCAACAGGTACCTCGTTAAAGATTGGGTGAACCTCATGGGTATGGGTATCATGAGTGGATGTCTCACCGGTTTAATTCGATTAAGGGGCATGATTGGGAAATGGTTTTTTAAATATTTGTAGATTTTGGTTAGGGGTGGCATTGGGATTATCCATAATCAACTCACCTTTCTTGAGCATTTCTAGACAATATTCTTAAAAGTGATGCAGTTTCCATCACTATGACCCTTCACTTGGTGATAGTTACAGAAATCTTGTTCCTTATACCACGCGGGCATGGGGCGAGCAGGGTCAAAACTAGTGTGTGGTTTTATGGGTGGAAGGGTGATGGTACCAACTTTGATAAGATTTTCTAAGACAAAAGAGTAAGGTTCCCCAATTGGGGTATATTTTCACTGCTCTTATCTGAATCAAAAGCCTTGATGGGTGATAGATTAGATGAGGGTGTAGCCTGATTGGATGGATGAGCTAGGCTGGCCTTGAGTATCATTGCATTATTGGTACCTTTAGCCTTTGAATAATTGGTTATTGGTTTGGAAGAAGAAGAGGTTTCATTCGACTTGAATGTTGAATTCTTATTTCATAATTGGATTTTCTTCTCTTTGATGGCCCGAATCTCTAACTTTTGTGCCATAGTGAATGCCTCATCAAATGTTCAGAAAGTTTGGACTTGCAAGGTCGGGAGATATGTCTGAGCGCAAGCTCGTGAAGAGCTCGATGAGTTTATTTTGTGGTAGTTAAAAGGTAAGTTGATTGATTAGTTACGCACACCAAGAGTGAAAAATCTATGATAGATTCATCCTCGTACTGACGTGTGGAATATAGATCGGTCATGATAACCTTCTTCGTGATATTGATAGAGAAATGATCCAAAAACTCTTGGGCTACCCAATTGAATGAAAATATAGAGTGTTTGGGTAACCCACTATACCAGTCTAATGCTGGTCCAGTGAGGGACATGGGAAAAGTTCTCAAAAGTAAGGCATCATCATGAGCAATCAGATAACACCCGTGTTTGAATGAGCGCAAATGCTATTGTGGGTCTTCCTTACTATTGAAGCGGTTGAATTTAGGCATTTCCCAATGCACAGGTATGAATGGATAGGAATGGATGGGTGAATAGGATCATTGTAAATATTATCATAAGTGAGAGTGTTACGGGAGCCGGAAACCGATGCCTCAAATGTCTGCATCTTATCCATCATCAATTTAATTAGATCATCATGGTGGTCAGTGATGATTGGATGACTCCTATAGTGTGAGGAGGTTGGTTTTGGGTATATAATGGGGGTGGCATTCTAGTGTATGGGGCTGCCATGTAAGGTGGTGGAGAAGAAGGTAATGAAATAGGGGTACATACCCGGAATGAATAATAGATGAAACAAGAAGTTGTTGGTAGTATGTATATGGGGAGGAAGGGTCGTGGTAACCCTAGTGGCAATAAAAGCTAATGATTATGGAATGGAAAGAACTACATTCTGAAATGGGGTAGGGGTCACCGACACTAGAGGTGGGAACATAGCTATAGGTATGTGTGAGACATGAGGGGTGGATGAGGTTGTGTTTGGGGTAATCGTCGAGGGTATGGTGGATGTAATGGGTGCCACAGAGGTAATAGACGTGGCAGTCATGGTGGTATAGAACCTAACTATGAAATAACTGGGGTAAGGTGGATGCAGGGTAAACATGAGCCGATGGGGCTGATGCGGAAGTGGGTGTGAGAGTCGGGGGATAGATATGGGCATGCCATATATCAACTGACCTGAGGTGTCTCAAGTGGATGAATGGGAGAGGTAAAACTACAAGGCGGCAGGGTTCTGGTCAAGGAGTCGTGTGAACTCCTCATCTTTGGTAGTGATGGTAGTAGGTCTGGATAGGATCCATGGCTGGTGATAAAATAGAAGGTGGTGAAGGACTAGGTGGGAGTGGTTAGCAACTGGCATGGAACACGAGGGCATTTGCTTGTCTTTGGGTTAGTACCATGTGAACTAGTATTGATCAGGTAGGGCTACTTCTCTATAAATGATACAAAGAACAACAAGAATAGTGAATCTGTGATAAAAAAATGGATGAAGTAACAAATGGTGGGTGGAATGTGAAATAGGCTAACCGATGCCGGTTAGGGAAAACCGACGTCGGTTAGGGTAACCACTACCGGTCACTGTAGAAAATAGACAGTGAGTAAACAACGAGGTAGAAGGAAAAAATGACAAGTATGCCAAATCTGGGGATGTGTAAAACGTCAATGGGAAAATGATAGTGATAGAGACTGGAAAGTGGAAAAAGTGAAGTGAAACTGTCCTTTTGAGTAGGTTAGCAAAAGGACCTGGAACCGACGTCGGTTGGGTTTAACCGATGGTGGTTAGAGGTAACCGATGACGGTTACTGTGAAATTGAAACAATGATGAGAAAAAGTGGTTGTGAATTAAAATTTGATGTGGAATCAGACCTGAATTTTGGGAATGATGGTGATATGGCCAAGCACACTCAGGTGAAGCCGGAATACACCAGCTATGATGAGGAGTGTGCAAGGATGAACAAAAAAAGTGATGAACGTGATCTTTCACCTCAAAACGTAAGCCAAGCAGAAACACTAAGAAAATGTGATCCTAAGAGTGCCCTTTTCTATTATGTTTGTTTATCTTATGCTATTTAGGGACTGACACATGAATTGTGAAATAGAATTTTTTGTGAGGATGGCTTCCTACAAAGAAGGAGATCTAAAGGGTGAGGTTTCAGGTATGTTATGGTGGGGGCGGGCTTCACTCTGAAGTATGACTCGACAGAGCAGCGAGTTGGTGCCCACTATGCTATGATCGTGTGATCACCTATAGCTTCTTCTAGGTAAGATGTTGTTTAAGAATGTATGTATTTGAATTTTTGTGTGGTTTGGTAAGACTCAGAGAAAGAGAAAAGGATAGAAGTGCTTTTCTATGATTCGTTTGTCAACCATCAGCTGGTCATGACCTCCAACATATAGGTTTCCCTCATTTAATGTGAGCTAATGCAATAAATCAGAATGAAATGTGATTATTTTTAAACCCAAATCAAAAATGTGAAATTGGATGACATAATAAGATGAAGAGGAAGAGGGATGCTCTTTCACTACAATGCAGAAAACATGAAGAAATGATTCTTTTTAAATACACCAAAAGAAAATTTTCCTTTAGAGAAAATAGAAAGAAGAAGTGGATTACCAGGGAAGAAAATTAGTGTGTACACTTTTTTTTTTAAGAAAGGAAACAAACACACAATTTTTTTCCTAGGAATGAATGAAATGCAAGGAACCCTGGATGGGTCCCACTGGGCATGCCAAAATGTTTCACCTTTTTCTTAGATTGTTTCTTTGAATCGTTGACGAAACAAATAGGGTAATGGGCGTAGGAGGAATACCTGTTCAAATGTCGGTTGATGGGTTGTTGCACATGTATGACTTCCGAATCCACAACTGACCCGTGAGATTCCTTTTGGCTAGGAGGAACTATCTCGTGATGAAAGAAAGACCACCAAAAAGAATTAAACAATATGGGAAGTGAACTTCCTAGTGTGAGCTAGATCCGAGAAGCATGGTACTTCCTAGATGGCTTTCACCCATCCACTTTTTAAACAAATTAATGTCAAACAGGTAAATCCTATTGTTATTTTAAAATGATTTAGGTATCTCACTTAAAAATAAAATAATAAATAGATCTAATCTAACAGTGCTAAGCTAGAATAGAACCAAGGTCAAGTGATAGGTTCTCGGTCTCTACAGTCCGATAAAGGTCTCGGGTGAGCTGACCATGAGAGCTTCCTTTTGCTAGGAAGAACTACCTATGATGAAAGAAAGACCACCGTAAAGAATTAAACAATATGGGCAAAGTGAACTACCTAGCGTGAGCTACATCCGGGAAGCATGGTACTTCCTAGATGGTCATCACCCATTGTTTTAAACAAATTAGTGCTGAAAACAAGGGAAATCCTATTGTTATTTTAAAATGATTTAGGTATCTCACTTAAAAACACAATAAGAAATAGATCTAATCTAACAAGCTAAGCTAGAATAGAATCCAAGGTCAAGTGATAGGTTCTGGGTCTGCAGTCCGATAAAGGACTCGGGTAAGTCACAGAGGTAAAACTAGGTGGGTAGGTCTCGTTTAAGGCCATGGGAAAACACAGAGATCGGCGTCTTAGGGGTGACCGACCATAGCTTAGGTATAACCGCGCCATTGTGAGATCTGGAAATGTCACAGAATGAGGTTTTGGTCTCCTTTGTGATTACACAAAGGATTTTGGTTAGTCGAGACGAGGTATAGGTGATAGGAGTAGGCTTTTACGAGGTTTTGATGGGTCTATGGAGGTGAAAATGTTGGAGAAGGTCAATAGGGAGAAAGATAAACAATGGATGATAAAATAATGATGAAATGAAATAACTAGGAAAGTGTGATGTTGTACTTGGATTTTGTTTCATTCCCGAAGATCTGTGTATGAAGGATGGAGGTGCTGATGATGGGTTTGAAGGCTCACAAGTGATCACCAACTCAAGAAAATTTTCTCATGGGCTGAATGCACACTCCTCTTTTTAACTTAGATAGATCATAACGTGGTCGGGATGGTTGTGCAGAGAAGATCCTCAATCTCTTCCTCGATGTGAGTTCTTGCTGAATTTGCTCTCTCAGATGCGTTATCTCTCCGAGATGTGTTCTTTCTCATCAAATTTCCTTCTTCCCACTTCCAAGTTCCAAGTTCCAACCTTGAGAATAAAGTTGCTTTGAGTTAAAAGGGGTAACCAATGGCGGTTCGGCTTAACCGGCGACGGTTAGGGGAAAATGACGTCGGTCAAGCGAGATTTCCTAGGTTTACTAAACTTAGGAGATCCTCCCGATTTCCTCGATCTCATATCATTATCCCATGGATTAGACTTGAAGCCTCTTGTTAGCATGTGGGAATGTGGTTAGAGGGAATGTAGGCATTTATTTTCAGGGTTTGGGTAATTCTTAGTTAGTTATGGGAACTTACTAAGAATAGGTCTTAGGTTGAGTTAGATTTGTGAGGTGTCTAAGTGAACTATATGTGTAGATATTATTTAAATAAGATATTTAAATATTAAATATAGTGAGGATAAAGCATTAATTTAATTTAATTAATATTAATGGGGTGAAGGGGGTCATGGATAGGTAAATATAATAAAGGGGGCTTATATGTCGAGGATGAAGGGGGTGTGACCTAATTTTAGTATCTACACCTATTCCTTTGTTCAGTGCATACAAATAAAATCTTGCAGAGGATCTACTCTAAGCCTACTCTATCTTACCAAGGAGACAAGGTTGAAAGGATATAATAAAATAAACCTAAGCTCATGAGGTGATGCACCAAAGGAATGTTAGACACTCATTTGCAATTTAACACAGACCATAGAAATGCAATACAAACACCATGCACAAGTAACCAAACTATAATGAGAGATACAATAAACACATGAGAGGGTCGAAAATCATCCATAGACATATATTATTGCTCCAAAGTCAATATAGTACATTATAGTGGCCAAGAGGCAAAACTTAGCATTACAACTTGAATGGGGAGGTTAGGACTCCACGAACTCATCTGCAGACTAGAGGAGAAGGGAGGGTGCAAAACATAAATGTCCAACCCTTTACAATGAGCCCCACCCCTTCTTTTATAGATTCAACATAAAGAGAAGAAGGAGAGAGAGGCGGAAAATGAATTTGAAGCTCAGCTATTTGCCATCAATACCTCTTCCAAATTTTCCCCAAATGTGTCATGTCCGTCATTTTGTGTCTTCTTGGCGTGTTGAATAAGGGAGAGTGGCAGATCGAATCAAATCGGATCTCGTGGTTGAAGCAATTAGATTCTACATATTAATGGTGTGAATATGTTTCCCAATTTTTCACCCACCAAACCTCTTTGTAATTAAATTTTCAGATTTCCATGGCGTAGGCAAGGTTGAGACCTTTCTAACGGTGCCAAATTTATTGAATTTTGGGCACTGGGTCGAAATATATGTTCATTTGAATGTTTGAGTTGATCCGTACAAAAATGGAAAAACCAGTGAGTAGAATAGGTTCATTGGACCAATAACTCACTTTGTACTTTTTGGCACCAAAATTCAAAAATACAAAAGTTTCCTCGCAGCTTGCCATTCACTTTTTGGTAAAAAATCATTTTAGGGCCCGACGGTCTGCTTTTTTCCATTTGGGCAAAAAAGTCACTCCAATTCCCGTTGGCCCGCATGCACCGAGGCTTAACACATGGCTCTTTGGGCATCGATGGAGGCATGAATAATTTTTTCACTTTACACCTTCTAGGGTAAAAAGTTCAAATCTGCTTGATGACCCACTGAGCCTGCTTTGACTTTTTAACATGGCCACGTGTCCTTTTGCGAGCTTTAGGCATTTTTCTTTATTTTGGCTTTGAGATCCCCATGGGCTTGCGGGCCCAAAATTCACTTTGTGCCCTATTTGCAAAAGAATAAAATTTTCAAATCTCCCTACAGGCTTGCCTCTTTGCATTAGAAAAAATCCTTAAAAACTCCCGCTTGGCTTGCTTTTGGGCAAAAATACCTTCCAAGGTCCGTCGGCTTGAACTTGAAAAATATGAGTTAGAAGGACTTCTTTTTATTTTTGGAAAGGGGAAGAAATTACCCACCGATGAAGATGCTTTCAGAAACCTTAAGTCCGTAGAATATCCGAAAAATTAGATTAAAGCACTAAAAAGGGGAAAATGGGTGCGATTAACTGAAATAAGCATGAGCTTATTTTAGATAACAAGAACTCCAGATTATGTTGCGCTCTTTTCAATGAAGCCATGACCTCTACCCCGGTACCATCTTTCTCCATGTTTGCATGGGTCCCCATACTATCCCATAACTTTTTAATGTCCTAGAAGGAGAGTTCCAAAGATAATTTGTCACTTGGCCAATTTTGGATCCACGTTATGGGTTGTGTCCCTTCGACTTTACATCGCTGCCTAAAATTTGAACATGGAGGACATAATTACACCATTCCTACCGACCCATCACCTGTCAAGACCTCTAACATGCTATATCGGCCCAATGATGTGTGCGTACCGGTCAAGGAATATGCTATCGTCCCTAATTCACCTTCACCTACATGCCCATCCACCAAGACTCGCCACTACCTCTCCTACATCTAACCTTGCTATCCCTTCTCAAGTTATAGCCTCTCTGCTGACTCACCTATTTCCCCATCATATATAGATTCATCTATCCCCACTACCCACATATTGACTACCGATCCCTTAGAAGGTGGTTTTCAATGCCCCACTCTAGGGAATATTGCCTATATAATATCGACACTTTCATCACCCCACAAGAGTATGGGAACCTGCGTCAACACCCCAATTATGAAATCCGCATAGGTGAAGTTTTTCCTTATTTCCCTCCCCTCCTTTGCACTAATCTAACATATAGGGGACTTGATATTACCACCTATAAACCCGATCCTCCATCCGAAACCCAACCATTTACATCCGACCTACACTCCCTCACTAACCACCACTTATCTCAAACTTTCCTCCACCGGTGTGCATGGAAAGGATTTGGCTTTGATTTTATGAATAGGGTTTCCATACTATCATTTCATGTACCTCTTGTAAACATAATGACCGTAGTGGAATTGGTTTTGATGCACTAGCTTCCAAGAAGGCTCACGTTGACCTCATTCAAGATGGAAAACCTCCCCTACCTCATTCTCCCACATTACCATCTTCACCCACGAGTCCATAGATCCCAAATCTATTCCTCCTAACTTTATTTTTTCATAAACACCATTTCCCTAGGACCTCTGACCTATTAACACGATGGCGAGGATCCCTCTTCTCTCCCATTCCTGTATCCTAACATGATCGATGATGATACACCTTCTATTAATGTCATTAAATGTCAAGACGATGAATCCATCCTCACTTACCTTGGTGTAAAATATTCTTATATGCATCAGTCGTTACCCTCTGAGACGCAAACCATGTTGAATGAATCGACCATCGAAATCAACATTAACACTCAGGACGACCTGCACATTCTAAAGATCAGCCAATCCTTAGATGCTACTGAACAAGAAGCCTTTACCTCTTTCCTTCAAGACCATAGCAACACGTTTTCCTAGTCCAATGCCGATATGTGTGGTATTGACCAAAAAATCATGGTCCACAATATTGTAACCATTCCTAATGCCAAACCCATCAAAGAAAAGATGCAGAAAATGTATCCTTGCATTGCTCTTTTGGTCAAAGAAGAGCTTCAACACCTTCTCTCAATTTCCTTTATCTTACCCATTGACTATCCCCCATGGATTTTTAACAATGTTCCTATCAAAAAGGCAACAGGGGGACTCCGCATTTGTATGGACTTCCATGACCTCAGCCTAGCTTATCCCAAAGACAATTTCCCCCTACCGAGACATCGACCAACTAGATGATCTCACCATGCAATGAAATGCTATCTCTCATGAACGGTTTCTCGTGCTATAATCAAATAGTACTAGCTCTAGAAGATCAACACAAGACTCCCTTCATCATCCCTTAGGGAACTTTCTACTATCGATTCATGCGTTTTGGCCTTAAAAATGATGTGTTTCACCGATTCTTAGAGTGTTTCTTGGAATGTGACGAAACAAATAAGGGTGAAAGGGCTAGGAGGAATACCTATTAAAGCTGGTTAAAGGTTGTTGCACGTGTATGGCTTCTTGATCCACAAATGATGGTGAGAGCTTCCTTTTAGCTATGAGGAACTACCTGAAATGAAAAACAAGACCACCAAAAGAGATTAAATAACATATGATAGTGGACTGCCTAGCATATGCTAGTTCCGGAAGTGTGATACTCCCTAGAAGGCTATTAATCCACTATTTAAAACAATTCAATATTAACAATAAATGAAATCCTACTGTAGTTAAAATGATTTAGGTATCTCATTCGACTACAATAAGCAAATTTGTTCACAACAGGCTAAGCTATGATTGAATCTGAAGGGAAGGTCTCACAGCCGTAGTACTAGTACGAGTCGAGTCTTGTTTTTGGGCTATTTTGGGTATTTGGTGGGGAAGTTAGGCTTTGTTCTTGGTCTGAGGGTAAAACATAGAGACCAACATCGGTCTAGTGTAACCGATGACAGTTCAGGATGGACCGATGATGGTCATGGGTAACTGGCATTGGTATAGTTGGGTGATAGAAACTTATTAAAATCTTGGTGTAAGGACAGATCTGAGGTTAAATGGAAATGAAGAGGGCAATGACAAGGTCTATGGAGATCTTAGGTGTACTCAGAGGTGTTTAACAGTCAGGTATGGAAATCTAATGGTGTGGGTGAAGGAATGATCAAACTTGCATGAAGGTAAATGGTGGGAGAATGGGAGTGCAAGTAGAAACTGATAATAGAGGTAATAGAGCCTACTAAAATGAAAGTAGATGAATGTTGGTTAACAAAATACTTACTATGTTATATGAGCTTGGTGGCTAGATGACAATGGAAGTTGATCAGATGGATGGAATTTGGTGTGGTGATGGTGCTTCCCCGGATGCTCCCGTGAAAGCAAATGGCTCTATGATCACTTCTGATGCTGGTTGTGGATGTTCGGATGCGTGTGTGAATGCTAGTTCTGCTTGCATGCAACTCTGGTCTCATCTCTTTTATCTCTTAATGTGCCAACCTTGAAATAAGGTTGTTTTGGGAATAAATGGTAACCGACGATGGTTCTGGGTTGACCGATGGTGGTTTAGGGTGACCGCCGCTCGAGGGCAAGATTTTCTAGGTCTTCTAAAATGAGTAGATCCGCTTGATTTTTTCAATCTTGTTCATTTATTTTTGTGGATTAGAATGGAAAATTCCTTTCTAACAGGGGAATGTGGTTAGAGGGAATGTAGGCTTTGATTTTTAGGGTTTAGGTAGGTCTTAGTTAGTTATGGCAACATACTAAGAATAGATTTGGGGTGAGGTGGCTAGGTGAGGTGGTGGTGTGAGAATTATCTTAATTAGGATAATTAAATAATAAATATTGTGAGGACATGGATTAATTTAATCAATTTAATTAAATTAATATTAGAGTGGGGTGAAAGGGGCCATGGTTAGGTGAGTGTGTTCAAGGTGATTATTTGATGAGGGACCAAGGGGAGTATGACCCAATTTTGGTGTCTACATTTTTCCCCTTTTTGTTGCATAGCTTGTATTGGTAAGTGACACTTAAAAAAATACGATGTGGTTGCCCCATGTGTGGGTGAAGGTGATCCCCCTCAAACGAGGAACTGATGAGGTAAAAGGTAGAATCGGTGAGTGGTTTGATAAAAGGTGAATGAGATGAAAAGGAAGGTGGGCAATGGGGATAAAGGGGTAAAAGGTCCAATCGGGTAATCCAAGTAATGGGTCGGGTCAAAGGTAGTAACAGTCAAACGCACACACACGTATAAATTGTAGCACGGTACTAGGTTGAAGAGCATACAAACTCTACATTGTATAAGGTCGAGAGGTTTATCCAAACAAGGTTGAGGTGATTTCGGTATCTAAGGTATAGGATATGGTCAGGAAACACATCGCAGTCGTGTGTAGAACGTTTAAATATGTTCTAGTACACCAAAGGTTGGGTCGATAAACGGTCATGGTAAGAGGCAAGGCAAGGTCATTAGGTCAAACAATGTGAGTAACAAAGTGTGTCATAGGTATAGCGAGCACATGAGGTCACAGGTCACTAGTAATGTTCTAGGTCCAAGTATCTAGGTCACGGAATGGGTAGGGCCAAGGTACATGTAAAATAAAGAGTCCCCAAATGATGAAGGGGTTAAGTGGTAACTGATGAGGTCAAGGGGGTAAAGTGAAGTGTCCAAGTCAGGTGTGGGTGAGGTAGAAAGGATTCAAGCCAGAAAATTAGGGGTAGTGGGTAGTAATAAGACTGAGTAGGATAACCGAAAACGGTCATAAGGAACCGATGTTGGTTGTCATGAACCAACCATGGTAGGCTAGGGCATAGGACCAATGTCAGTCAAGGTAAAACCATCACCGGTCAAGTCGGGTAGGCTATAAAAAAAAAGTACCACATTTTGAAAATCATTTGTCATTTACCAAATTGGAGAAAACAAAAAGAGAGAGATAAAGAGGTGGAAAGTGACTAAACAACATAGAGAGCTGAGTTGGCAGCCGCAGAGTGAGTGATTGTTGGTCGATAGGTGGGTCTACGAGCAAGATGATTGGATTGGGTGAGTGATTGGATTTGATTGAGCCAGCGAACGATCGATGATGGCAGAGGTAGGAGAGGGATCGAGTGGTCCCGTGTAGCAGCCTAAGGTGCCACCACATAGATGGCAGCGTGATGAGGTAAGATCTCATTCCTATTGTTGTTTGTTATGAGGAGGTGGAGGGTAGGAATTGGGTGGGAGGGAAAATGGGGTTTGTTTTAGGGGGAAACTATTAAAATTTAAATGTGGGGGTTTAATGAGAAAAGGGGAACAAGGGAGGGTAGATTTAGGGCAATGAGGAGTGCGAATAGGAATTGAGTAGGTATTGGTGGGGAAGTGGGTAGAAAAGAGGAGTGTGGGAGAAAAGGGGCAGGGCATCGGAGGTTTTACCATGACACTAACCAACGTCGCCCGCTCTTAGTCGGTTTATGGGTCAAAACCGGTATCGGTCACGAGATGTGACGATCAATGCCATTATCATTGGACCGTGGTTGTTTAGGATGACCGATGCCGGTCAATAGGATAAAGAGGCAAGCCCTCAAGGAGTGAAAATGGATGGATTATGGACATATAGGTAGGGGTAGGGAGAGTTAGGTAGGGGGGAAAATTTATGGGTATGGGTAGGTGGGTGAATAAGGAAAATCAGTGAGAGGGGAAAATTGAAATAGGTAAGGGTCCGAGGCATGGGTAGATAGGTAAAATGAAAATAGGTGAGGGTCCGAGGCATGGGTAGATAGGTGGTGTTGATTGAGGGCATAGAAATAGGTGAAAGGTTGAGTTAGTTAGGGTAAGTGGTATAGTGGGGGTGGCAAGGTGGCATGTAGGTATGGTCAAGTTTGATTGATATGATTGGTTATATGCAGGCCAGGGACCAGCTACGGATGAGGGATAGAGTACCTCCCTTACTCATGGAGATACGAGGGAGATGACACACGAGGAGTGGATCCATGTTGTAGATGTGGGTCTAATTGGTGTCGACCTACTGGTATGTAGTCCGGGAGGTGAGTTTGATGGTTACCCTCATCGATAGATGGGATTCAGAAACCAATACATTCCATTTCCCAACGGGTGAGATCACGATCACCCTAGAGGATGTTTACAGGATCCTACAACTACCTATAATACGTACACAGATTTATTTGATCTCCTTAAAGGCATCCAACGAGGAGTTACATTACTAGTGTTTGGAGAGGGGCTGATAGTGTTAGGATTCCACAGTAACAACATGAGCTACAATGTGATGTACGAGCCTACCTCGAGCAGATGAGGCTGGTAGTGCTTTTGATGGAGGTAGTTTGCTATTTTACACTGCCATATGTAGAGGGTGGGAGATTCCCATGGTCACTGATGGGGGTCCTACATGACATGGTGGAGAGTAGGACTTGGTTTGCATGGGGGCCAGCTTTCTCTTAGTGCAAACTATACAGGGAGCTATGGGCTTATGTGCGACTGAGATTTATTTTGTGCTACACATTCTTATTACATTGTTGGGCCTATCGGCACATTGTGTGTGTGTGCCCAGTTGGTATGCCTAGGGCCGATGCATTTGATCTAGGTTTTGTTTGAGTGGGCTACACGCGATGGGTTCCGTGATGAGAGATCACCAAGAGGGTAGAGTGACACATGATGTAGCCTATTACAAGTGATTACTAGAGGGGTTGTCTAGTGTGGACATTATTTGGAGGCCATATGTAGGCTATCCTTCATACAGCTAGATGGTAGTGGAGCTAGATGGACTACATATTTACAGGTGGATAGAGGGGCGGTGGGACGGGGAGCATGAGATGATACCCAGACCGGGTAAGACATTAGTTTGATTGCCACAGATATACCCCCACCCTTCCCTCAAGATATAGGAGATGACGTGGAGAGGTCTATGTCCCCACCATGACCTACTGGTTCCAACCGAGAAGGAGGAGTAGCTGGTTGACCGATAAATAGATGATGTCGGGGTGACAAACAGTACAGTATTGGTGGGCTGCATACCATGAGCAAGATCATTTTGTGAGGCGAGGGCAGCCAGATTTGGCTAATCATCAGTGGTGCATAGATATTCCCTACATGGGTAGGTGGCTACCCCGTGAACCAATTTGGCAAAGTACGAGGGACATCTAACAGGGGTCAGGCACAGTTGCAACCTCAGTAGGCACAGGTGGCCACTTTTTAGGCACAGGAGTACAGGGACCAACACCCACACCAAAGGGAGAGGGAGAGGGTGGAGATGGAGATGGGGTGTAGGTAGCCCCTAAAAGTGTAGTGACATGTTTATAGGGCCATTGTTGGCCAACCCAGTGGACATTTAATAGGTTTGCAGGCCGATTGGCCACCGCACATGCACACATAGCAGCCCTTCAGGCCTAGGTATAGGTGTAGGCTCTGGGACCGATGACACCACCATAGGGGAAGGGACAAGGTCCCATTATTCGTAGGAGTGGGGTAGGGTCGAGGTTGATGGCACCATCGTAGATAGTACCTACTTTGCTAGATTAAGAGATGCCATGGGTGAGGTGAGATACTACAAGGATCATTTGATGGCAAAGCGGGGATATATGTCTTATCATATGCCAAGTATAGAGAACAATAGGCCTTGAGTGAGAGGAGCAGATCTCACACACATAGTGTGGAGAGTATAGGGGGCCAACTGAGCCCAGGGCCGGTTCAGGTGAGGCCACTAGTGCATGGATACTAGCTCCAGAGGTAGGACCATCAGGGGCTAGACTAGGGCGAGGCGGGAGGAGGGACGTAAACTAGATGTTAAGCTAGAGGAGCAGGGGATGAGACATATGAGATAGGTTTGGACATCATATGGGGAGATGATTGAGCTCCATTCATGATTATTTTATTTTTGATATCATATTTTTGACATATATACCAGCCTGCGTGTCGAAGATAGTGAGGATGTACATGAGAGGTTTTGAGATTTTTTTATATACACCGGCCTACGTGCCAAAGATATTTGAGAGTCATGTATATGGATACACATGTTTAGATGATTGATTTATAGAGATGATGGTGATTATGGCATGATATGTATATGGTTGTGTTTAACTTGCTATTTTGATTTGTATATGTGATAAAAATAAGTAGTGTAGGCATAATAGAGTCAGTCATAGGCATGGATTGAGAGTTAGGTTAGAGGCATGGATTGAGGCATGGATTGAGTCGGTTTGTGGTTTAGGCATGGATTGAGTCAAGTTGACCTAGTTATGAAGAAGTTTAGGTTGGTTTAGGTATAATGGAGTTGAGATTGGTTGAGTTTGTAATTCATTAATTTGTGCAATTAATGATGATATGGGTCCCGTTGAGATGTTTTGTAGTAAACTACATGATAATGGTAAAGAAATGGTAGACATAATGAATGTATGAATGATGATGATAAATATGTGAAGCAATTTTTATTGGTTTGGTTTAATTTCCAATTATTGATATAAAAAGGAAACTAACTAGAGTAGAATGTGATTAGGAGTGGGAAAAGGATAATTGGTTAGGGTAGAGAGTGGCCGAGCTAACTTCCAAGGGCCCCATGCCCTCTGAGTGCTGCCTATATAGTCCCGGTGAAAAGGGACCTCATGCCGATGTACTTCTCCCATAAACTAGGGAAAATGTAAGGAGGTATGAGAATGGGTTGGTAGGTTATAGGCTTGATTGAGTCGAGGTATTTTAGGTATGGTTGAATTGTGGGAAAATAGGTATGGCTGATTTTAAGTTGATTGTGGTGAAAGAAGAAAATTTCCCAGAGATAAGCATCGAGGTCTAGTCCTGTATAAGAATATCAATATGTAATAAAGAAGGTGAAAGATAAGAGGAGGCAAGAGAGCCACCTGATTGGTGAGGATCATAACGGTTGGACCATACCTTAGGTAGGTTGGTGAACATAAGACCCTAAATAATTTACATGATTGATTATCCTAAAGGTGAAGAATAGTCACATGATCACCAAATGTCATAGTTTCAGCAGGTCCCTTAAGGCGGTAGGAAATGAAGGTGTAAATGGTGAGAAGGTGAAAATTGGTTAGTTTATATGGTATGAGGTAGCATGCCTTTTTGGTAAGAGATCCTAGATCATAATGAGAAAGTCCATGAAGAAAATGTTTTTCTATTTAACTTGTATTTGAGATAGACTAATCAATGCAGGAAGTCTATATGGGATGAGGAAATTATCTCCTTGAGGTCTTCGCGATCGATGTGGAAGCTTCGGATTCTCTTTTTTTTTTTGTTCTTTTTGAATCGGCTTTACATCACTTTGTCCTTCAGGGAGCAAATATTTATAGCAGAGATATAGAGAGAAAGATTTCCATTTGAGGGAGTCATATTTTTATTGGAAGTTTGACTCAAGGAGTTAGATCCCATGTGAGGGATTTTAATTCATGGACAAGACTAAGGTGAGGAATAGGATTCTTGTTTAGAAAGCAAGGTGAAACAACCTTGGGATCTCATCTGAAAGTAGATAAAAAGTATCCATGAGAATCATGCCATGTGCAAAGCCGTGGTACACATATTTAAGAGAGGGTAAAAGAGTGATGGGTATGCACATGATTCTTGTTTAATCATTGGGGATGGTGTAGTGAAAGGAGGGAAGTGAATAACGCTCAAGGGATGAGCATGAAAAGAGGAAAAAGGTGAGGTAGGACTAAAATTCAATAGTAGAATGGTCAAAGATGCAAGTAATTAAGGGGCTTTGGTTTGGGTTTACTATCTAGTCAAGATAAACAATAAGCACATGATCCATGGTAAGCATGAGTCACGATGTATGGTCCAAGCCAATTAGGAGAAAATTTTCCCCATTTACTTTTTTCTTCTTTGGTCACATGTTGATTCTCCTTCAGGACAAGGTCACTGGCTTGGAAGGTTCGTTCATGGACACGTTTGTCATAGGCACGCTTTGATACATTTTTGGTCAGCTTGAAGATGGTCAAGAAACAAAAAGATGACATTCGCCTAATAACTCAAGTTGTGTTAACCAAGATCTTGGTGAAAGTCATCATCATTGAGCATGTCATGGAGAGAAATATGAAGTGATGGAATCTGAATTCGAGAGGTAGAACAACCTCTATACCATAGACCAGAGAAAAAGGTGTGGCAGCAGTGGAAGTGTGAATACTAGTATGGTATGCCCATAGGGTGAAAGGAATGTGCGTATGCTAGTCCTTCCCAGTATCGTTAACCACTTTCATGAGAATTTTGTTTAGGTTTTATTAGTGGATTCGGCTTAGCCATTGGTTTGTGGGTAATATGGTGACGAGAAACTTAGTTGAATACCGAAGGCGTCACAAAGTTTTCACAAGGTTTTATTTTTGAATTGTTTTCTCATTATCAGTGATGAGGCGATGTGGGAAACCAAAGTGAAAAATAATGTGATGATTAATGAACTCACATATTTTCTCAGATTTCATGGAGATAAGAGGTATGGCTTCAACCTATTTGGTGTAATGTTCGATAGCGGTCATGATCCATTGATGTCGCTAGGAAGAATGGGGATTGATTTCTCAGAAAAGATCCAAACCCCATTGAGAGAAGTGCCAAAGGTCATGGGTGACCTGTAAGGCATGACTAGGTGTATGATGAAGACTGGCATGTTGTTGGCATTTTACACAATGCTTAACGTAGTCACAACAATCATTGTTAAGGTTTGTCCACTAATAGCCTAGGCGAAGAATACGTTTACCAACCACGAGACCACTGAAGTGACCTCCACATATGCCATCATGAACTTCCTTAATGGTAAAGAGAATTTTAGAACTTGTCAGCAATCGTAAGAGAATACCATCAAATTCATACTTATAGAAGAGGCCACCCATGATGATGTAACGAGAGACCCTTTTAAGAAAGGTGCATTGTTCATTAAGAGTGAGGTCGGGAGGAAAGTTGGAGAGGGAAAGATAGTCTGATTATTGTTTATACCAAAGGTCACTTAGGTCAGGAGTGGCGGTTCCAATAGAGTAAACTTCATGGGGTAAATAAGAGGGTGATTGGAGTCTTTGTATGGTGACAAAGATTTTAGAGTCGGTGGGTGAAGTGGGTATCCGAGAAGCCAAGTAGGTCATGGCCCCTAAGGAGTGATTGGTAGTAGAGATGTATAGGTAGATGGGTTTGTCATCTTTAGGTGGGATGAGTACGGTTGGTTGTAGAAGGTATTGTTTTAAGGCCTCAAAAGCTTTGTGGAAGTCATCATCCCATTTAAAGGAGACATCCTTTTTGAGAAGATGATGAAATGGCTGACATCAATCAGAAAGTTGTGAAATGAAATGGTGAATAGATTACAACTTACCTTGTAGGCTAAGGATTTTCCATAGATTAGTGGGTGAAGGAATTTTAGAATGACCTTGACTTTAGTCAATCAACATCTATACCATGTAAGGAAAGGATAAATCCCAAGATCTTTCCTAAGAGAACCGTGAAGACACACTTCTTGGGCTAAAGGCGAACACAATACTTAATGAGGCAATCAAAGATGGTTTTTAGGATGGCGAGGTGTTCGGAGTGGTGTTTAGATTTAACAAGGAGATTGTCTACGTAATCTTCCAATATACGGTGCATGATGTCATGGAATATGTAATTCATATCCCACTAATATGTGGCACCAACATTTTTAAGGACAAAAGGCATGACTCGATAGTAGAAGGTCCCCTAAGGGGTGATGAATGTGGTTTTGTGTTGATCTTTTGGGCAAGCAAGATTTGTTTATAACCTGAGAAACCATCCATGAGTGATAGAATTTCGTGACCAGCGGTAAGGTCAACCAATTGGTCAATACCGGGTAGAGGAAAGTCGTATTTTGGGCAAGTTAGGTTGAGGTCATAGAAATCTATGCAAATGCAAAGTCCCCATGTTGCCTTGGTGATAGGGTCAATGTTAGAAATCCATCGGGGATAATCAATGGGTAATATGAAGGAAACAAAAAGAAGGTGCTGAAGTTCTTCCTTGACCAAAAGAGCAATGTGAGGGTGCATTTTCCTCAGCTTTTGTTTTATATGTTTGGCATTGGGAACGGTTACGATATTGTGGACCACTGTGGTGGGGTCAATACCGGGCATGTCAATGTAAGACCAAGCAAAAGCATGGTTATGATTTTTAAGAAACGAAGTGATGGCTTCTGTTTCAAAACAACTAAAGATTGGTCGATCTCTTAGAATGTGTGGGTCATCTTGAGTATGGATGTTGATCTTGATAGTTGATTCATTCAACATGGTTTTGTCTCAGATGGTAATGACTGATGAATATATGAGTCTTCTACACCAAGGTAGGTGAGTATAGATTCATCATCCTAACATTGAACAACATTAATAGAAGGTGTATCATCATTGATCATTTTAGGATACAGAAGGGAAGAGAAGAGGGAGCCTCACCCTCACATTGATAAGTCATAGGCCCTAAGGAAATGGTGTTTATGAAAAAAACATTAGGAGGAATAGATTTTGGATCCATCGACTCTGTTGGTGAAGGTGAAGAAAGGTGGAGAAGGGTCGATATCCTCAATGAGTTCAATGCAAGCCTTCTTGGTAGGTAGTTCAGCAAAGCCAATACCACTATGGTTGTTATGTTTACGGGTAGTACATGGAATAATAGTGTGACGAACTTATTTTTAAAAGCCAATACCAAAACCTTTCCACGCACATCAGTGCAAGAAGGTGTGGGTGAAACGGCGATTGGTGAGTGACTGGAGGTCGGCAGAAAATGGGTGGGTTTGTGATGGTGGTTTAGGTGTATAAGTGGAAGCATCAAGTCCCCCATATGTGAGATTGGTGCGAAGGTGGGGAGGACCATAACGAGATGTTATCCTATGTGGTGATCGTAATGAGGGTGTTGGTGAAGGCTTTCCATACTCTTGTGGAGTAAGGAATGTGTTGACATTATATAGGTGATACTCCCCAAAGTGAGGCGTTGAAAAACACCTTCCAAGGTATCGTTGGTCAATATGTAGGTATCTAGGATAGAAAATGTGTTAGAGATTGAATCAAAGGTGGAGCGAGATGATTAGGAGGTGGACAGTTGGCGTGGAGGTTGTGGTAGTGGTAGGAATGGAGGATTTAGGTGCGGTTGAGGTAGTGGCGACACTGGTGAGTGGAGGTGTGGGTGAAGAGGAAGTGGTCATGGATGAAGATGCCTTAATGGGTACAAGCATGTCATTGGGTCGGTAAATCATGTTATAGGTTTTAAAAGGTGATGGGTCAGCTAGAATGGTATAGGTGTGTCCTTCATGCTCAAACTTCACATAACGATGCAAAGTGGAAGGAACACAACCCATAACATGAATCTAGGGTCTACCAAGCAACAAGTTATATTGAAATTCCCCCTCCAAGATGTAAAATAACTTTAGAATAGTACGGGGGCCCACGCAAACATGGAGGATGATGGTGCCAAGTGTAGAGGTGATAGCATCATTAAATGAACGCAACATGACGGGATGTTTATGCATGTAATTGTCGAGTATGAATATTTGGTCAAATGCATGGGAGGATATGATGTTAATGCTAGCACCCCCATCAATCATAACACGTTGTACACGTATATTATCAATATGGACATATATGAAAAGGGCTGGATCTGGGTCATCAATTTGGTGTGGTGTGATCTCTTCATCTGAGAAGTTGAGGGTGGCTACTTGGTGAGTAGGTGGAGGTGTAGAAGAAGGTGGTAATTTGGTAAGAGAGGCTACATGATGAGGTGTAATAATGGAGGCTATGGGTGTAGGCTCATTGGGTAAGACCTCAATATACTAAAGAACCTCCATGAGAGCTTGACGATGGGATTCAGAGGTTTGGATGAGGTCATATAGGGACATTTTGAGGGAGGATTGGTGTAATTGTTTGAGCATCGTGCGATGTGTAACCCCATTAGAAATAGGATATGTGGGGCTGCGAGATAGTGACTTTAGGTGTGGGTGTAGATGGTATGTTGGGTATAGGGTTGGTTAGTGGGTCGATTGTCTTTTCCTTGCCTTTATCCTTCTGAGTGCGGGTAACAATGTGAATCATGTTGATTTGAGGCAGGGAGGTAGGTGAAGTAGGTGAGCCATGAAAGGTATAATGACAGGAAGGGTAGAAGCCAAGAGGTGGGAAGGAACCTTGTGAAATGAGTTGGGCACACCGACATTTGGGTGGAGGTTTGGTGAGTTCTCTAATACGAACCATGTTAATTTTGAATCTCAGGGGTGGCTCTAAGAGTTGTGGGGGTGGAGGTCTTTGTCACTGAGTAGGAAATGAGGGAAGAATTGTGGAAACTGGTGCTTTGGTGAAATGGGGTCCTCATCGAGAAGGTCATCATCATCAAAGTTTTCTTCAGAGGACACAACTGGACAAGAGTAGCTTTCAAAGCCTTACAATCCTCTACATCATGTCCTAACACACGATGGTAGGTACAAATTTTGGTTTCTTCAAACCCTTTTGGTTTGGGTTTGAGTGGGTCATAAGGTCTAAGAGGTGGTAATGTGATGACAGAAGTTTCGAGGAGATTGGTTAATATTTTGGCATAGGATCCCGCTAGTGGATCACAATGGGAAGTGAATGTGGGTTTGGGTGCAGGTGCGGCTGACTATATAGGAAGGGTCTTTGCAAGAGGAGGAGTGGGTTGAGCTATGGTCTTAGGTGTTGGTCATGTCTGCTTGGGTAGGGGCATGGTAGATGAACTGGCAATAGAGTGTGTGGTTGGTTTAACTACCTTATTGGAGGGTAGTGGATTTTTTCCTTTAGGTTGCACCTTCTTGGGTAAAGGTGATATGGGTGCACATGATTTAGAGGGAAAAGTGGATGGTGGAAGAGGAGGGTTACCCATGGGGATAACCGAGGTGTTGTGGAGGTAGATGGCATGGGTTGTGTAGGAGGTGTAAGGGAAAGGGAAGGAAGTGTCATGGCTAATGAAGATATTATCAATGGTATTGGAGGTATGGGTGGTAAAATGGTTATAGGTGTGGGTGGAGGTTGTGTCAGGCACTTGGGTATATTAGAGGTCCGCAAGGGAGAAATGGGCTACTTCATTTTGGTTTACCAAAGGTGGATGGGGTTTCTTAGCTGTGTTCGAGGGGTGAGGTCCTAGGATGGACGGAAAAGGTGAAGGTGATGAGGATGTGATTGGCAAGGTTGGGGTATGAGATCTAAGAGATTTGTTCTTCTCATTTAGGAGTTGGGTTAAATTTGGTGTTAGTTTTAGAGGACATAGATAGATCTAATTTTATGGGTGGACGATTAAGGCTAGCCATGGGGATGACCCTAAAGTAGTGATAGGTTTAGGAAAGGAAGATGATGTAGGTGTGGGTTTGGATGTGGATGCATGGTGGGTTATGGGTAGAGGTGTAAGTTGAGCCATGAGTAGTATCATGGGAGAAGTTGTGATAGTTATGGTTGTGTTCGATTCGGGTCGATCGAAACACTTTTGGAAAGATAATGGAGGTGTCACCGAGTGACATCTGCATTTGTGTTGAGACAGGAAGTACAAGACACCCCCAAAGTAAGGCTCTATCCACATAATCCATGCGATCAACTAAGCGTGAGAATGACATTGTTGTAGGTGAGGTTGATGTGGATCCAATGGTGATTCCCATAAAATGTGTTTTAGAAACAGGGAAATTTTTAGCTTCACCTTCTTGGGTAAGAGAGCCAAAATTCAACAAGATCTTGGGTAGCTAATGGAGAATGGTCACCTATAGGTAAAGACATTTCTAATGGATTTTTGATAGGTGGAGGAGATGTTGGGTGCTCCTTTGTGGGTGAAGGAGATGAAAAAGTGTCTCCCATGGGTCAAAGAGGTACTTCAAAGGATCTACGTTGGTGATGGATCTCTAGGTAGAGAAGCCAAAGTTGAAGTGGTCTTGATGTTAGTAGAAGGCTCCTTCACGTGTGAGAGAGAAGATGAAGGATGTTCCCTTGTGGGTGGAGGAATGGGTGAAGTGGGTTCATGTGTAGGTGGAGGACTTTGGGCTAGGATTTCCTCTATGGAAGGAATATGAGGTAATTGGGAAGAAACTGGTGTGTCACTAAAAATAGCATGGACCTCGTGGGTATGGCTATCATTAGTTGAGGTCTCTCCAGTTTGATCAGAAGAAGGGGCATGATTAGGAAATGGTTTCTTGAAGATGTGCAAGTTTTGATTGGCAGGTGCATTAAGATTATCCAAGACTAACTCGCCGTTCTTGAGTATTTCCTAGACAATGTTCTTGAAAGTGATGTTGTTGTATATATCTCCCCCGGTAAATATAGACAAATAGAAGAATATGGAAATCAAAGAAACTCAAAACCCGACATTTATTTGTGCCACCATTGTGCCCTCAGTGCATTAGAAGGCACCGACATGGAAAAATTTGTGCCCCTAGCAGATTAGAAGGCGCCGACATGGAAAAAGTTGCACCCCGGTGTAGATTAGAAGGCGCCAACATGGAAAAATTTGTGCCCCTGGCGCAGATTAGAAGGCACCAACATGGAAAAAGTTGCGCCCTTGGCACAGATTAGAAGGCACCGACATGGAAAAAGTTGTGCCCCTGGCGCAGATTAGAAGGCACCGACACCACATTTTCAGCACCTATGGCACACTTAAAAGTATGTTGACGTGAGGATGGATGCACCAAGGTGCACCTTCAGGAGGTGCAACATTTTGAGCATTGACACCCCGAACCTCGACAGGAAGCAAACCCTGACCCAGATATTCAAATGGCCATAACTTTTCACAAGGAGCTCGGATTCATGCAAGGTTAGACTTTTCAGAAAGCTTACAGCTTTCCAGTTTTTCAAAAATGCAAAAAATTGGGTGAGAACAAGTTTTCAAGCAAAATAAAGTTTTGCCATTTTTGGGTTTGCTAGGTTCTCACCTCTTGCCATAATGAGATTAATTAAATACAATCTGAGGTGGTTGGGGTAGATTTGGAATTCCTCTCTTCCCTCTCTCATTATTCTTATAAATTTTAATGAGGGGCTTATTTCAAAAGGTTGACATTCTTGTTTTACCCTCCCTTCTTCTCTTTGGCAGCAAATTTGTGGAGTTCAAACCTCCCATCTAAAACTCGTAATGCAACTTTTCCTCTTGGCATTTTGTAGTGTATTGTATAAATTTTTGGAGCAAATAATGCATGTATGTGGATTATTCTCAACCCTCTCATGTGTTCATTTGCATCCTCTTAATCTTTCACTATAAATTTGGTTATCTCAGGCATGATCTTGCATTGCATTTTTATGGTTTGTGTTTATTGAGCAGAGATAGGTGTTCTTCATTCCTCGGTACATCACCTTTTTAGTTTAGGTTTATTTTTATGTATCTTCTTACCCTATCTCCTTGAAGTTAGATTAGGTTTTTGAGTAAACCCTCTTCATTTTATGTGTGCATCCGAATAGAGGAATAGAACATGGCCTTCTCCGGAGCTTTCCCGATTCACAAGGTCCCGCACTTGGGAAAAGCTCCATGTTATGCAATCGCACTAAGAGTCTCAACCCATCAAATTACTGAGACATTCATGGGTGCTGTGATTTGCCATCAATGATGCAATTACCATCATTATGACATTTTACCCTATGATAGTTACAAAAGTCATGCTTTTTTACCATGCAGGTGTGGGGCAAGAGGATCAAAACTAGCTTGTGGTTTTATAGGAGGGAGGGTAATGGCCCCAACTTTAATGAGATTTTCTAAAATAGAAGAATACGGCTCCACAATTAGGGTGTATTTCCATTCTCGTCTAAATTGAAAATTCTAGATAGGGCAAAGATTAGATGAGGGATTAGCCTTTGATTTGATGGGTGAGTGGCAAAGGCCTTGAGTACCCCGATTTAGTCGTTCCCTTGGCTTTTGAATAATTATTTTATGGTTTTGAAGAAGAAGAGGTATCATTTGACTTAAATACCACGTTCTTATTTCGTAGTTGGATTTTATTTTCTTCGATGGCCCGAATCTCTAGTTTTTGTGCTATGGTGAATGCTTCATCGAAAGGTTTGGAAAGTCTCGCACTGCAGAGTTAGCGAAATATGTCTAAAGATAAGCCCGCATGAAGAGCTCTATGAGTTCGCTATGTGGTAATTGGAATGTGAGTTGATTGATTAGGCTATGCCAATGAGCGATAAAATCTGTGATAGACTCATCGTCATATTGATGCGTAGAGTAGAGGTCAGTCATGGTAACCTTCTTAACAACGTTGATGGAGAAGTGATCCAAGAAGGCTTGGGCTACCTAATTAAATGAGTAGATAGAATGTCTAGGTAACCCACTATACCAATCTAATGTGGGCCCGGTCAGAGACATGGGAAAGGTCCTTAGAAGCAAAGTGTCATCATGGGTGATTAGATAACACCCATGTTTAAAAGACCGCAAATGTTGTTGCAGGTCCTCTTTTTTTGTTGAAGTGGTTAAATTTAGGCATCTCCTAATGTATAGGATATGGACGAATAGGAATGGATGGGTGTATGGGCTCATTGAAAATTTCATCATAGGTGAGAGAGTTGCGTGAGCTAGAAACCGATGCCTCTAGTGTCTGCATCTTTTCCATCATTAACTTGATGAGGTCATTGGTAGGTGGTGATGGATGGGTACCTCTTATAGCATAAGAGGGTTGGTGTTGGACATATGATGGAGGTGGAATTCCAGTATATGGTGATGCCGCATAGGTAGTTTGAGAATGAGGGTGTGAGATAGGAGGTATGTACACAAAATTAATGATAGATGAAACGGAGGTCATTGATAGTATGTATATGGAGGTGGAAGGGTCGAGGTAACCCTAGTAGTGATGGGGGCTAAGGACTATGGAATAGAAAGGAAAATGTTTTGAAATAGGGTAGGGGTCATCAACACCAGGGGTGGTTGTGTTGTTATGGGTATATGTGAGACAATAGGCATGGATGAGGTTATGTTCTGGGTGGTTGGCGAAGGTATAGTGGATGTTTTAGGTGCAATAGATGTGGAAGACGTGGGCTGTCATAGCAGAGTATAGGGCCTAGCTATGAAATTCTTGGGGTAAGGTAGGTGCGGGTAACACGAGCTAGAAGGGACCGACGCTAAAGTAGGAATGAGATTCAAGGGATCGATATAGGCATGTTGTATATCAACTAACCTAAGGCATCTCGAGTGGATGAGTGGGAAAGATAGAACTAATGCTGGCGGGGTTCTCGATCAAGGAGTCGTTCAAACTCCTCATCACACCTGTGGAGATAGTGATAGGCTAGGTAGGATCCATGGGTGATGGAATAGAAGGTGGTGAAGGACTAGGTAGGAGTGGTTTACAACTAGTGTGGAATATGAGGGTGTTTTCTTGGCTATGAGTCTGCACCATGTGAACAAGTACTGATTTGGTAAGACTACTTTCTGTAAATGACACATAAATACAACAAAAATGGGAAAAGTAAGTAGTGGTAGGTGGATTGGGTAAAAATGTTAGATGGAAATTTGAACAGGATAACTGATGTCGGTTAGGGTAAACCGACATCACCAAAGGTAAACTATTGCTCACTATGGAAAAAGAACAGTTTGTCAAAACAAGGCAAAAAGCTAATAATCTACTAGGTAGATAAGATGCAGATGGATTTTATTAGGATAGAGAAGATGACAAGAATTACAGAGACTCTAAATAATAAAGAACATGAAACATGTGTCCTTTTGGGAAGGTTAACCAAAAGAACAGTGAACCGACATTGGTTGGGTAAAACTAGTGGCGGTCGAGAGTGTAACCGAATGACGTCACTGACCGACACTCGGTTCTTGTGAAATTGAAATAGAGATTAATAAATGGTGGTTGTGATTTATAGTCAAATGTGGAATCAAACCCAAATTATGAGAATGATGAAAATGGGGTCCAGCACACTCGAAAAGAGTTGGAATACACCAACTATGATAAGGAGCATGTAAGGAGAAATAAAAATATAAAGAATGTGTCATATCACCTCAAAACACAAGTCAAGCAGAAACACTAAGAAAATATGATCCTAAGAGTTCTCTTTCCTTTATGTTTGTTGAACTTATGCTATTTAGGATACTCGACTCATGAACTTTAGAATATAGGTTTTGGTGAGGAAGGCTTCCTACGAAGAAGGAGATCTACAAGGAGAGGTTTCAGTTATGTTATGGTGGGGCAGGGCCATCCTCCTAGGATAATGACTCGATAGAAGTAAAGAGTGGGTGATCACCGTGTCGTGATCATGTGATCACCTACAAATTCATCTAGGTGAGATGTTGTTTAAGAATGTGTGTATTTTTAGTTTTGTGATGTTTGGTAAGACTTAGAGAGAGAGAGAGAAAGAAAGTGCTTTTCTATGATTTGTTTGTCAACCATCAGCTGGGCATGACTTCTAGCATATAGGTTGCCCTCATTTAATGTGAGCTAATGCAGTAAAATCGAGAATGCAATATAGTTGTTTTAAGCCCAAATCAAAATATTGAATTTGATGTCACAAAAGATGAACAAGAGAGAATATGATCTTTCACTAATGCAATATTGATGAAAGAAAATAAGAATTCTTTTTATAGCACCAAAACATGATTGCTTTGAGACAAATAGAAAGAAGAGAAGATTCTAAGGGAGAAATTTTAATGTGAGAACCTTTCAGAAAGGAAACAAACATACAAATTTTCACCTAGAAATGAAGAAATGCAAGGAACCCCAAATGGGTCCCACCGGGTGCTAAAATGTTTCACCTTATTCTTAGAGCGTTTCTTTGAATGTGACAAAACAAATAAGGGTAAAAGGGCTAGGAGGAATACTTGTTAAAGATGGTTGAAGGTTGTTACATGCATATGACTTCTTGATCCACAACTGATCGTGAGAGCTTCCTTTTGGCTAGGAGGAACTACCTAAAATGAACAACAAGACCACCAAAAGAGATTAAATAGTATATGACAGTGGACTTTCTAGCATATGCTAGTTCCGAGAAGTGTGATACTCCCTAAAAGGATATCAATCCACTATTTAAAACAATTCAATGTTAACAATAAATGAAATCCTGATGTATTTAAAATGATTTAGGTATCTCATTCGACTACAATAAGCAAATTTTTTCACAACAGGATAAGCTATGATTAAATCTAAAGGGAAAGGTCTCTCTTAGAGTACTTGCGTACTAGTCGGGTCTTATTTTGGGTTGTTTTGTGTATTTGTGGGAAAGTTAGGCTCTTTTCTTGTCCGAGGATAAAACATAGAGATTGACGTCGGTCTAGTGTAACCGATGATGGTTCAGATGGACTAATATGATGGTCATGGGTAACGGCACTCGAGTACAAATATCGTGATAGAAACTTATTAAAATCTTAGTGTAAGGAGAGATCTGAGGTAAAATGGAAATGTAGAGGGAAATGTCAAGGTCTATGGAGATCTTAGGTGTACTCAGAGGTATTTAATGATCGGGCAGGGAAATCTAATGGTGTGGATGAAGGAATGATCAAACTTACATGAAGGTAAATTGTGGGGAATGGGAGTGCAAGTAGAAACTAATAATAGAGGTAATAGAGCATACTAAAATGAAAGTAGATGAATCCTGGTCAACAAAATACTTATTGTTATATGAGCTTCATGGCTAGATAGAAATGGAAATTGATTAGATGGATGGAATTTAATGTGGTGATGGTGCCTCCCTGGATGCTCCTATGAATGCAAATGGCTCTATGATCACTTCTAATGCTAGCTATGGATGTTCAGATGCATGTGCAAATGTTGGTTCTACTTGCATGTAGCTCTGGTCTCATCTCTTTTCTCTCTAAATGTGTCAACATTTAAATAAGGTTGTTTTGGGGAATAAATGGTAACCGACGATTTATGGTTTGTGTCGACTGACGGCGGTTTAGGGTGACCGGTGTCGGTTAGGGTGGGATTTTCTAGGTCTTCTAAAATGGGCAGATCCACTTGATTTTTTGGATCTTGTTCATTTCTTTCATGATTAGAATAGAGGCTTCCTTTCTAACGAGCGGGAATGTGGTTAGAGGGAATGTAGGCTTTGATTTTTAGGGTTTAGGTAGGTATTAGTTAGTAATAGAAACATACTAAGAATAGATTTGGGGTGAGGTGGCTAGAAGAGGTGGTGGTGTGAGAATTATCTTAATTAGGATAGTTAAATGATAAATATTGTGAGGAAATGGATTGATTTAATCAATTTAATTAAACTAATATTAGAGTGGGGTGAAAGGGGCCATGGTTAGGTGAGTGTGTTCAAGGTGATTATTTGATGAGGGACCAAGGGGAGTATGACCAAATTTTTGTGTCTACACGCTGGTGCTACATATCAATGAGCCATGATTTACATATTCCATGACATCATGCATCACATATTGGAAGATTACGTAGATGATCTACTTGCCAAATCTAAACATCGAATTGAACACCTTCCCCGTCCTTAATGTCATCTTTGACTACCTCATCAAGTATTGTGTAACTAAAGAAATACGTCTTTGCAGTACTTTCCAGAAAACTCCCGGTTTCATTGTTTCTTTGTTTGGCATAGAAGTCTATCCTGCTAAATTCAAGTCTATTCTAGAAATGCCTCTGTCCTCTAATTTTCGCCAACTTCAAGCCTACAAGGTAAGTTGCAATCTATTCATCATTATATCTCATAGCTTTCCATCATCTTCTCAATAAAGATGTTTCATTCAAATGGGATGATGAATTTCATAAAGCCTTTGAAGCCTTAAAACAATACCTCCTTCAACCACCATTTCTTATTCCTCTTAAGTATGACCAGCCATTTTACCTATATTTTTCACATGACCATTCTTTAGGTGCCATGATTGCTCATCATGATGATCAAAGACAGAGCAAGTGGTTTATTACATAATTCATACCCTTCTAGACTACAAAACTAGATATACCCACACCAAAAAACTCTTCTTAGCTTTTGTTTTCATCGCCACCAAAATCAACCATTACCTACTCAACCACAAAACCTTCGTCATTACTAATACTAATCCACTTCACTATATGTACGCAAAACACTATCAACATCAACGTGTCACACGTTGGCTTATGCTTCTTACCAACCTCAACCTCGAATTCATTCATCGAAGTACCTCAAGGCAGCCAAAGCTATATTGACCAACTGGCAATGGTAACACACCTATTTATGGGAATTAACCATTTAACTTCGATTTCCTAGACGAGTCTCTAGCTTCCCTCTCCCTAGATGAACCCGCTACCAAATGACACTCTTCTTTGATGGCTCCAAGTGTCAACATGGGGGTGGGGATAGTTTTATCCTCATTCATCTTAATGGTGAACCTAAGCCTTTGTCTTTCAAACTTGATTTTGATTATACAAATAATATTGCTAAATACAAAGCACTCATATTGAGTCTCTAGGCTGCTTATGCCTTAGATGTTAAGTCAATCAATATCTTTGGTGATACTTAGCTGGTCATAAACCAAGTCAATGGTATATACCAGTGTCATAATGAGATCCTTCAAAATTATAAGCATTGAATAGACATACTTTTGACCACCTTTGATTGTTACGCACTTCAAACAACCCCATGATCTACCAATAAATTTGTGGATACCATGACCCCAGCTTTCTCGTATACCTACTTCACCCGCCGACTCTAAAATCTTTTTCACAATACAAAAGCTATAATCACCCTCTTATTTACCTCCTGAGGTCTGCTCCATTGGAACCGTTTCCCCTTACCCACATGACCTTTGGTATAAGAAATATGCGAGACTATCTTTCCCTTTAAATTGTACCCACCGATCTCACTTGTAATAAACAACCCGATTTTTAAAAAAGTATCTCCCATTATGTCATCATCGGTGGTCTTCTTTACAAGTGTGGCTTCGATGACATTCTCTTACGATGCCTTACAAGTTCTAAAATTCCCTACACCATTAAGGAAGTCCATGATGGAATTTGTGGAGGTCACTTTAGTGGTTTAGCTATCACAAAATGCATTCTTTTCCTAGGCTATTATTGGCCAACCCTAAACCATGACTATTTTGATTATGTCAAACATTACGTGAAATGCTAGCAACATGATAATCTCCATCACACACATAGTGATGCCTTACGATCGCACGAGACCTTTGGCCTTTCTCTCAATGTGGTTTAGACCTTGTCAATGAGATCAACCCCCATTCTTCACAACGCCACAAATGGATCATATCCACTACTAAATATTACACTAAATGAGTAGAGGCCATTCCCCTCATTTCTACAAAAGCCAAGAAAATATGTGAATTCATCAACCATCACAACATTTTTTTCTTTAGTGTTCCTCACTTCCTCATAACTAATAATGAAAATTAATTCAAAAACAAAACCCTACATAAACTATATGACGCTTTTGGCATCTAACTCAGTTTCTCATCACCTTATTACCCGCAAAACCAATGGCCAAGTCTAATCGACCAATAAAACCTTGAAAAAATTCTTATGAAGGTATTCAACGATCTTTGGAAGGATTTGCATACACATATTCCTTTCACCTTGTGGGCTTATCACACTAGTATTCGCACTTCGACTATTGCCACACCCTTTTCTTTGGTTTAAGATATCGAGTTTGTCTTACCTCTTGAAATCCAAATTCCATCTCTCCGCATCTCGGTAAGATACATGCTCAATGACGGTGACTTTTTCCAAGATCGTTTTGCATAACTTGAGTTATTAGATGAAAGTCATCTCAATGTTCTTGACCATCTCCAAATCTACCAAAAATGTATCAAATGTGCCTATGAAAAATGTGTTGACAAACGAACCTTTCAGGTTGGCAACTTTGTCCTGAAGGAAAATCAACATGTAACCAAAGAGGAGAAAAGTAAACAGGGAACATTTGCTCCTAATTGGCTTGGACCCTATATCATTACCCATGCCTATGGATCATGTGCTTATCATTTGTCTTAACTTGAAGGTAAACCTGAACCTGAGCCCCTTAATGCCTTACATCTTTGACCATTTTATTTTTGATATCAAATTCTATACCAATTTCTCGTTAGTTGATCGGTTGTCCCTGAGTTTTGTCCACCTTCCATATTACACAATTTTGAACATCCACAACTAAACAAAAATCATGTGATTACCCGTCACCTTTAGCCTTATCTTCAATATGAGTACCATAGCTCTACTCATAGCATGATTCTCATTGATACTTTTCATCTTCTCGCAGGATGGAATCCCATGGTCATTCATCACTCAAAACCACCCCTTTCATAGTTAACTCTTGTGTACTATGGTTTTTTCATCTGAATAAGAACCTACTCTTCCTCTATAGTCTTGTCCATGACTTAAACGTCCAAACCAAAAAGGGATGCAACTCCTTGAGTCAAACTTCTAGAAAAGATGAATCCCTCAAAAGGGACATCTCTTCTTTCTATGTCGCCGCTATAAATAGACTTCTCCCTTGAAGGACAACTATATAAAGTCATTGAAAAAATATAATAATTTTTCTGAAGCTTCCCACATTGATCAACTTCGTGAAGAACTCAAAGAGATAATCTACCCATCCCACATATACTTCCCACATCAATCGGTGTATTAAAAACAAAAAAATGATGAAAAAGATTAAATTTTCATCATGCACTTGCCTATTTTTGATCCTGGGTTTCTTGTTAGGAGAAGCATGTTGTCATACACTAGGTTACACTAAACCACCCATTCTCACCTCAGTGCCTTTTCATCCTAATTTCCTCTCTACTCAAGGTAACTTTTCGAAACCACGAAATTTTATGATTATGTGACTTTTTGCACCTTGATAATAGTCCATTATGCAACACCTTTAGAGTCTTACATTCATAAGCCCATATGGGTTATAGTAGAATCATTAGGGTTCTTATCAATTAAGTGGATCTTTTACCACATCTTACCATTCACCTTCCTCATTACTTATTGATTATCCTATATAGGAACATATTATCAACACCTATATTTAAAAACCACTCAACCGTATCTATGACCTAAACTCAACCATACCTATGACCTAAACTCAATCATTCCTATGATCTACATCCAACCATACCTTGCCTTTGGCCATGACCCTTATCCAAAAAAACCATGACCTTTTGACCTCTTGGATGTACCGGAACCACACCTACAAGTTCCTGCATCTTACCCCATTGTGTGTCCAGACCATATCCTTTACCCTAGATATCGAGCCTCAACAACCCTTGTTTGGATAACCCGATAGACCTTGGACGATGTAGAGTTTAAAATATCTTTGACCTGATATCGGGTTGCAATCTCTGCATGTGTGTATTTTTTATTGACACTACCCAATACCCATTGTTACCTCCACCTACCCTACCCACACCTACCTACTTAACCATTGATTATGTGGATATTCCCACGTGCTCACTTGTTACATCTTGTGATGATGGTACCAATTTTACTTAGCCTAATAACATTACTTTACCTATGGTCATGACCATTTTCCAAACCAACATTGACCTTTTGACCTTTTAAATGTACCAGAACCACACCTATGCATTCTTGCATCCTACCTCATTGAGTTTCTGGACCGTATCCTTTACCCTGGATACCATACCTCAACAACCCTTATTTGGATGACATTTACGAACCTAGATAACGTAATTTTTTATGTTGAGAAACCCTTGTATCTCATGGAATTTCACAATGTGTGCGTACATCTAAATTATCTCCTAATCACCCACCCTACCTTTTACAATCACCATACCCTTGACCCTCACCTTCTTCACACCTAACCATGTTTTCTCAAACCACCCATCGACTCTCTATTCTTCATCATCGATGCTTGAATTTAGGGGGGATCACTCATGCCCCTATCTGGGGCACCCAAATTCACCTTCTCATCCTAAATTCACATGGGGCAAAAACCTAGGGAATCCCACCTTAACTGAAGCCGGTCACCCCTAAACCGATGTTGGTCAACATAGAACCATAGTTGGTTACCATTTATTCACTTTAAAAACCTTATTTTTGGGTTAGCACATTCTGAGATCAACGAGACAAGAAGATAACTACATGCAAGTAGAACCAGAGCCTTTTACACATACAGACATCCATAGCCATCACCAGGACAGATCCAGAAGCATTGCACTCACAGAAGCATTAGAAAAAGCACTACCATGGCACCAAACACCATTCAGCCATCAAACTTGCATCACAGTAAGTGTATCTTCTACTAGCATAGTCTATTTCAGTTTAATAGCCTTTGTTACTTTTGTTATCAGTTTATACTTTGCATGTTCCTTTCCCATCTTCTACCTACTTGTAGACTCATCCATTCCTCTACCCACACCACAAAATCACCCATTCTCACCTCCTACACCCCTATGAGTATACTAAGACCTTTACAGACCTCCCTATCCACCCTTCCATCTTTGTTTAGCTTCAGTTCAACTCCTATAATTAGATCTCATTGAGTTCCTTTCACCTTGACCCTACCGACGTCAGCACCCATGACCATCACCGGTCCCTTCTAAATCATTGTCGATTACACCTAACTAACATCACTCTCGATTTTTATACTTGTACCAATAACAGAGCCAACCTACCTTTTACCAAGTAACCCAAACAACCCAGAACTTGACCTTGACCAGCTCCAACACCCTGACACCTACCTACCCTTCAGATCTGACTATATCCTAGCTTGTTATTTTAGATTTTCTTATTGTGCTTGAATGAAATACCTAAATCATATCAACTACAGTAGGAATTTTCTTATTTCTCACATTAAGTTATTTTAAATAGTGAATTGACATCCATCTAGGGAGTATCACACTTCCTAGAACTAGCACACGCTAAGCAATCCACTTGTCATAGATTATTTAACTTTTATTTTGTGGTCTTGTTTTCTATTTCGTACTTCTTCCCACCAAACGGAATCTCTCATAGTCAACATTGGATTGAGAAGTCGAACACGCACAACAACCATCAACTAACTAGAAATAACAAGTATTCCTCCTCATCTCATTACCCTTATCTATTTCATTTCAATAACGTAAAGAAAATGATGAAAAAGGAGAGAGGGAGGGGGATGGGAGGGGGATGGATATCGAGATAGGGGGAGCGGGAGGGATAGAGAGGGGGAGGGTAGAGGGGTAAAGAGGGAGAGAGAGAGAGAGAGGGAGAGGGAGAGATAGGGATAGGGAGGGGAGAGCGGGAGAGAAAGAGAGAGCAATAGGAGGGGATGAGAGAGACAGGTGAGCGGGAGGGAGAGACATAGATGGGGAGAGCAGGAGAGAGAGGTGGGATAATAAGAGGGAAAGAGATATGGGGAGAGAGAGAGGGGGAGGGAAAGAGGGAGAGATAAGGGGATAGTGGGATGGAGAGAGAGAGGAGGAGAAAATGA
Organism: Taxus wallichiana var. yunnanensis; assembly: GCA_018340775.1. NCBI lineage: Eukaryota > Viridiplantae > Streptophyta > Pinopsida > Cupressales > Taxaceae > Taxus > Taxus wallichiana. Next base: position 209,944,958 of record CM031233.1, on the reverse strand, counting down.
GGGAGATAGAGGGGGTGAGGGGGAGGGAAAGAGTGAGAGTGAGAGGGAGAGAGATGGAGTGAGAGAGGGAGGTGGAGAGAGATGGAGAGAGAGTGAGGGAGGGAGGGAGTGAGGGAGGAAAAGGGGGAGTGAGGGAGAGAGAACGTGAGGGAGGGGGAGGGAGAGAGGGAGAGGGAGGGAAGGATATGGAGGGAGGGAGGGATAGGGAGGGAGGGAGAAGGAGAGAGAGAGGGAGATTAAGAGTGGGAGGGAGGGAGATGAGGAGGGAGAGGAGGAGAGAGAGGGGGTGATAGGGAAGGTGGATAGTGAGAGGGATAGAAAGGGGGATGGGGAGAGTGAGAGGGAGGGAGAGGGAGAGGGAGTGAGAGAGAAAGAGAGAGAGAGGGAGGGGATGATAGAGATGGGGTGACCAGGAGGGGGAGAGAGATAGGGAAAGAGGGATGGAGAGAATCATAGGGGAGAGACGGGGGAGAACAGGAGGGAGAGAGAGATGGGGAGAGCGGGAGGGAAAGAAAGGGGGAGGGAGAGAGGGAGGGGAGAGAGGGAGCACACAAGAGATAGGAGAGGGGGAGTGAGAGAAAGGGAGAGAAAGAGAGAGGGGGAGGGAGAGAGAGGAGGGAGGGAGAGAGGGTGAAGGGGAGAGAGAGGGAGGGAGGGGGAGGGAGAGAGATATAGAGGGAGAGTGACGAGAAAGACAAAGAGAGAGAGGGAGATAAGGAGAGAGGAAGATAGAGAGAGATGGGGAGAGCTAGAGGGAGAGAGAGAGATGGGTAGAGTGGGGAGAGAGAGAGGGGTGGAGAGGTGGAGGGAGAGAGTGAGAGTGAAAGGTAGAGAGGGAGTGGGGAAGAAAGAGAGATTCGGGGAGAGTAGGAGGGAAAGGGAGAGAGAGGGAAAGAGAGAGAGGGGTAGAGTGAGAGGTAGAAAGAGGGGGAGAGTTGGACGAGAGAGAGGGAGAGAGAGAGGAGAGGGGGATGGAGTGATGTAGAGGGGGAGAGGAAGAGAGGTAGAGTGGGAGAGACATGAGGAGATTGGGAGGGAGAGAGAGAGGGGAAGAGGGGGAGGGAGAGTGGGATACAGAGTGAGGGAGAGGGAGAGGGAGAGATGGAGAGGGATAGGAGAGAGGGAGGGGGAGACAGAGGGAGAGGTGGAGACAGATAGTTAGAGAGGGGGAGAGGGAGAGGGAGAGGAAGATAGAGGGGGAGAGAGAGGGGAGAGAGAAGGAAAGAGAAAAAGGAGAGAATGAAAATGAGATTGAGGGAGAGAGATATATATGGGGAGAGGGAGAGGGAGACCGATATGGGGAGAGAGAGGGAGATGGAGATGGGGAGAGTGAGGGAGGGAGATGGGGAGAGAGAGGGAGAGAGAGATAAAGGAGGGAGAGAGAGGGGGAGAGGGAGGGAGGGAGAGAGGGAGGGGGAGGGAGAGGGAGAGTGGGTGGAAGAGGGAGAGACAGGAGAGGGAGGGGGAGTGGGAGCGAGGGAGAGAGAGGGGAAAGAGAGAGAGGGGGAGAGAGAGGGGGAGACATATGAATGGGGAGGGATAGAGGGGATAGAGAGGGAGAGTGAGGGAGAGTGAGAATGAGATAGGGAGAGGGAGAGAGAAAGAGAGGGAGGGAGAGGGAGAGGGAGAGGGAGAGGGAGAGGGAGAGGGAGAGGGAGAGGGAGAGTGAGAGGAGAGGGAGAGGGTAAAGGGAGTGGGAGAGAGAGAATTTGAGAGAGGGAGGGGGATGGAGAAAATATGAGAGAGGGAGGGAGAGAGATAGAGAGAGAGAGAGAGCGAGTGAGAGGGAGGGAGAGGGGAGGGAGAGAGTGAGAGAGGGAGCACGTGAGTGAGAGGGAGGGAGAAGGGGAGGGAGAGAGAGGGGAGAGAGAGAGAGATAGGGAGAGGGAGAGAGGGAGGGAGAGGGAGAAAGAGGGAGGGAGGGAGAGGGGGAGGGAGAGGGGGAGATAGAGGGAGGGAGAGAGAGAGGGAGGGTGAGGGATGGAGGAGGAGAGAGAGGGAGAGTGAGGGAGAGCAATAACTAGAGAGGGAGAGGGAGAGTGAAAGTGAGAGGTAGAGAGGTAGGGAGAAGGAGAGGGAGAAGGGGAGAGGGAGAGGGAGAGGGAGAGAGGGGGAGGGGAGTGTGGCGGGAGGGATATTATTTGAGAGAGAGGGAGGGGATAGAGAAATTTTGAGAGGAGGGGAGGGGGAGAGAGAGGGAGAGGGGAAGAGAGAGACAGATGATCGGGAGGGAAAGAGAGGGGGAGATCGAAGGGAGAGAGAGGAAGAGGGAGTGAGCAAGTGAGAGGGAGAGATAGGGGAGTGAGAGAGAGGGAGGTAGAGAGATAGGGGGAGGGAGAGGGAGAGAGAGAGGGAGTGAGTGAGTGATAGGGGGAGGGGAGTGAGAGAGAGAGAGGGAGAGGGAGAAAGAGGGAGGGAGAGAGGGAGAGAGAGGCGAGAGAGAGAGGGTGTGAGAAAGTGAGAAGGAGAGGGGGAGTGAGAGAGAGGGGGAGAGAGGGAGAGAGAGAGGAGAGAGAGGGGGAGGGGGAGGGGGAGAGAGAGGGATGGGGAGGGGGAGATAAGGGAAGGGGAGAGAGAGGGAAAGAAAGAGAGGGAGAGAGATAGGGAGGGTGACGAAGAGGGATAGAAAGAGGGACAAGGATAGAGAGGGAGAGGGGGAGAGGGAGAGAGGGGGATATCGGGATGGAGAGAGAGACAAGGAGAGATATGGGGAGAGATACAAGGAGAGGGGGAGGGAGGGAGGGAGAGGGGGAGAGGGAGAGAGAGGGAGAGGGAGGAAGAGGAAGAGGAGGAGAGGGAGGGGGAGGCGGAAAGGGAGAGGGCGAGCGGAGGGAGAGGAGGGAGAGAGATCGATAGAGCGAAAGGGAGAGAGGGAGGGAGAGGGAGATAGAGGGAGAGGGAGAGGGGGAGGAGGGAGATAGAGAGAGGGAGGGAGTGTGGGATTGTGAGGGGAGGGGGAGGTGGTGAGCAGGAGAGAAAGGGATGGAGATAATTTGAGAGAGGGAGGGAGAGGGAGAGAAAGAGAGAGGGAGAGGGTAAGAGAGAAATGTTGAGCGGGAGGGAGAGAATCAGACGGGGAAAGAGGGGAGAATGGGAGGGAGAGAGAGGGTGGTAGAATGTGGGGAGAGAGATATGGGGAGAGTGTGAGGGAGAGAGAGGGAGAGGGGGGCAAGAGAGGGAGCGAACGAGTGAGAGGGAGAGGGGGAAGATTAGGAGAGAGACGAGAGAGTAGAGAGAGAGAATTAGAGGGTGAGAATGGGAGGGAGATAGAGAGGGAGAGTGAGAGGGGAGAGAGAGAGGGGGAGAGAGAGGGGGAATACGGGGAGAGGGAGAGGGGGAGAGATGGACATTGTGAGAGAGATATATGGAGAGGGAAGGAGAGGGAGAGATGAGGAGAGAGATAGGAGAGGGAGAGGGAAAGGGATGGTGAGAATGAGAGAGAGGGGGAGAGTGAGAGGGAGAGAGAGTGAGAGAGGGGGATGGAGAGAGAGAGAGAGAGGGAGGGAGAGGAGGGAGGTGTATGGAGGGGGAGAGAGCGAGAGAGGGAGAGAGGGAGAGGGAGAGGTAAGGAGGGGGAGTGAGAGAGAGAAAGGGGATGAGAGAGATGGGGTGAGCGGAGAGAGAGAGATGGGGAGAATGTGAGGGAGAGAATTATAGTGGGAGAGAGGGGGAGAGTGAGAAGGAGAGAGAGCTTAAGGGAGAGAGAGAGATGGAGAGAGTGGGAGTGAGAGAGAGATGGGGAGAGCGGGAAGGAGAGAGAGGGGAGGAAGAGAGGGAGGAGGAGACAGAGAGAGGGAGGGAGGGAGAGAGATAGAGAGAGGGAGGGAGAGAGGTAGAGGGAAATATAGAGAGGGATGGGGAGAGTGGGAGGAGAGAGATAGAGGGTGAGAGAGAGAGGGGTAGAGTGGGAGAGAGAGAGAGGAGAGGGTGGAGGGAGAGAGTGAGAGGGAGAGGGAGATAGAGGGAGAGAGGGAGGGAGATAGAGAGGGAGGGAGGGAGGAAGAGGGGGAGAGAAAGAGAGGGAGAGAGGGAGATCAGGTTGAGAGAGAGAGAGTGAGGGAGAAAGAGAGGGGAAGAGTGGGAGGGAGAGAGCATGAGGGAGATGGTGAAGGAGGGGGAGGGGGAGGGGAGGGAGGGAGAGGTAGAGTGGGGAGAGAGAGAGGGAGGTAGAGGGGCAGGGAGTGAGAGAGAGAGTGAGAGAGGAAGAGGGAGAGGGAGAGGGAGAGGTTGAGGGAGGGAGGGAGAGAGAGAGAGAGAGAGATATAGAGAGAGAGAGAGACTAGTAACCTCTTTATCGATGTTAATTGATTCCCCTAGGTGATTTAGGAAAGTCAAATCAAACCCCTAATTTATTTTAGGATTCCATCAAAAGATGTTATCTTCTGTAATATTGGGAATGTAACATTCCCATTTTAAGACTTTAGAAACAAGGGATTTTTTTAACACAATGTTATCTGTTCTAAAGAAAACATTATTTAGAACACACATTCCATGCTAATCAATCTCATAATAGATAACCATATGCAATCTGTAAATGACTCGGTAAATTACCTATCTCTTATTTCATGACTCAATTACTAACCGATCTCTCATGTTTGTCTTTAAGTATAGAATACTTTATGTATACTATGTATACTTGGTTTTCCTACCCTATTCTGGGTAATGAGTGATCTGTTTAAAGAACCTATCTAATTATTTGTTACCAATATTCATATGACATCATGTATCTTTAAACTAGGTGACATAGACAACACAACCAAAGAAATTTGCTATACTTTGGCCAAAGATTTGCAACATATTGTTGATGTTACTATTCCTAGATGGCATACTTGTCAATTCAGAATACATCCTTCACCTCACTCTATTTTTATCTAGAATGTTCTTTACTAACTTCTGTCAGTCCACTTGCCCAAGGTTTGACCCAACCCAAGTTAGCAACATAATTTGTTATAGGTAGACACCCACGATGACTTAGGGTATATGGGCATACTCACCCACCTAAGTTGACCGAATGTGCCTAGGTACCCCGAGTCATTGAAAGCTACTTCCTATTTTAATCATGCTACTAACTTCACCTAGAGAGAAACTAGGCTCAAGTCCATATTTGTGTAGATCTAGATGAATAATTACGGAGGGTGTTGCCACATGTCAACCGCAACACTTTATCCTCGAAAATCCCTTAGTCTTCTCAAAGGTACAAATCCTACAATTGGCATGTGCCAACATCCATTAGAACTCGCTTCATCATGATGTACATACCCCTTGTGATCATTAATTCATAATTAAATTTAGATTAAGATTCGATTACATAAAAGAACCTATAAAACCCTAATTCCAACATTCATTAAGTTCTTCTTCCATAATTAATCTATTTAATATTAAGAACTTCATTAACTCATGATTGCTTTTATGTTCATTAACTCTGGCATAACAAGCAATTATCCAAAAATAAGGCAGCAAACATCAAAAGGTTAATTTAATGTAACTTAGTTGTCCAAAGAAGGTGTATCATCCACCTAGGTTCAGCTAGAGTTTACTTCATAGAAAATGAAGTACAAAGATTAACGATCATAACCACCGCTTTTTTACTCTTTTGAAATGTTTCGTTCCTTTTAGAAACAGATAAGGTTAGGGGCTAGGAGGAATACCCGTAGAATGTCGAGATGGTGTGCGCGTCATGTAGAGAAAGATCAGCCGATCGCGAAGAACTCCTTTTTGTCTTGGAAGGACTACTGCAAATAAGAACACAAAGACCACAAGATTTTAATTAGACAATAAATGAGGGAACTTCCTTGGGCCTAGGAAATATAAAACTTCCTTTCGAAGGTGGTCATTCCCTGCTAATATGAATTAACACAAAAGACAAAGATATCAATTAAGTTGTTTCGCTGAACCGGGTAGGGAAAGGCTTTTTCTGGTTTTGATTAGAGGAGCCGATGTTGCGTTATCACAACCGATGCCGTTATCGATAACCGCTTACCGGTGGGTTCTAGGATCTTCGTAGCTATGGTGTTTCAGTAAGGGGCTGGTTTATGGATGATATTAGGAAATGAGATGATGAGGGTAAAGGAATGACAGTTAGATGCAATGGCACGTTGGGTAGTGGATTCAAACGGATTTAGAGGACTCGAGATTCAAGAACCATAAGAAATGTTATAACAGAGGACATGCAAGATGTGACTTACTGGTTTTGACCCGGATGCAAGCTTGATCTCCTTTCTTTAAACACTTCTCGGTATTTCCACTCGTCTCTTGCTCGGTCAAGTGAAGATCTGACTGCTTTCGCCTCCCAATGCTCTCTGATCCAAAATCCTTCGACCGATCCCAAAATGAAATTCGATCCGTTGTTTTGGTTTGGGAGCCCATTTACAGGAACCGATGGCGGTTGTGTAAATCGATGACGGCGATCGAGTAGAACCAATCGGTAAGGAAAAAGTAGGCTATTTTTAGTAAAATAGCCCACCTTCCCTACTTTTCTCCCGAGAGATCATTGCAGCTTGATAGTCAAGTGACTAGAAGGTCATTTTGGGTGCTTAAAGAAAGGGTCATTAGTTATGGGTGTAGGTGTGGACCAAGTTATGGGTCTTAATTAGGTTAGTTTTAGGGTTAGGGCTAGGTCATGATGAAGTGGCAAAGTGAGGTGGTAGGTAGGGTGATGTGGATTTATCAATTAGAAGGCAATTAATAAATAATTGTGTAAGGTTTAGGTGATGAGGTTATATTGCGAGATGAGATGCGGGTCACAAGGGGTCGTAAGACACGAATTTGGTGTCTACACCACCATTCCTTTTATTTTTCATTCTTTTGAGAGAGGAAGAGCCTTCCTCTACATGAATTATTGTTAGGGCTATCGTATCCCTTTTTATCTTTCACAATTCATATAGTTTAATTGTACATCCAATACACATTCCATAATTCTATTATGATTGTTTAGATAGAGAACGACATATTATGCAACTAGCAAGTTGCGGCTTAGTAAGGGGAGATTGAACTATTCCCTAAATCCAACTTATTAAATGATAACAGTAATAAATATACAACGGTTACTTCGAAGAATATCAATAAGATAAATTTCAATTTCCTTCATAAAATGTACAAGAGAATTCACACAACAATTTGGAGTCACTCAAACCTTTCAATTCATCATGATAAAATATACACTTTACAAGACTATGCATTTCAAAAATATTGTATATCAAACAACATTAAGATCATAGAAGAATACAACTTTTCTTTTTCAATACAACTCAAGAATGAATCGGAATTCTTTACAAAATAGCCAAAATTTACATCATAAAAGTTTTGTCTTCTTTTATCACTTATGAAGTCCATCTACAAAAATTGCTAAAGACGGGTTAGTTTATTGAACTCGAGCATGATAAGTACTAAGCATTAAAACGAAGCGCATCCCACCGAATGTTCCATTTAAAAAACTCTCCTTTAATGAAATAATTAATATATCATAAAAATAAGCATAAGTAATAACAACCATAAAAGAAGTACAAATAATAAGTCCAATTCACTTTTAAGAAAAGAGCATAATATAATCAAAGAACTACTACATTAGATCATATAATAATTGACCCAATCAATTACTTATTTTAAAAAAGCAAAAATCTTGTTGTCTAATTATTTCATAATTATTTCTAAATTGAAATACATAATTTAACTTTACTATGTAACAAAAAGAGTTACTTTCAGAACCAAAAACCTTATTGTCATTTTACCAAGTTTCTAGAATCATGTACAGACAAATTCATTTCAGCATAGTACATATTTAGGATGATTCATCCTACAACTTAAATAAATAAGAAGAAGAATCAATACGGACTATCCACGATTCACCATTCATCTAAGAGATAGAAATCAGTTTAGAAAGTACATAACTCGAGTACCTACAAAATCAGATCACCAAGGAAACCCGTAAAATGATTTGCCATGTAAGAGAAAACAACCATTAACAAGAATCCCAAACCAATCGAGAAGGGAGAGAAACAAAAACAGTCATCACCTTACTTACAACTCTTATGTAATATTCTACATTATAGGAGATATCATTAGTGATCATATGTTCCATAAATCAAAGCAAGACTTACACAAGGATTATCTCTTACTTGTGTCCATCCAGGAAGGTTCATATTATTATTGAGTGCACAGAGAGGAGTCCATCTGAAAACAATATCCTAATGAAGCATGACTCATTCATTCAAAACAGTCAGTCTAGAAATGATTATGTTTTCCTTTCTATAGGACAGACTCAGCTTGTACACTTCCCGAATCGACATGACAATTGACTCTACAAATTAGTTGAGATCAAGAAAGATCAAATGGGGATGGTTTGGTTTTCCCATGTACCAAAAAGTGACAGTCCCAAAATTTTCCTGAACATACTACTATTCCCATGAACTTTCCACAGTCAACTAGTAACAAGTTAAATTAAACAACCATAAGGAAGTTTCTAGTTCTGAAGAGTGAGTTCACATTACTTCATCCAAGATAAAAATGGCAGAAAGCTGAACTCAAGAATTTGAACATGCCTAGGATGATAATCACTCTACAACATGGAAGAGAGTCGATTTACTGAGTAGTTCGAGAAAACAAAACTTAACAATCCAAAGGTTAAAAGAAACTCAATAGAAAGGAACCAAACCTAGAATTCATTCACCATTGTTTTATTTATTGAATTCCAAATCCCATTTAAAACCCATAAGTTCTTTTGCAAGTTCCAAAAGAGAGCACAAACCAAACAAAAAATTTAAAGAAAACAATACTTCTATTTTCCTTATGAATTCGAACCTTATCAGAACATCAATACCAACACCAACCTAGTTCAAATACAAATAGAAATCTAGGATGCATATAATGCCAAAATCCACATTCATCTATTCAACATTGTTTTAACACAAGTTTGAGTTCATACTGTAGAGTAGAGTATATAGTATAGTCCCGAAGTAGAAGTACAAAATCTTAGCAAAACAAGATACAATTTCTACAAGAGTATTCAACTCCTTTCTCTTTTAAAAACCAAATCCATTCAAATGGATCTAAAAGAGAATACAAAAACCTAACACTAAGTTTTAAGTCAAACAAAGTTTCTACATTACTCACGAACTTGAATTGTAAAATCCCAACTATAATAACTTTCACAGCTCCATCTAGCACATAAAGATCGAGGTAGAGAATTTCAATGCAGAGAAGGTAATTGTTCCAGTCAGATTTAACACAAGTTGAAGTACGAACACAACACTTCCATATACTTCAAAACCCATTATCGATTACTTTCAAATGAGCTAGAATTCATACCAAAGGGTAAGTAAATTATACAATCTCAAACTAGAGGTTCTATATCCTCACAACAAGATACGCTTCATAAATGGTCATGCACCCTTATTTCAAAATAATTAGAGACTTTCGATTAAAAATAAGACGCGGTTACCTAGAATAGAGGAAAACAAAATATCCTTACATGTTTTCACACCATTACATGTTCAAAGTAAATAGTACAGTCTAAGATAGAAGTACTACAACTTTTTCAAACTCAAGATGCATCAAGGAGAAGATTTCTAAAGAGACTACCAGTTCAAACTCAACCAAAACCATTTACTCAAGCTCTTTTTGAGCAGACAGTCCCGAATGTGAGTTCTAAACAAAACACAAAAGCCTTGAAAGTTCCATATGAATTTCACCATTGAACTTGCTCAGAGAGAGAACAACCAAAAATAATATTATCATGCAATGGATTCATATCCAAAAATCACAGAGATTCCATCAACAATAATTAAATAACTAGAACAAGACAAATAACCATATATCTCAAGAGAGAAGAGTTATTTTAATGAACATTTAGAGAAAAGCAAGAAATATTAATGGGTAGAGCCTATCATGCCTGATAGTTCTTCTGCCAATTCGAAGGAGACTTCCATCCAAACTTCCAAATTTTCTTCTCCTCCAAGTAAGATCAACAACAAAACATCTCTTTCCCCAATTCCTCATATACTTTCCCTGAATCAAAAATAGACCAGGGAAACCAAAAATAGCCACAAAGTGAAAATCAAATTGTTGGTTTGAAGAACCAAATAGCTCCATGCAGAGAAAAAATCACAAAGCATGCAAGACCAAACAACCCCCAACAAATCCACCCACATTGTTTCCAAGATGGTTTGCTTACAAAAATTGAGATTCATTAATGCCATTGATTACAAAATTCCCGCCTATCTCTCCATGCCACCACCATCCAGAATTGGCAAAACCTATTTCAAATTTTGCATGCATTGCTAACTTTAGTGAAGACTCCACATAAGTCCCACTAACTTTTCATGCTTCCACCTTATCCGCGGTTCATTGACATTAATACAAAAATAAAATCTCATAAATATCTTAGGAACCGCCACCTAGCCTCCCATTTTCCATATGACCCTTAGGTCCCCTTTCCACATTTCATTAGTTTAGGATAGGTTCCATTAGCTTAGGATAAGACCTTAGGCTAGTTTAGAAATAATAACCTTAGGTTTAAAATCATTTCAATAAGTAATTTCCACCTTAGGTTAGGTCATAACTCACAACCATATAGCATAAGGTATTAGAATTAGAAATAGCCTAGCATTACCTTAGGTGGTTTCCCCAAATTTAGAACATGCAACTTAGGGAAAGGATGTTGTCCCGAAAACAGTAGACAGAGCTAGAAAAATAGATACCTCTATCTTAGTTTAGAATCCCGTTAGAATAGATCTCTTAGGTCTAAGACTTAGATTTTCCTCAATAGTCCTGAAGTAGACCTCATTTCACTTAACACCATAAGCGTCCCACCGAGAGATCAATAAAGAAGATCCGAGCACAAAACATACAATATAATACAGAAACACAATCTTACAAGAAAATAAAGAATTTGTAAACATACAAAAGTTTAGTCCATTACATCTCTCAACCTCTGAATGTCAGTTTACCATTCATACTGTGTAGGGATATTTAAAACATTCCTTGGATCAATGGAATTGATCCAAGGATGAGTCAGTTAATAGAGATAAGTTTGCAACCATCATAACTAGATTACAACTCACCTATCAGAAGTGAAAATGGATTCTTGTAAGCAACTACATTTTAGCCTAACGAATCCAAGGGTAGAAATGGTTTATCCCTGGAAAACATGATTTTCAACAAGCAAAGGAACACACTACATCAATAAAATCACATGTCAACACTTGCAATGCAAAAGAGAAATATAACATTTGTCAAAGGTATTATAGGGAAGGGCTATCACCGGCCTTCCCTGGACTGGATCAACCCTCCTGGAACAAATGGAAGGGCCTAATTCAAAATGGAGTTGAATTGAAGACATTAGAACATCATGGAAATTTTTTTAGAAGGTTTGGGAAGTTTTAAAAGACTTGGAGCAGTTTGATTAAAAACAGGGTTCACAAGCATAGCAAAGATGACACTCGGCCTCAAACAAATGTTGAGCTTTGGAAGGTGATTCCAAGAGCTCTGGATGGAGTTAGAAGTAAAACATAACATCAATGGAAAGAGGATTACAAGACCTATATTATGGTGGAATCATATTTTTCACAACACCTTGGCACATAGGATGTGATTCCCGGTTAAAACAACCCACTTGAGAACCATGAACAACCTAGGTTTAGTTAGAAAATTATGGAATAATTTTTTTATTAGGAGTTAACGACCAAAGTCTCAAAGATAGTTAAATTCAATGGATAACTTTTCCCATTATAATAATTACTAATTCCACATTAAAAAGCAACAAGAGCAATAAGTCCACACCTAGCTCAAATCTCCCTAGGGATTAATTTAATTACTGATTACATTGACATTTTAGATAAATATTTCCTGATTAGCAAAGTCAGGGTTAAGGGACCCAAACCAATTAAATACCCAAGGTATTTAATTCCACAAGATCAAGACAAGAGTAGGGTTTAATTACAGTGAGGAAGGGAATACATAATTAGGATCAACAGAGTAAGGTCTCACTTACCCATTCCCAGAACTCGATTAAGAGTGTCTACAACCATGTTGCTAGGTAGCAGCTACCACTAACAGATTCTAGAACAACTCAAATCCACAAGAACAAACTTCTCTTTTATTAACAATTCACAGAGGTCACAAGGTCCAAAACTTAGGGCTAGAAGTTTTAGTTAGGTTCAGGGAGAAATTTACCCCCATACCCACTCTCTAACAGGCTTAGAGTTTTTACTATATTTTTCAAACTTTGTGCCTAATAAATTTCCCTAAATCATTCCCATTGGATAGGAAATTTTCTCACCTTTCCGGTGATATAAAGAAGTCCTCCTAACTCCTCCAGAAACTCAAGATATGAGCAAGCGGACTTTAGAGGTCAAATTTTCCCCAAGGGGACACGTGTCAAGCAGGGGTGAAAAACCCTTTTGGCGGGTTGGTGGGTCGCGGGGTGGCTTAAGGAAAATTTTCCTTACACGGAGAAATTTCCCAATTGCACCCGCACCTCCACGGGTCCTCCAAGGACACGTGGCGGCCTCAGAGACATCACCAGGGAAGGGGAAAGGCGGAGCGATGAAAGGATTTGGGACATTTCACCCAAAGAAGAGGAAAAAAACCAAACAAAGACTCCGCGCTCGAGGGTCCGTTTGGGGATATGTGGAACTCTACATTTTTCCATGGGTAGAAGAGAGAAAGAGGGGCATGGAGCGGCGGGAGAGGTTGGCGATCTTCACCAAAGGGGGAAAGAGGAACAAAAATATGTGCGGGTCTACATGCCCATGGAGGGAAAAACCCCATGGCGAGGGGGTTACAGGCCGCGGGGAATTTTTTTGAAAATTTCCCAAAGAAAAAACAAAATAAAAACAAGGGGTCCGCCCCCTCCGCTTGCACCCAAAGCTACCACATGGCAGCCTGTAATTGGCCACAGGTCGGTGGGGATAGAATGAAAAGTTTTCCAAAATTTTCAAAAAAACTCTAAGGGCAAGGAAAGTGCCGCGCCTCTGCCGCTGCCCCGTGAGGACATGTGGGAGCCTCGATTGGCTGTGGGCTAGTGGAGGAAAAGGTGAAAATTTTCCCGAGCCAAAATTTTCAAAAAATTTCCTTAGGATTTTAAAAAGGGAAAATTTTGGGCCACGGGCCCGCCAGGGAAACTTTTCTCAAATTTTCCTGCCAAGTCCCAAAAACTTCAAAGTGCCATAACATTTTCTAGGAAGCTTAGTTTTGAGAAAATGAGGACTTTTTGGAAATCTCTCGATGCCCTCTTTGCAAAAAAACATCAATTTTACTTTTGATAAGTTTTTAAGGGTCAATTTTGCAAAAAGGATCTACAGGCTTATAATTAGTGAACTAGCAATTTTCAACTTCTAATTTTGATTAAATTCGGTCTCCTCCTTCACTCAACATGTCAAAAAGACATGGAGGATTGATCTAGGGAGGGTTTAGAGTGTTTTAGGAAAGTTAATTTGTTCAATTGATTCAAAATTGAATTTGTCCAACAAATGACAGAAAAAGGTTGAGGAAGAGATTAAGCTCAATTTTGCAATGGTTCAAGATATTCTCTTAAATATTCTTTGTCAATTGAGTACATTGCTAATATATCATGGTAAATTTTAAGGTTTCCAAGTTGATTGTTAAGTGCTGGTCCAAACTATGCATTTTGTTTAAATTCACCAGTTTTAGAATTCACAATGCCAGTGATCAAATTTTTAAAGGAACTATTTATCAATTTTATCATATAGGTATGGTATTTGCTTCCTAAACTAATCCATTACATTCAATTGATTCTAAACCATTCATTTCCATGTTAAATTACAAGTTCTGATTTCAAATTTAATATATTTTAAAGAGAAACAACACAATATAAGTCCCACCTACGTGTTTCTTCATCTTGCAATTAAACATAGATTACATTTACAATAGTAATTCAATTCCAAAGCAACAATGTGAGTTTGAGAAAGTAGAGTATTCCTTTATTGATTTCTAACAATTTACAACTTATTCCTTTCTTTTAACTTCAAAATACAATATACAATACATGTAACATTCTTTCACATTCCTTTTCAAAATAGAGAATGGAATATAACTCTTTACATTTCTCATTTCAATTTCAATCTTTCATCATCAATACAAGTATCTTTTCATTTACAATAATTATACAAATCATCCACTTCAAAGTGGGAAGGAATACAATAAACTTGCTCACAAGAAGGGACTGTCAAACTGTACATTTCTCTTCGCTCCAGGACAACAACATGCTCAATTTCTTTTTTTTCTCCAAAATGATCACAACAAGAGAGGGGGAAAGGCAATGCTCTCCACCCAACCAAGACATCCAATGAAAGGAGAAGCCTTCCTTCATCATTGGCCCCTAAGCCCCAACTAGAGTACAATCAAAGGTGTAATTCAACCATGGAAACAACTAGCTTCCACAACACAACATTCTTTCACATACACATTTCTTTTTTTGAAACACAATGCAACACAAAACAAACAGCAGTTCACAACTGCATTTAAAAAACAATTCAAAACAGAACTCAAGCTTGATCTTGCAAGTCAAAGGAGTAAGGACTATGAGGGGAGCTTCTTATGCCTCCTAATTGGGAATTGAGAATCCACGTATAATCATCCCACTAATATTGCATATCCTATCCCATAAACCTTATGCCTCACAACCCCTCCTTATGCCCCCCCACAAGTAAGAAATGCAAGCTATTTATTTTCCATGGTGGATCCCAAGCCTAAAACTCCTTCACAATGAAACTAATGCCATAAGCATTCCCTTATGCCCCCACATGGATTCCCCATAGCCTTCTCCTACACCTTCCCTAAGGCAATCTACCCAACCAGCAACAAAAGCAATAAAACATTCTCCATACACACAACACAACAAGAAAATAAAAATAATTAAAGAAGGAATAAACTCCTACCTCTCCATGGAAGGATTTGCTCTACACAAAGCAAGCTTTGAATGTCAAAAATACAGTCAGCAAAACAACAGTGCCAAAGTATCAAATGATCTCCAATCTCCTCCAAATCAATAAGAGCTCTAATCACAAAAAAAATGCACCCCCAAGGATGAATGCAAATAGTTTCAACAACCAAGCAACAATCTTCACCAAATCTTCTCCAAAGTAAGAGCTCCAATCACAAGAAAAATGTGCCCAAGGAAGCATGCAAAATGTTTCAAAAACCCCCAAAACAAGAAGAGATTTTGAATTAAATAGAAGAGGGAGAGAAGAGGATGATGTGGATCCATGTAGGATGCCACACCAAACATCCACCAATTCAAACACAAAAGAAAAAAATCCATTCTCCCAAGCACAATAAAGAGGTGGGTGAAAAATGACAAGTTACTTGCACACTCAAAAGAGCCCACACCTCAAGGGAAAACAATTTAAATGAAATGTAAGAGAGTGCAATCCAAAACAAGCAACATGATGAATAAAATACATTTTAAAAGTCACAAATCACATCTCCATCCATAAGTATGGTTGGTATATTAAATTTAGAGGTATGGGACAAGTTTTTCTTGTCCCACAAGCCTCCAAAAACAGCTCCCAAGGACAATTTCGAATTTTTCATGGAGGTATGGGACAAGTTTTTCTTGTCCCACAAGCCTCCAAAAACAGCTCCCAAGGACAATTTCTAATTTTTCATGGAGGTGGAGTGTTTCATACTCCAAAATAGACTTAAACATACTCTTACACAAACCAACAACTTCCATTATTATTTTCCCATATCCCCATTTGATTTATTTAAATTTTAATCATAAGATTTCCACATTAATCTACCACAACTTTAATAAATTAAAGGAAGGAATACATTACTGATAAAATACATATAACAATAACATTTTACCACATTAATAAAATACACAAACCCATGGTCACATGTAAATATGATCCCCCATGGGAATCTCTAACAAAATACAACACACACACAAAACAAGTTGCCATGGTGACCTTGTTGAATTCACCTAGAATTCCACTTTGGTTAGTCTCCAATCCCCAATGTTTGTTGTGATATTTTAAACCTGCAAAACACAAATACCTCCTTCAGCCTCGTGGCCATATCAGAACGTCCAAAATGAATATATAACAAAATCAAAAAATCATCTATACATATGAATCACAACAATCACCAAGGCAATCAACGAAATCATTTACAATTTATATCGACAACTATATCATCATCAAATAATTTTCCTTTTCTAGGTTTACTCATAATCTCCAAAATCACATGTCTGAATAACTTCCATTAAACATCCATGTCCAATAATATATCATCATCCACATGTAAGGTGTCTCTAATAATCATCCTGCATCGTAATCAAATCTAGATCAAGAATAATCCATGATCAAATGTCTAATCATCATACTAAATCCAACACTATAAGGATGTCCATCATAGAGTCTACAGTATCATGATCAGAATAAAAGTGTCAAAGGAAAGTGGGCACTACATCCCCCTCCCCTTAGACTTGACTTCCTCCTGGAAGTCACAAGAACCAATGTGGAAACAATACAATAGAGAAAGGATCATGCCCTTTTGGAATTGCTTTGCTTCAACAAGTGTGGGTCTACAGAACTCAAGTTTGGTCCAATATAATTTAGCAAAAGAAGGGAGATTGCAAGGGATGAGTTCTAAAATTTCTGCATGCAAGGCTATGAACATAAGAATCTAAGGAGTAACTTTATGCTATCAAACAAGATACAACACATAACAATATAACAAGAAGAGTTCCCAAAATATCATCAAGAGTAACCACCAAGTAAGGGAATTATAGGAAAATTTCCATAAACTTGAGATGACCACACAGTTTCCCACTGATACACATACCACATTAACAAAAATTGAGGTTTCCACTAGGGTTACATTATGCTTTCATAGTTTGTTGTTTAGAGAAGGCCAACAAAACCAACCATGGCCAAGATTGCACGAGGAAAGAGTCTACTCAAGGTCCACAATTTGAGGATCACAAAGGATGAGGTGGATCAACAAGGACACCTAAATCAGAAAACATTTACAATCAAGGAACTAATCAAGGAAAGAACTTCTATAACTTGAGAGGGCACAATTAACTTTTCATGGTAATACTAAGAAAATTCATGACCACAAGGTTTCCTATAGTCTGATTTTTTACACTTTTGTTTTAAGAATCAAACACACCAAACAACCAAACTAAATAAGTCAACCATTTAGCAAAAGAAAATATATACATATACATTTATATCTCCCCTAACAACTAACATAA
The DNA here is from genome assembly GCA_018340775.1 of Taxus wallichiana var. yunnanensis. Classification (NCBI taxonomy): domain Eukaryota; kingdom Viridiplantae; phylum Streptophyta; class Pinopsida; order Cupressales; family Taxaceae; genus Taxus; species Taxus wallichiana. The sequence continues at coordinate 209,927,737 of CM031233.1, read as the reverse complement.
CAATACAAGTACCATACCTTATATCACAATGAGATTTATTTATCTTATTTCCTACTCAAGCTCGGAATAACCATAAAGGGAGCACAAGAAACATCAAGGACCACTCAAGGTTGCTAAGGAGAAGAACAAGTAACACGGGTCCAATCAAATCCAAGGGTGAATAACATCATCTTGCACTTTCCATCCTAATGGGAAGAAGGGCTTCAACAACAAGGTGACTCAAGAGAATATGAAGAAAATAAGACTTCCCAAAGTTATCTTATATCCTTAACATATGTTTCCTTAAAATTACAATAACTTAGGTCTCCAAGGACAAGACAGCATGCACAGAGGTTACTTCTCAAACAACAGATAAGTCTCAATCCAAAAGGACCACAACTCACATCCATCAAGCTATGGGATGATAAGGGTGTGATGACCCAAAACTCCCACAAGAAAGGCACATACATCCATGGAAAAGAAGTAATAAGCAACTAGAACACATTATTATCCACCGGGTGTTTCACAATTTCAAGTAGGTGACAGAACTACAAGTTCAACTATATATTGCACTCAATACACATAAATTTTACCCATTTTATAAATCAACTTATTAAGTCAAAAGTTATAGCTTTGCTTGATAAGAACATTCCTTTCATGCTTCCTTAGTTACAAATTTCTTTCTATTATGACATCATTAGTTTACGTTATAAAGAGCACCACTAAGGTGGGCATGATGTCTCACCATTATGTATAGGCAGAGAGCATTTAGTTTACTTACAAGGAAGGTGGATGGACAAGATTTCCCTTCTATTCTTCTACATGGTTTTTATTTCTTCTATTAATCTACCAAGGGTATAACAAGGATCACTTCCCTTTTCTATGCTCCAGTTTATTTGTTAAGTTCCAAGGTCAAATCTCCTTAATTATAGTTTTATGGTGTTTTGGTTGAGTCGTCATATCAATCAACTTTTGATGAGAAGGAAGGTTCAAACACATCACAAAATTACTTTTATGGGAAGGAGATACAAATCAACACACCACATTTTGATTCTAAAGGAACAAGAGACATTCAACATAGAAAACACATTATTAATTTTTCTGTAAGAACTAGGAAATAATGAACCAACATGAATCACACCAAGATTTCAAAAATTCACTGAATAATTTCAAGCATCATAAAACATTCTTAGTGGGTCTCCACAAGTTTCATAATAAATTTTCAAGGAAGGCTCATTAAAGAGGTTTAATCTTACTTTTATGAATCTATTAAGGTTTAACAAAAAAATGTGGTTTAGGATGGTAACATTTTACTCCCTAATAACCAAAGAAGGTTTTCCAATCAATACTCATGTCCCCACAAGACACCACCAGCCAAGCAACCAGATGACAATGCAACTATACTCCAAGGAACCACATCCACACTAAAAGGCATCCAATGCAATGGGGCAACCAAATAATTCACCAAATCATGAACTTAACAGCCAAGAGTTATAGTTTTTTTAAAGAGGAAGTACAATATAAGCACCACCAAGATTATCTATTAAGATCTACCAAACTAACATTTCTAAGAGAAAGATCCAAAAGACCCAAAGCATCCATAAGTGTTTCCAAGTAACCCAAAGATTAATAGGTCATAGAATGTTATTCATAGTAAAGGAAATTTAAGGTAAGGGTAAACTTATTTATAAGTCAAGAGAGTAAAACAAGTACACTTAAATAAACACACTACCTAAAAGGCTTAAATATATCCATAATTACCAAGATGCATACATTCCACGAGTCAAAACTTTCTACGATGCAACCAGGAACCCAAGATACAATTTAACATGCCATTGATGAAAAGTCACTATCAAAACAAACACTTTTCCAGTAACATTTACAGTCAACCAAAGAGGCAATCCAATCCTAACAAAATCTAAAAGCCCATAATTAAACACTTCTACTCTAACGAGGGTCAAGCTCTTACCAGATTGAAATAGAATCACCACTACCATTGTCAGACTACCCTCTAGACCATACTACACAACAAACTTTCTTTCTAGCAAGGTCAAGCAACAAAAAGGGTCGCTCTAAGATCTTAGACACACTCAAGGTTCCATGCATCCATAACCAAGGCATAACTTTAAGCACCTAAAAGGACCTTGAAACCACAGGTGTACCCAGTGTGCATTTTTAGAGAATCCATTCCCGCCGCCGTCGGATCAAGTGCCACATGTCAGCTCCAGGACCACCATGGAAACTAATGTCCCTCATTTCCCTGAGGTGAGGAACAAAAAACATGTAAAAATTCACCCATCCCTCTAGGAGAGTGTTTTGGTCACCCATATGACTAGTTTCTAGCCCCTCGGTGCTTTAAAGCTGATTTTGGAGCACTCATTCCCGGTTGTCATATCGCTGCCACGTGTCACCATATTTTTCATATTGTAAATTAATGTACCTCACATCCCTAAGGTCATAGAAATCGAGGGAAAAAAATTGCACCCAAATCTAACTCAAAAATTTGAAATTTTTTCTAAGTGTTGGCTACTTCTTGTTGCTTCTCGTTGCTTCTTGCTACTTCTAACATCCGTGTGCACAAACATCTCCATCTCCTCCTCTGTAACTCCTCACCATCATTCCTCCATTTCTAAACCTCAAACCATACCTTCCATAGAGGTACTTCCCTTCACTCCATGAAATCATGCAGGCCCTAGAAGGAAAATTGGAGCAAACACAGAAGGAGAAGCACATAAAGAAGAAGGAGAAAATAAAGAAAACTCCATGGCCATGAAATGAGAAGTTGAAGAAATATCCCAAATGGATACGTGAAACAAAAAGTTATATTTTATATTCATTCCTCTACCTAAGGCCATTAAGAAGACACCTTAAAACTCTCGTGCAACAAAGTATCCACAGTGAAGAAATCTCACTTCTAGCTCAACAAAGAAAATTTCCAATTTCCCATCAAACCTTTGAGCGAAATGAAGTAGAATTGCATGTGAAGCATCAGAAGAAGAAACCTATCACAATAAAATTTATTTCATCACAAATGGAGGAGAAAAAAATACCTGTAATTTTGAGGTCCATTAATGGTTGTCGCATCCAGAAGCAATTTATTACGTCCTAAATTTGAAATTTTAAAATCTCCTGGAATATTAAGCGAGTAGGCCCAAAATTTTAGAGGAGTAATTTTGGGGAAAAACCCATATCAAAAAAATTCATTCCATGAAAATTTGACTCCCAAAATCTAACTTTCTAAAAGTAGCAGGTCTACTACATAGGGACTATTATTTCAGGAAAGTCAGCAACAGAAGAGCCTACAAAGGAGACAAAGACATTGGAGGTGCACTACAACTTAGAATTCATTGGAACAGACATTTTTGACACTTACTAAAAATAGTAAGTGATCCCACAAACACTTGCTAAAAATAGAAAGTCACACTCAAAGAGTAGTTTTGGCATAATGGGATGTATAGGGATAATCATTCAGGGAGACATCATTGTTTAGGATCATTCTAGTCATTTTTCACAAAGCATTCGAGGTCCATCTTAGTTCCTTAAACTTGGCAAGATTTTGTGAGCTAATTGGAAGGAGTTTCATATTGTGCAAGGAGTTTGAATATTAACATTTTCACTGCATTTGGTGCTTTCCATCGACGAAGATCAATGGACTTCATTGGGAACGATGTCTCCTCTTCTTCTTCTCTCCCTCTTTCTCTCTCCTCTTCCCCCCAACTTTCTCTCACTTTCAAATGTTCTAATTATTCGTTGGGGTTTACACATTTTGATATGCCTTTAAGTCACTTAAAAGTGACTTTAGAAACATAATGTAAATTAAGTCACCTTGATTTTTTAAAAGGGACTTAAATATTTTGTAGGAATATGAATAGTCTTAAGTTAGGAATAAGGCATATGAAGGATCATGAGGAAGATGATAATTCACCTCTCATTCTTTAAATTCTAACGACATTCCCATTTCAAAGGGTTGGTGATTCATCTTGTAAACTCAATAGTGCATTGTACCTAGAGAAATCAAAGGAGATAGACATTTTCTTCTACTATCCTCTACTCTTAAATTTCCTCCTTTCCCACATGATGTACAAATTTGATTTGAGAAATCAATACAAGAATGAGTTTATATATTTCTTTGACTAAGGGGTTTCTCGATACTTGGTGATCAATAAATTCTATTTGGTCTTGTTGATATTCATAGAGTTTTTCTTCCCATAAATGCATGTGTTCAATTTTCTAACTAGTGTGTGTGAAGGAATCTGATTTTCTACTTGTAGAATTAGGTATCCTACCTCTTTTCTCATTCCCTTTTCCCACTCTTGAGACAAAGTCTTCCTAGTAAGAGATTGCTAGATTTTCTGCAGGGTCATTGCGGTGCCCCCTGTTGGATCCCTTGTTGAAAGGCCACCTCAAAATCCACGTTTTCTCATGCATGCATATATGGAAGTTGCACCGGTTAAGTACAAGGACTTATATTCCCAGAGAATTGAAAAGAAATCCTCAAGTTTTTCCACCTGAAATTTTTTATCACCAACACATATATACATGTGTATTTGACTACTTGATCATCTTATCTATTGTAAGTTTGCAAGTATGGGTAGCAAACAGTCATAAACAACACACACATGATACTAACCATATATGTACACTACACACATCAATTTTTATACTTTTGCATCTTTAGTCTCCATGCACCTTCTTTTTTCACTCCACACTTTGTCTAGTTGTTCAAGACGTTTTCGCATCATTCTACATGGATATCAAGTACGCATCTCTATCTACATTATGTTAACAAGATTTCCACTCGCCAACATAAAGTGGGAACAAATTTAGTCACTAAATCATGCCCTTTGAGTCATTATTTAGTCTCAGCCTCATACTACTATTCATATGGTTCTTGAGTGAAGAGATTAATAATTAACCCATGTCTTTGGTCATTTTTACATTACTTGCTATCATATTTTTCATCTTACACCTGCACTTACATAGTTTATATTTTCATTTTATGTTTATCCTATATCTAATTGGGGCACCCAGTCTAAGATTGGGGCATCCAGGTGCCCTGGTCCCCTCTAGGGCACCGTGATACTCTTTGTACTTCATTCTCACCCTTTTCACACTTTTTAGCCATTTTAGAATTCTATCATTTTGGTGGTCATCATTTTTGGGGTTAATTGCAAATATAGAACAAGATAGCCATATAATTATAAAACTATGTGACCATAATGAGGGGACAAGTACTAAGCATCTACTATCACCATCTAGAGATGCATCCATCAAAGGAACCTTAAGCTACATTTGCATTCATCTAGCTCCATCATAAGGCACACAAGGTTGGTTCATCTACATCACACTTCATAAGAGGGGAGCCTATCCTTTCCATGCACACATTTATTACATTCTAGATCTAGTTATTACTCCTTACTTCACAAAGTGCGATCGACACAAGAGGAACCTAGGTCATGATATGCACACACACACACACACACACACACACACACACACACCTAGAAATACATTGGGTTTGAGATGTAGTGCACTACTTAGTTAGTAAGTGCACCATTATGGCAGCCGGGATAGTATGAACCCTTCATATGCATCTTTATTTTTAGGGTGTTAATGCTTTTCTAGGGTTTTGCAGGTGACTCTTTATTAGAGGTCTTACAACAAATTCCAGCGCAATGCATCGACATTCACACGACATAAAGTGAACACATGAGTATCCAATGACACCTCGGGAGGTTTATAGGATATTTTATAGACCAGTGTGTCTATGGGAACCCCTATCCTTTTCTAGGTACACTAGTACAATTAGAGGGCTTAGATATACATTCTCGGGATTCTATGTAGTATTTTCCTCTTTTTGTTTACTTGGTTTACACTTTGACACGATTCTCGCACCTTCATCAAATCAGCTAAGGATTTATTAACCCTCTCTTGCATATTAGGGTTTCACATTTCATTTCTTAGATTTCTTGGGTAATTTCCTTTATTTATTTAGTTGTTATTTACTACTTTACATAGAATCATATTAGACTAAAAATATACTATTTTAGTTAATCGGTGTGAACATACCAATAATAAAAAATTGTGAAATCATAAACCAAACTAAAAAGTAAATTACTCGCATACCATTTCTATGTCATCCAAAAAAATGTCTTGATAATTACCATTTCTCCATCATCTTAATATTTTGATGATAAAATTAAATAGATATTTTATTTTAATATCCACTCAACTATATGAATGAAATTTAACAATAATAAATAAGAAAATATTGTGATAAAAGTATATACACAAGAAAAATCATGTCTACATTGCAGATAGACTTTGTAAATCGTGTTTCTTTATTTTTTAACATGTTCATTCCTATAAATTTCCATTTAAGCTATCCATTTTTTTCCTCATGTTTATAAAATAGGGGAAAATATGAAAATAAATAATGCTTCATTTAGAAAAACATTCTATATTAAATTTGTTTGACACACATTATAAGGGTCAACACAAACATCATAACTTTAAATATTACTAACCAAATTTATATCAAATATATCATAATGCAGAGACTTAAAATCTTGACAAAAATAATCAAAAAATTATTGACATTGTAATATTTAAAAAATTAAATACTCCTCGTACTCAAAGATTCATCTAAGGAAAAATGTATTTATGACACCTATTCACCTCCCTTATAATATTAAGTGACACCCTTACGAGTGAAACAACATAAAATAGAGATGCCTCCTCAAAAGACATTTAAAGTTAGAAATGGTAACTTTAGACAAAAATCACACACTTGGGTGCATCTTTAGTTGCTAAAGGCATACTTGGTATTCATATGATTCCCGAGTGAGAAAACTAGTAATTGACAACTTTCTCTTACCTCTTTTATTTCTCTTTTATTTTCCATTTGGTCTTACACACCCTACAAACTAAGTCCGATCCTACTAATTTATCCTTTATGGCACTGAAACCAACACTCAACAAGGACAAAAGTGCCCGATGCCCTTGTCCCCTCCGGGTGCTCCTAACCCTTTTTCACCTTACTCGCTTCTTTTGGGTCTCTTTTATCCTTTGGGAATATTTTTCACTTATAGGTCGGCCTTCTAGTTATAAATTATGAAATTTAAAGAAGGGGATCAAATAAATACATACTTATGCATTCAAAATCAAGGACCAAGCAATTAGCATTACTATCATCACCTAATATTGCATACAAAAGGCACCAAAATAACTCTAAAGCATTCATCAATCATCTATTCAAGGGACAAAGGATTACATCATCTCTACATACACAACATAGGAAGGGGAACTTCATTATTCCATCCAAACATTCTACTACATTGTTATATTCTAGCTACACCCTGCTATCAAGTGCAACTTTCACAAGGGTGTAGACATCAAATCATACATTTTGGGTATTTATCTAGTCTTGATCACATACCACTATTTATATGAATCTTAAGTGAGAAAGTATTAATTGTTCACTTTTTTTGGCAATCTTTGTTTGTTTTCTGTTTCCTCTTTTGGTCTTTCACTCCTCACCCAGTCCCAGTATTTTAATACTTCAACATTTCGACTCCGAAACCAACACTCATCCAAGATGTTAGTGTCCGGCACCCCCATCCCCTCCTCTAGGTTCACCCAACCTCTTTGTACTTTTCTCATATCTTTTGGGTCCTTTCTAGTCATTTGGGCATCTTGTTTTTTACTAGTATTCCTTTTGGTTTTTAATTACAAAATTTAAACAAGGGAATCATATAAATATAAAGCTATGTGATCATAATAAAGGATCAAGCACTAATAATTATCTATTACTACCTAAGGTTATATCTAGGAGTCATTACAAGAGCATTCAAGGATCCAACTAGCTCAACATAAGGGACAAGGGACTGTAATTTCTGCATACGTGCATATGAGGTGAAGTTCAATATTTCATGCATGCATTTATTTACATCTTTTCCATCTCAGTATATTAATCACTATTAGATGTAACCAACAGAAGATCCATTTAGGGAATGATTTCACCACACACACACACACATAGAACTACATTGGGTCCGAGATATAGTGCAATGCTTGGTCATAAGTTCACTCTTGTTGATAGCTAAGCGTAGTCTAAACCCTCATTTTACCTCTTTATTGTTTAGGATTTGATGTGATGTAGGGGTTTTGTAGGTTATCATTTCTGATTTAAAGTGTTAGGTGAATAACAACGAGCTCTAGAGAAGTACAAGAAATCAAAGGTGATAATAAGAGAACATCTCGTGAAAATGTGAAATTGGGTCTCGCACCTTCTAAGAAGTCACCGGAATCCCGAGGAGGTCTGCAAAGCCCCACGCACCCCTACCCCTTCTTAGGTGCCATGGTAATGAATTTCCTGATATATCTTAATTTTTTTGGGTCTTATTGTGACACTCTGAGTTACAGTTCCGAAGTTTTCTAGCTCAACAAACCTTTGGCATCCCTATGAATAAACTAAGTATTGTATTCCCTTCATTTGTTATTGGCCATTGTGTTTTTTTGTTGTCATTAATGTCAAACACCATTGATGGAAAAGGTTTTCATGCAATCATGAGAGTCTCCATGTGATTTTATTCAATGGTCAAACATGAAGGTTGATTGGTAGTGTCAAGGTTTTATGAGTTCAACAGTGTCCTGGTACATGGTTTAGTATGCCAAGTCATGGTTTGGGTCTTCCCAAGTGTGGTACTATGTTTCATGAGGTCAATCACGGTCCTAATGATGGTTTTAATGTGTATATGATTCTACATGATTTCAGCAAGGTCAACTCATGATTTTTCATAGTTGAGTCAAGTCATTCTAGGTTTGTTTCTAGCTCTAAAATATGTAGAATGAGGTAGAAGAATGATATTTTTGGTTGATCATTCTTGATTAAAAATGGTAAAAGAATTTTTATATTGTATCTAATATTTATGGTGATTTTTAGGTTTTTATTCAATTTTTTGATACACTTACAAGGCACTTGGGAAATAATAGGTGAGAAACGAGCAATTTAACACATGTAAAAAAAATCAGCTCAAGATTTTGAGATGCATTTGAGATATTTGGTGAGTTTTATAAGTTATAATATGTTTTCATGGTGCTTCATGCCAAGTTTCAGGTCATTATGCTGAATATTTTTGAAGATATGCAAGTTTTGGTGAAATCGGGTAAGAAATAGTGTGATTTTCAAGAAAATGTTGACCTTCGATGCTTGTTGTGAACTCAGTATTATTTGTATGGGGACTTGAGATATTTGTCATAGCTTCATGGGTCAGTTATAAATCTTTCATAAAAATTAGGTGGTTTGATAGTCACATTTTTATGAACGATCGTTAAAAAGATGAAGTCATCTAAAACCCTAGTTAAACCCTAGTTAGGAGCAATATGCAAAAAAAAGAGGTATATTTACCTAGTTTTGTTTAATTCATCAAAATTTATTATTTTATTATATAGAGGAATCTCTGAAATTTATGTAAATGTATGGTTGAGGTCATGGTGATGAGTGGGCCCCACTCAAACATGCCAATTTCTAAAGAATAAGGTTTTGGGACAACATTGTCCAAAGGAGTAGAATGCATAATTGATGGTGCATGATTTATGGGATCTGATATTGATTTCCATGGAGGTTTCAGATATGTTCGTGCAGGTACATAGTCATTTGAGGTTCATACAGGTTGACTGGTAAAAGGGAAGTTTTGAGGTCTCAAACAACAGGGTTCAAATAAATGGGCATAATGTGAACTGCATGTGGAGTTTAAAGATGATTCAAGTTTTGTTGGAAAAAATATTCAAATATGTTTCTAGTGATATGATTTTTTCCTCATGATGAGGTGATTTGATAGGTTTTCCAGGTCATTATTTGGATAGGAATGTTTTGATAGTGCGGACACGATGTGTTTTGGTACAAGTTTGGAGTTGTTTAAAGCGTGACATGGATTGGGTGATGTCCGATATCACTTGAAATCGAAGGAGAATAAATTTTCCATAAAATTAATCCATTTTAGGTCTTTAATATTTATAGAATTTTTTTATGAGATAACCTTTGGAAATAACCTTTTTGGCAGGTTGATCTAGTAAAGGCAAACGTGGTTGCGGTTTGAGCATGAGATTGATTCAAGGCTTATAAATTTATTATAATTATTGTAAAGGTTCATAAATTTCCATAAATTACCTACAAGGCATGGTTTTCTCTTGTTAAATTTATTTTGTGGCCTTGTCGGGAATCACACCAATTAACCAAACTCGATACCACTTCAAAACAAACAAAGACGCTGTGTGTCGGCGCAGCCATAGGGTTAATCGACGTTAGTTTAACCTTGCTTTTGTTTACTTCGAAAAAGTAACAATGACGAGAAGAACATTCGGAATCAGGTTTAGATGAATAAGAAAATCAAGATTTGATAAATCTCTCTGATGTTTTTGAGATTAATAATGATATTGATGTCATCGATGAATCCAATCCCATTCCTGAATGGCGATTGCCTAAAAAGTCATATTCTGAAGTATATGCAAAAATCAATAAGTTTCATTTGATAGCTTCTACAGTATTCAAAACTAGAGAATCAGTAATTCAAGTTTCTCAGACGAGCAACGGGAATATAATATCCCTCTAATAGATAGATCAGATATCAAAAGTTTAAAAAGACAGTCTACATATAAGTTTGCACATGTAGGGTGCGTTCAGATAGGTATAACACCTTTGTTCAGAAGAGGTTTGAATGCATCAATCCTTTGTTGTTTAATGGATTTGACGTTTAATAGTTTTAAGGATTCTTTATTAGCTGCAATTCAGACTGGGTTACACAATGGACCCATTTCTTTTGAAGTTTTCCAAACTATCCCGTCTCCTTGACAAAGGATGACTTGTTACAAGATGTTTTGAAATTACATCTTGCTACCACTGGATTACACATGCGGTCTGGTTCATGCCCGCTGGCTATTCACTACAAAGTGATTTACCGCTTAGTAAATACTATGTATCCAGCAGTCAAACATGGTGTCACCAAAGGCAGCAGCGTGGTGACTCACACAAATTTAGAAACACAAAAATTGAACCTGAACTAATTTCATGGTCTGATATCAAAGTCCCCAAAGAATGGACTTTGTCAAAGAAATTCATTCAGTCATCAAAGCCCAAATTAGAAAATGCTACTTCAGTTCAAGAAGAGAAAATAAGGTCACATTAAGTTTGATGTGATTCCAAAGAGAGAACCGAGTAAGAAGCCATTATCCAGTACACCAACAAACAGTACTTCATCATACTTTACAGTAGGAGAGAGTTCGAATGCCCAAAAGACAAGAACCGAGAAAAGAGAAAATGTTTCTCTGTAGCCATAAGTCTTTAGTACATGATCCGGCTACAGATTTTCTCTGGTGCTCAGATTGTGAAAAATTGGTAAATCAAAAGTATGCTCCTGCTAATGGACCAGTAATTAATATGGCTTCAGTCAGCTCTAGTACATCATTTCCTGAAACAGATGCCCATGAGCTTATTTCTCCTAACTGCACACAGTAGCTGTTTTCAGTACCAGAAACTCACAATAAAGAGCTTGATCCTCGAAACTTCTAAGATGCTAAATTGGACAAATAAAGCCATAAAATCTGTCCATGAAGAAAGCTGTTTCAAATAAAGAAAAGCTAGCATCTATGGAAAAGGTCTTGAAAGCAATAGAATTAAGAAAAAGGGTGATAGTGCATCCGCTTTAAAATTGCTTTGAATGATAGAGTAAAAACAGAATACAAGATTCATTGACAAAATTGAACATCGGGTTCATGAGACAAATAAAGTTGTAACTACTGGACCTTCCGAGGTCATTTCTCGAAAAATCAACGATCTTGTCCAACCATTGGTTGATCACACATTGGTTTGAAAAGTAATGTTATAAGTAGACAAGTTCAGACTAATGAAATAATAGAAAGTGGCATATCTTCTTTGCAAGATGAAAATGAGAAGACACATCAAAGAATTGATGAAATACAGAGATGTCTTACTTCTGAGCTCCCAAAAATATTGCCAAGATTACAAGAGATAAACAGGAAAGTTTCCACTCCTTCTGAAGGAGATTGGTCAAAAGCAGTATCTTGGTCAGATGTTACACAGTTGGCTAATCCATCTACTAAGAAATCCTATAAGGAAGTCCTAGAAGAGTATAAGCCTTTGTTTTTTAAAGATAAAAATGTTAACATGTTGAGTATACAGGGATCTGGACTTCATCACCGGCTGAAATAGTGGATCCAGCTTATGAGCAGCCAACATTTGATGAGCAAATGGGAGAAACATCTGGTGTAACTCATACACCTATGCAATGTACCACACCACAAGAAAAGGTACAAACTCTACATTTAATTTCTACAGGGTAGAGTGTAAAACTATTTCAGAGATCAAAGAAATTGTTCATTCCATGATCGGTTGGGGTAATACCCAATACGAGACATATAATAGATCTCCTAGAAATATTGCTGCCACGATTGCTAACGGATTTGTTGGCATTCTGAAAGAATGGTGGGACTTGCTCCCAAACAAAGAACTAATATTGGATGCAGGATATTCTGTCTTACTGCAGCCATTATCAAGGAGTTCATCGGCAACATTGATGATGATAAGATGATGAACACAGCAATGTTCTTAAGAGCCCGTCTCTGTGACATGACAAGAGTAAAGGAGTACCAATGCTTCATGCGAAAGCCGTATCTATAGTTCCGGCAATATAAACGATGAGACCATGCGTCTCCGTTATATTGAATCATTCCCTCCATACTTCGCCACTCAATACAAGAAGGCCATGCATGGTATGCGTACTGCAGAGCTCAGTTTTGGAGCCATAAATCAAATCATCGACCAGACAAATGCCAAGTTGTGCAAAGACAAGTGGGAGCGCAAGCAAGCGCTTAAACACCAAAAAGCACTTGGAAATGTGTTCTGTGGGCAATATGCTCTCGAACCATTCGGCTGTCCTGAATTAGAGATTAATCCCAGACGCAAATCCTCTTGTAAGGATTGTGCATTTTCAAAGGGGGAGGATGCTCGGTATTACAAAAGAAAGAAAAGAAAGAAACGCAGATTCAAGAGTCCTCCATACAGATAGTCAAAGAAGAAATATAAGTTCAGAAAGATGAAGCATATTGGCAAGCATCAAAAGTTCAAGCCAACCTACTACATCTGCAAAGGGCCGCACTATGCAAATAAGTGCCCCAAGAAAGATACGAGACGAGAGGTAAAGCAAAGGTAAACGCTTTATCTATAAAAGGTATAAATGATGAAGAGTATGCATTCCTTTTAGATTCGATAGTTTATCATCGGACATATCTTATGCATCTCTTGATGATATGAACTATGAACGATAAAACAAGTATCGGATGAAGATGAAGATATAGCACGAGACGGTGGGTACAGTTACTTTCCCTCTTTTGATAATTTTAAGGTAAACATGCTTACAAATTTTGCACATCCAATGTTTCCACCTAGTGCGAATATTTGAGAAAGCATTAGAGTGTTTACAGATCTGTATGACAGTTGATTGTCCTCCCCGGGACACTTTGCTTAGAAAAATAGCTCTAAGCAAAGAGCCGAGAGAATTAAGTGATAAGTACATCGGGACTAATGAAGCAGAACAATCTAGGCTTCAAGAACAAGAAGATGCAGAGCCTGATGAACCGTTCGAATCAGTTTCCATCAGACCTCCTTTCCAGCAAAGGACAAGGCAAAGACAGCTCCCAACCAGAGGCAGATTTGGAGCATGGAGAGGTCGTGGAAGACATAACATCCAGCAGAGAAGCTTTGAAGAAGGTCAGTCTTCAAGAACAAGTTCAGGATCTTTAGAAACCTACAGGAGATGGAGAAAAGACAGGATAACCTTCCTGGAAAAAGTTATCTCTAAAGCTACTGAAGAATTCACCAAGCTACTGGATGAAGAAGAAAAAGAAAAAGAAAATCCGTAGAAAATGCTGGATAAAGACTATTATCATGTGGTATCGTAAAAAGCAAGAAGGCGAGGTATGTACAATAAGTTGCACTCAAAATCCATTTGTTGCAATGACTATATGCATTCCTCACATAAAGCCATACATGCTTGATGCCATGATTGATACTGGAGCAGAAATCAGTCTGCTCAGACAATATGCCATACCTGCAGATTGTTGGGTTTCTACCCATACAAAAATTAAGTTTGATAAGAAAGAAGTAATCTGTAAGCATATGGCCAAGGTAAAAATAGATGTTGAAGGTATCCCTTTAGAACTAGAGTTCTACCAACATAATATGGATAATTATGACTGCCTGTTAGGAGTAAACTTCCTAGAAGCCTGTCATACATTCAGTATATCCAGAGACCATATCATGTTGTTTAATCCTCCAAAGAAGATACCCAGACGGTACAGCTTTCAAGCTATTGTACCTTTACCCCAGAAATGCAAAACTATTAATAATGTGTGGATTCATAAGTCTATAGCAAATTGCCAAGTCAGTATTGAAGAAATAGTTTCTAAGATTAAGAATGACTTGTGTAGTGAAAATCCCCATGCATTTATCCATAGAAAGAAGCATTTCTGTTCATTGGACCTACAGCTGATCAAAGATTCAGATGGAAATGATATTGTGCCCAAGTTCAAGGCTCATCATCGTGGGATGCCTCCCACAGAAAGAAAAGAATGCAGAGAAGAAATTCAGAAGTTGCTAAAAGGTGGCTTTATTCAAGAATCAAATTCGCCTTGGTCTTGCACAGCATTTTATGTGAACAAAAGATCTGAACAGATCGAACAAGAAAAGGTTGGTAGTGGACTATAAGCCACTCAACAAATATATTGCTTCAGACAACATCCCATTCCAGCTAGGGATGATCTCTTGAGTAGAATCAAAGGTTCTAAAGTTTATAGTAAGTTTGATCTCAAGAGCGGTTTTTGGCAAATATTTCTAAGGCCAGAAGATATGTACAAGACTGCTTTTATTGTCCCAGGAGGGCAATACGAATGGAAAGTTCTACCCTTCGGCCTCAAAACAGCACCATCCATATTCCAAAAGTTATGGATAGGATCTTTGGTGAACTTTCTGATTTCCTTATTGTTTACATAGATGACATTTTGATTTTTTCAAAATCTCCAAAAGAACATATCAGTCATCTAGAACAGTTTTATAAGGTTGTTTTTGATAATGGTTTATGTCTGTCTTTGACAAAGATTGAAGTATTTAAAGAAGACATAAATTTTCTTGGTATAAGGATAAGCTCTGGCAGTATTGAAATGCAGCAGCACATTGTGAGCAAGATTCAGAGTTTTCCTGATGAATTTCATGAAAAGCAGCAGCTCCAGCGTTTCCTTGGATGCGTAAACTATGTTGCTGGTTTTACCAAAACATAGCTGCTGATAGAGTCTTGCTTAATAAAGACTCAAGAAGGATGCACCTGTATGGAATAAAGAAATGACAGATGCAGTTCGAAGAATCAAGAAACAGGTATTAGAACTGCCCCCTATGTCTTTACCAGGTGCTTTGGAATGAAAATCATTGAATGTGATGTGTTAGCAAGATCTGGGAGCAAAGACTCAAAGAAAAAGGTGAAAACGGGAAAGAAAAAGTTTGTAGATATAGTTCTGGAGCTTTTCAAGGATCAGAACTCAAATATCATTCTTCCCACAAGGAATTACTTGCAGCAAAGAAAGCCATCAAAGCTTTCTTGTTTTTTGTCCAAAATGAAGTCTTCATTCTAAGATCAGATCTGAAAGACTTCAAGAAGAGACTGAATGGTGGAGATCCTGCGAACAAAGCAGCCTGGAATAGACTTCAGCGATGGGGTCTATGGTTCGACAATTTTGAGTTCACAGTAGAACACATTGCAGGAAAATCCAATGCACTGGCAGACTTCGCCAGCAGAGAGATGAATAACTCTAAGAGTGTGAATGTTACACAGGTCTTACATGAACCCCATGGTTCAGTTTGGGACCACAGAAATTCTCAGGTTCAGATTAATACTCTCATCCCGAATGACAACAGGATGTCAAGAGAAGCGCAAGATTTACTCGGGTTAGCAGAGGTATCATTACGATCAATGAATTTCAGATGTCCGATACAGGATGTAGGTTCTTTTGACCCACATCCTGGAAGACAGCCACACACATTGCGGATCCGATGATAAAATGTTGCCTTAATCGCAATGGAGATCGTTAGTATACAATGTAATATCCCGATCATCTTCCAGTTGAAGGATTAAAGCTTCGTCATCTCGATTCCCGCATAACACCCTCCTGCGCTTCAATTTTCAAGATTATGGACCGAGGAGCATCCGCTCCATTATGATCTCTGGAACAGAGAGCCATCAACAGACGACAGGAAGTATATAGGAAAACATTTTAAATATTTTCTGTTGAAATACCTTCCCACTAGAATTTCTGATTCGCCTTTGCTTAATGTTGATCCTAGCACAGCTAGAAATATCCTGATACAATGTAAGATTCCATGGTTCGTAAAAGTTCATTATTATGTTAAGCTTAACCCTGGCAGGCATGTCGACCAAAGGCCAAATGCAACACTTTGGAGAAGAATCTTACTGCACCACACGATGGTGGTCCATCCTCCTGCACCAGGACAAAGTCTTAAGATAATGGATCATTACCTATATCCCACTAGAAGGCATCTACAACCTGATAATGACGGATCAGCATCTACGCATCAGGATCGTGCTAGAACAACTGGAAAGAAATCTGGAGCCCGCACCTGAACGCGAAGACAGCACATCATCCACTAGCAGTGATGATGATCTGGGACCAGCTGTCTCCTTTGATTCGCCTTAGTGCGGATTGCTTTAATAAAGGCTATCATGGTAGGCCTGTTACCATGACGTTTTATCGTCCGATAAGATTCCTTCTTATCGTCTTTGTTTGTGTCGGTCAGTGCGTGGTGGACCCATGGCACTTAAATAAAACTTTCGTGAGTGGGTTGTACTCACATGTCTCTGTCATCCGTCTCGTCGGTCCCTCTTTGGAATCTTACCTTTACAAGGGGTGACCGGTTTCCTTTACCGGATACCTCGGTTTCTAAGTGAAAAGCCTTGACGAAGTTCTATATATAGAACTTCGCTCAACTCATTCACTACACTTAGAAGCGGAGAACATCTAGAATACTCGAGACACAAGCGCTCTAGGAAGAAGAAGAACTAAAGGAAGATTTCCAAAGAAGTCCTAAGGAGTTCAAAGTCTTGTCGTCTGCAAATGTTTTTAAGTTCTGTAAGTAATGACTATCAAGTCCATGTTATATTGTCAAGTAAATAGTGAGGCTAAGATATTATGTTTGAAAGAGTTTTCTGAGTTTGAAGATTTGTATGAAACAGATGATGTATTCGACATTGTTATTAATGTAATCTCGAGATATTCGACACGTGATATTACCATCTATCAGATATTTAAGCTTTCTGATTAAGCATACGCTTTCTTCATATCAGAATTGATTGTGGCTTGTCGATCCGTCTTTGTTTGTTTTTGAAGTGGTATCGAGCTGGTTAATTGGTGTGATTCCCGACAAATTTAGAAACACAAAAAAATAGAGCCGAACTAATTTCGTGGTTAGATATCAAAGTCCCCAAAGAATGGACTTTGTCTAAGAAATTCATTCAGTCCATCAAAGCCAAAATTAGAAAATGCTACTTGATTCAAGAAGAGAAAAATAAGGTCACATTAAGTTTCGATGAATTCCAAAAATAGAGAACCGAGTAAGAAGCCATTATCCGTAGTACATCAACAAACAAGACTTCATCATACTTTACAAAGAGGAGAGAGTTCGAATGCCCAAAAGGCGTAAGAACCAAAAAAGAAAAGATATTTCTCTGTAGTCATCAGTCTTTAGTTCATGATCCAAGCTTTCTGATTTTCTCTCGGTGCTCCGATTGTGAAAAATTGGTAAATCAAAAGTATGCTCCTCGCTAATGGACCAAGAATTAATATGGCCTCGGAATCGGCTCTAGTACATCATTTCTCAAAGCATGATGCCCATGAGCTTATTTCTCCTAATCGACACAGCGAAATGCTGTTTTCTAACGTACCAGAGAACTCAATAAAGAGCTTGATCCTCGAAACTTCTAAGATGCTAAATTGGACAAATAAAGCTATAAAATCTGTCCATGAAGAAACTGTTTCAAATAGAGAAAAACTAGCATCTATGGAAAAGGTCTTAAAAGCAATAGAATTAAGAAAAAGGGTGATAGTGCATCTGCTTTAAAATTGCTGAATGATAGAGTAAAATGAATACAAGATTCTCATTGACAAAATTGAACATCGTGTTCATGAGACAAATAAAGTTGTAACTACAGACCTTCCAGAGGTCATTTCTCAAAAAATCACTGATCTTGTCCAACCATTGGTTGATCACACATTGGTTTGAAAAGTATTGTTATAAGTAGACAAGTTCAGACTAATGAAATAATAGAAAGTGGCATATCTACTTTGCAGGATGAAAATGAGAAGACACATCAAAGAATTGATGAAATACAGAAATGTCTTACTAGTGAGCTCCCAAAAATATTGCCAAGATTACAAGAGATAAACAGAAAGTTTCCACTCCTTCCGAAGGAGATTGGTCAAAAGCATATCTTGGTCGATGTTACACAGGAATTTGGAGCTGGCTAATCCATCTACTAAGAAATCCTATAAAGAAGTCCTAGAAGAGTATAAGCCTTTATTTTTCAAGGATAAAAATGTTAACATGTTGAGTATACAGGATCCGGACTTCATCACCAAATAGTGGATCTAGCTTATGAGCAGCCAACATTTGATGAGCAAATGGGAGAAACATCTCGGTGTAACTCATACACCTATGCAATGTACCACACCAAAGAAAAGGTACAAACTCTACCCATGTACCCAATTTCTACAAAGTAGAGTGTAAAACCATTCCGGAAATCAAAGAGATTGTTCATTCCATGATCGGTTGGGGTAATACCCAATACGAAACATATAATAGATCTCCTCGTAATATTGCTGCTACAATTGCTAACGGATTTGTTGGAATCCTAAAGGAATGGTGGGACTTGCTCCCAAATAAAGAAATAATTTTGCAGGATATTCTGGTCTTACTGCCGCCATTATCAAGGAGTTCATCGGGAACATTGACGATGATAAGATGATGAACACAGCGATGTTCTTAAGAGCCCGTCTTTGTGACATGACAAGAGTGAAGGAGTACCAATGCTTCATGCAGAAGCTTTACTACAGTTCCGGCAATATAAACGATGAGACCATGCGTCTCCGTTATATTGAATCATTCCCTCCATACTTCGCCACTCAATACAAGAAGGCCATGCATGGTATGCGTACTGCAGAGCTCAGTTTTGGAGCCATAAATCAAATCATCGACTGACAAATGCCAAGTTGTGCAAAGACAAGGGGGAGCGCAAGCAAGCGCTTAAACACCAAAGAAGCACTTGCAAATGTGTTCTGGGGCAATATGCTCTCGAACCATTCTTAGCTGTCCCGAATTAGAGATTAATCCCGACGCAAATCCTCTTGTAAGGATTGTGCATTTTCAAAGGGGAGGATGCTCAAGACTTAAAAAGAAAGAAAAGAAAGAAACGCAGATTCAAGAGTCCTCCATACGATAGTCAAAGAAGAAATATAAGTTCGTAAAGATGAAGCATATTGGCAAGCATCAAAAGTTCAAGCCAACTCTGCTATCTCGCAAAGGGCCGCACTATGCAAACAAGTGCCCAAAGAAAGATACAGACAGAGGTAAAGCAAAGGTGAACGCTTTATCTATAAAAGGTATTAATGATGAAGAGTATGCATTCATTTCAGATTCTGATAGTTTATCTTCAGACATATCATATGCATCTCTTGATGATATGAATTGCAACTCGATAAAACAAATATCGATGAAGATGAAGATAAGACGCATAAATGCTGGGTACAGCTTCCTCTTTTGATAATTTTAAAGTAAACATGCTTACAAATTTTGCACATCCAATGTTTCCACCTAGTGCAGAATATTTGAGAAAGCAATTAGAGTGTTTACTGATGCATGTATGATAAATTGTCCTCCCTGGGACACTACTAGAAAAATAGCTCTAAGCAAAGAGCTAAGAGAATTAAGTGATAAGTACATCGTGACTAATGAAGCGAACAATCTAGGCTTCAAGAACAAGAAGATGTAGAGCCCGATGAACCGTTCGAATCAATTTCCATTAGACCTCCTTTCCAAAGAAAGGATAAGGCAAAGACAGCTCCCAACCAGAGGCAGATTTGGAGCATGGAGAGGTCGTGGAAGACATAACATCCAGCAGAGAAACTTTGAAGAAGGTCACTCCTCAAGAACAAGTTCAGGATCTTTAGAAACCTACGGGAGATGGAGAAAGACAGATAACCTTCCCGAAAAAGTTATCTCTAAAGCCATCAAGAATTCACCAAGCTACTGGATGAAGAAGAAAAAGAAAAAGAAAATCCAGAAGAAAATCTGGATAAAGACTATTATCATGTGGTATCAGAAGAAAAGCAAGAAGCTGAGGTATGTACCATAAGTTGCACTCAAAATCCATTTGTAGCTATGACTATATGTATTCCTCACATAAAGCCATACATGCTTGATGCCATGATTGACACTGGAGCAGCGAAATCACCGCTCGCATAATATGCCATACTGCAGATTGTTGGGTTTCTACCCATACAAAAATAAAGTTTGATAAGAAAGAAGTAATCAGAAATGATGGCTAGGGTAAAAATAGATATTGAAGGTATCCCTTTAGACCTTGAGTTTTATCAACATAATATGGATAATTATGACTACACTTTGTTAGGAGTAAACTTCCTAGAAGCCTGTCATACATTCAGTATATCCAGAGACCATATTATGTTGTTCAATCCTCCAAAGAAGATACCTGACAGTGCACACTTTCAAGCTATTGTACCTTTACCCTTAAATGCAAAACTATTAATAATGTGTGGATTCATAAGTCTATAGCAAATTGCCAAGTCAAGATATTGAAGAAATAGTTTCTAAGATTAAGAATGACTTGTGTAGTGAAAATCCCCATGCATTTATCCATGTAAAAGAAGCATTTCTTCATTGACCTACAAATGATCAAAGATTCAGATGGAAATGATATTGTGCCCAAGTTCAAGGCTCATCATCGTGGATGCCTCCCATGAAAAGAAAAGAATGCAGAGAAGAAATTCGTAAGCCGCTAAAAGGTGGCTTTATTCAAGAATCAAATTCGCCTTGGTCTTGCACAAAGATTTTATGTGAACAAAAGATCTCGAATGCATCGGGAACAAGAAAAGGTTGGTAATGGACTATAAGCCACTCAACAAATATATTGCTTCAAGACAACATCCCATTCCAGCCAGGGATGATCTCTTGAGCAGAATCAAAGGTTCTAAAGTTTATAGTAAGTTTGATCTCAAGAGCGGATTCTGGCAAATATTTCTGAAGCCAGAAGATATGTACAAAACAGCCTTTATTGTCCCAGGAGGACAATACGAATGGAAAGTTCTACCGCTCGCCTCAAACGGCACCATCCATATTCCGTAAGGTTATGGATAGGATCTTTAGTAATCTTTCGATTTCCTTATTGTTTACATAGATGACATTTTGATTTTTTCAAAATCTCCTAAAGAACATATCACCATCTAGAAATGTTCTATAAGGTTGTTTTTGATAATGGTTTATGTCCTGTCTTCGTCAAAAGTTTGAAGTATTTAAAGAAGACATAAATTTTCTTGGTATAAGGATAAGCTCTGTAGTATTGAAATGCAACAAAGACATCATTGTGAGTAAGATTCGAGTTTTCCGATGATTTGCATGAAAAGCAAAGCAGCTTCAGCCGTTCCTGGGATGCGTAAACTATGTTGCTGGTTTTTACCAGAACATAGCTGATAGAGTCTTGCTTAATAAAAGACTCAAGAAGGATGCACCTGTATGGAATAAAGAAATGTCTGAAGCAGTTCGAAGAATCAAGAAACAGGTAATAGAACTGCCACCTATGTCTTTACCAGGTGCTGGTATGAAAATCATTGAATGTGATGCAAGCGAGCAGTACTGGGGAGCAGTACTCAAAGAAAAAGGTGAAAACGGGAAAGAAAAAGTTTGTAGATATAGTTCTGGAACATTTCAAGGATCAGAACTCAAATATCATTCTTCCCACAAAGAATTGCTTGCTGCTAAGAAAGCCATTAAAGCTTTCTTGTTTTTGTCCAAAATGAAGTCTTCATCCTAAGATCAGATCTTAAAGACTTCAAGAAGAGACTTAATGGTGGAGATCCCGCAAATAAAGCGATGAATAGACTTCAGAGAGGGGGTCTATGGTTTGACAACTTCGAGTTCACTTTGTAGAACATATAGCAGAAAAATCATGCTTTGCAGATTTCGCAAGAGAGAGTTGAATAATTCCAAGAAAGTGAATGTTACTCAGGTCTTACATGAACCCCATGGTTCAGTTTGGGACCACAGAAATTCTCAGATCCAAATCAATACTCTCATCCCGAATGACAACAGGATGTCAAGAGAAGCGCAAGATTTACCGGTTAGCAGAGGTATCATTACAACCAATGAATTTCGATGTCCGATACAGGATGTAGGTTCTTTGACCCAGACATCCCTGGAAGACAGTTTCACACATTGCAGGATCCGATGATAAAATGTTGCCTTAATCGCAATGGAGATCGTTGTATACAACAGAATATCCTGATCATCTTCCAGTTGAAGGATTAAAGCTTCGCCATCCGATTCCCGCATAACACCCTCTGGCGCTTCGAATTTTCAAGATTATGGACCGAGGAGCATCCGCTCCATTATGATCTCTGGAACAGAGAGAGCCATCAACAGACGACAGGAAGTATATAGGAAAACATTTTAAATATTTTCTGTTGAAATATCTTCCCACTAGAATTTCTGATTCGCCTTTGCTTAATGTTGATCCTAGCACAGCTAGAAATATTCTGATACAATGTAAGATTCCATGGTTTGTGAAAGTTCATTATTATGTTAAGCTTAACCCTGGCAGGCATGTCGACCAAAGGCCAAATGCAACACTTTGGAGAAGAATCTTACTGCACCACACGATGGTGGTCCATCCTCCTGCACCAGGACAAAGTCTGAAGATAATGGATCATTACCTGTATCCCACTAGAAGGCATCTACGACCTGATAATGACGGATCAGCATCTACGTCAAGGATCGTGCTAGAACAACTGGAAAGAAATCTGGAGCCCTCACCTGTACGCGAAGACAGCACATCATCCACTAGCAGTGATGATGATGATCTGGGACCAGCTGTCTCCTTTGATTCGCCTTAGTGCGGATTGCTTTGATAAAGGCTATCATGGTAGGCCTGTTACCATGACGTTTGCTCGTCCGATAAGATTCCTTCTTATCGCCTTTGTTTATGTCGGCCGCCAGTGCGTGGTGGACCCATGGCACTTAAATAAAACTTTCGTGAGTGGGTTGTACTCACATGTCTCTGTCTCGTCCTGTCTGGTCCCTCTTTGGAATCTTACCCTTTACAAGGGGTGACCGGTTTCCTTTACTGTATACTTCGGTCTCTAGGTGAAAAGCTTTGACGAAGATCTATAAATAGAACTTCGCTCAATTCACTCACTACACTTAGAAACGGAGAACATCTAGAATACTCAATCCGAGACACAAGCGCTCTAAGGAAGAAGAAGAACTAAAGGAAGATTTCCAAAGAAGTCCTAAGGAGTTCAAAGTCTTGTCGTCCTCGCAAATGTTTTTAAGTTCTAAGTAATGACTACCGAAGTCTCTGTGTTATATTGTCAAGAAATAGTGAGGCTAAGATATTATGTTTGAAAGAGTTTTCTCGAGTTTGAAGATTTGTGTAAAGCAGATGATGTATTCGACATTGTTACTAATGTAATCTCGTAGATATTCGATTTACGTTGATATTACCATCTATCGATATTTAAGCTTTCTCGATTAAGCACGCTTTCTTCATTCTTCGTAATTGATTGTGGCTTGTCGATCTGTCTTTGTTTGTTTTTGAAGTGGTATCGAGTTGGTTAATTGGTGTGATTCCCGACAAGTAAGACGCCGTGTGTCGTGCGTAGCCATAGGGTTAATCCGACGTTAGTTTAACCTTGCTTTTGTTTACTTCTGAAAAGTAACAATGACAAGAACATTCTCGAATCGGCTTTAGATGAATCGGAAAATCAAGATTTGATAAATCTCTCGATGTTTTTGAGATTAATAATGATATTGATGTCATCGATGAATTCAATCCCATTCCCGAATGGCGATTGCCTAAAAATTCATATTCTCAAGTATATGCAAAATCAATAAGTTTCATTTGATAGCTTCTACAATTTCAAAACTAGAGAATCGCAATTCAAGTTTCTCGAGACGAGCAACGGGAATATAATATCCCTCTAATAGATAGATCTGATATAAAGAGTCTAAAAAGACAGTCTACATATAAGTTTGCACATGTAGGGTGCGTACAGATAGGTATAACACCTTTGTTCAGAAGAGGTTTGAATGCATCAATACTTTGCTGTTTAATGGATTTGCGGTTTGACAATTTTAAGGATTCATTATTAGCAGCAATTCAAACTGGGTTACACAATGGACCCATCTCTTTTGAAGTTTTCCCAAATTATCCAGTCTCCTTGACAAAGGATGACTTGTTACAAGATGTTTTGAAATTACATCTTGCTACCACTGGATTACACATGCGGTGCTGGTTCATGCCCGCCGGCTATTCACTACAAAGTGATTTACCGCTTGGTAAATACTATGTATCCAAAGAATAAAAATGGTGTCACCAAAGGCAGCAGCGTGGTGACTCACACAAATTTAGAAACACAAAAGATTGAACCTGAACTAATTTCATGGTCTGATATCAGAGTCCCCAAAGAATGGACTCTCTCCAAAAAATTCATTCAGTCATCAAAGCCCAAATTAGAAAATGCTACTTCAGTTCGAAGAGAAAATAAGGTCACATTAAGTTTCTGCATGTAATTCCAAAGAGAGAACCGAGTAAGAAGCCATTATCCGTATACACCAACAAACAAGATTTCATCATACATTACAAAGAGGAGAGAGTTCGAATGCCCAAAAGGCAGAAGAACAAGAAAAAGAGAAAATATTTCTATGTAGCCATAAGTCTTTAGTACATGATCCAGCTACAGATTTTCTCTGGTGCTCCGATTGTGAAAAATTGGTAAATCAAAAGTATGCTCCTGCTAATGGACCAGTAATTAATATGGCCTCAGTCAGCTCTAGTACATCATTTCCTGAAACAGATGCCCATGAGCTTATTTCTCCTAACCAGACACAGCGAGCTATTTTCTGGTACCAGAGAACTGTCAATAAAGAGCTTGATCCCTCAGAAACTTCTAAGATGCTAAATTGGACAAATAAAGCCATAAAATCTGTCCATGAAGAAACTGTTTCAAATAAAGAAAAGCTAGCATCTATGGAAAAGGTCTTGAAAGCAATAGAATTAAGAAAAAAGGGTGATAGTGCATCTGCTTTAAAATTGCTGAATGATAGAGTAAAATGTAATACAAGATTCTCGTTGACAAAATTGAACATCGGTTCATGAGACAAATAAAGTTGTAACTACAGACCTTCCGAGGTCATTTCTCGAAAATCACTGATCTTGTCCAACCATTGGTTGATCACACATTGGTTTGAAAAGTACTTTATTATAAGTAGACAAGTTCGTACTAATGAAATAATAGAAAGTGGCATATCTTCTTTGAAGATGAAAATGAGAAGACACATCAAAGAATTGATGAAATACAGATGTCTTACTTCCAGCTCCCAAAAATATTGCCAAGATTACAAGAGATAAACAGAAAGTTTCCACTCCTTCCGAAGGAGATTGGTCAAAAGCAATATCTTGGTCGATGTTACACATTGGCTAATCCATCTACTAAGAAATCCTATAAGAAGTCCTAGAAGAGTATAAGCCTTTGTTTTTCAAGGATAAAAATGTTAACATGTTGAGTATACAGGATCCGACTTCATCACCTTCGAAATAGTGGATCCAAATTATGAGCAGCCAACATTTGATGAGCAAATGGGAGAAACATCTGGTGTAACTCATACACCTATGCAACACCTGCCACACCAGCAAAAGGTACAAACTCTACAGCCCAATTTCTACAAAGTAGAGTGTAAAACCATTCCAGAAATCAAAGAGATTGTTCATTCCATGATCGGTTGGGGTAATACCCAATTCGAAACATATAACAGATCTCCTCGTAATATTGCTGCTACAATTGCTAACGGATTTGTTGGAATCCTCAAGGAATGGTGGGACTTTCTCCCAAATAAAGAAATCATTTTGCAGGCGGGATATTCTCGGTCTTATCGCCGCCATTATTAAGGAATTCATCGGCAATATTGACGATGATAAGATGATGAACACAGCCATGTTCTTAAGAGCCCGTCTTTGTGACATGACTCGAGTGAAGGAGTACCAATGCTTCATGCAGAAGCTGTACTACAGTTCCGGCAATATAAACGATGAGACCATGCGTCTCCGTTATATTGAATCATTCCCTCCATACTTCGCCACTCAATACAAGAAGGCCATGCATGGTATGCGGACTGCAGAGCTCAGCTTTGGAGCCATCAATCAAATCATCGACCAGACAAATGCCAAGTTGTGCAAAGACAAGTGGGAGCGCAAGCAAGCGCTTAAACACCAAAAAGCACTGGGAAATGTGTTCTGTGAGCAATATGCTCTCGAACCATTCGGCTGTCCTGACCTAGAGATTAATCCTGCACGCAAATCCTCTTGTAAGGATTGTGCATTTTCAAAGGGGGAGGATGCTCGGACTACAAAAGAAAGAAAAGAAAGAAACGCAGATTCAAGAGTCCTCCATACATACCAAAGAAGAAATATAAGTTCGTAAAGATCAAGCATATCGGCAAGCATCAGAAATTCAGGCCGACCTGCTACATATGTAAAGGGCCGCACTATGCAAACAAGTGCCCAAAGAAAGATACAGATAGAGGTAAAGCCAAGGTAAATGCTTTCTCTATCAAAGGCATTAATGATGATGAGTATGCATTCCTTTCGATTCTCGATAGTTTATCATCGACATATCTTATGCATCTCTTGATGATATGAACGCAACTGATAAAACAAGTATCGATGAAGATGAAGATAAGATGCATAGGGCAATGGGTACAGCTTCTTTCCTCTTTTGATAATTTTAAAGTAAACATGCTTACAAATTTTGCACATCCAATGATTCCACCTAGTGCAGAATATTTGAGAAAGCAAGCTAGAGTGTTTACAGTCAGGTATGATGATTGTCCTCCCCTGACATCAAGTAGAAAAATAGCTCTAAGAAAAGAGCCGAGAGAATTAAGTGATAAGTACATCGTGACTAATGAAGCGAACAATCTAGGCTTCAAGAACAAGAAGATGCAGAGCCCGATGAACCGTTCGAATCCGTTTCCATCGACCTCCTTTCCAAAGAAAGGATAAGGCAAAAGACAGCCCCAACCAGAGGCGATTTGGAGCATGGAGAGGTCGCGGAAGACATAACATCCAAGAGAGAAGCTTTGAAGAAGGTCACCTTCAAGAACAAGTTCAGATCTTTAGAAACCTACAGAGATGGAGAAAAGACAGATAACCTTCCCGGAAAAAGTTATCTCTAAAGCTATCAAGAATTCACCAAGCTACTTTGGATGAAGAAGAAAAGGAAAAGAAAATCCGTAAGAAAATCTGATAAAGACTATTATCATGTGGTATCAGAAGAAAAGCAAGAAGCTGAGGTATGTACCATAAGTTGCACTCAAAATCCATTTGTTGCAATGACTATATGTATTCCTCACATAAAGCCATACATGCTTGATGCCATGATTGATACTTTGGCAGTAAATCACCGCTCGCATAATATGCCATACCTGCAGATTGTTGGGTTTCTACCCATACAAAAATAAAGTTTGATAAGAAAGAAGTAATCTGTAAACAGATGGCTAGGGTAAAAATAGATATTGAAGGTATCCCTTTAGACCTTGAGTTTTATCAACATAATATGGATAATTATGATCACTGCTTAGGAGTAAACTTCCTAGAAGCCTGTCATACATTCAGTATATCCAGAGACCATATCATGTTGTTTAATCCTCCAAAGAAGATACCTAGACGGTACAGCTTTCAAGCTATTGTACCTTTACCCCAGAAATGCAAAACTGTTAATAATGTATGGATACACAAGTCCATAGCAAATTGCCAAGTCAGTATTGAAGAAATTGTTTCTAAAATAAAGAATGACTTGTGTAGTGAAAATCCCCATGCATTTATCCATAGAAAGAAGCATTTCGTTCATTGGACCTACAAATGATCAAAGATTCGGGATGGAAATGATATTTGTGCCCAAGTTCAAGGCTCATCACCGGGGTATGCCACCCACTGAAAGAAAAGAATGCAGAGAAGAAATTCGGGAAGTCTGCTAAAAGGTGGCTTTATTCAAGAATCAAATTCGCCTTGGTCTTGCACTGCATTTTATGTGAACAAAAGATCTGAACAGATCAGAAACAAGAAAAGGTTGGTGGTGGACTATAAGCCACTCAACAAATACATTGCTTCAGTACAACATCCCATTCCAGCTAGGGATGATCTCTTGAGCAGAATCAAAGGTTCTAAAGTGTATAGTAAGTTTGATCTCAAGAGCGGTTTTTGGCAAATATTTCTGAAGCAGGAAGATATGTACAAAACGGCCTTTATTGTCCCAGGAGGACAATACGAATGGAAAGTTCTACCGTTCGGCCTCAAAACAGCACCATCCATATTCCAGAAGGTTATGGATAGGATCTTTGGTGATCTTTTCGATTAAGCACGCTTTTCTTCATATCAGTAATTGATTGTGGCTCGATACCACTTCAAAAACAAACAAAGACGGATCGACAAGCCACAATCAATTACAAAGAATGTAAGAAACGTGGCTTAATCGTAAAGCTTAAATATCTCGATAGATGGTAATATCACCGTGTCTCAATATCTCTCGAGATTACATTAATAACAATGTCGAATACATCATCTGCTTTCGTCTAAATCTTCAAACTCAAAAACTCTTTCAAACATAATATCTTAGCCTCACTATTTACCGACAATATAACACAGACTTCAATAGTCATTACTTACAGAACTTAAAAACATTTGCAGACGACAAGACTTTGAACTCCTTAGGACTTCTTTGGAAATCTTCCTTTAGTTCTTCTTCTTCCTTAGAGCGCTTGTGTCTCAGATTTCAGTATTCTAGATGTTCTCCGTTTCTAAGTGTAGTGAATGAGTTGAGCGAGGTTCTATATATAGAACTTCGTCAAGGCTTTTCACCTAGAAACCAAAGTATCCGGTAAAAGGGAAACCGGTCACCCCTTGTAAAGGGTAAGATTCCAAAGAGGGACTGACAGACGGACAGACAGAGACATGTGAGTACAACCCACTCACGAAAGTTTTATTTAAGTGCCATGGGTCCACCACGCACTGACCGACATAAACAAAGGTGATAAGAAGGAATCTTATCGGACGACAAACGTCATGGTAACAGGCCTACCATGATAGCCTTTATTAAAGCAATCCGCACTAAGGCGAATCAAAGGAGACAAATTGGTCCCAGCATCATCATCACTTCTGCTAGTGGATGATGTGCTTTGTCTTCGCGCATGCAGTGAGGGCTCCAGATTTCTTTCCAGTTGTTCTAGCACGATCCTTGACGTAGATGCTGATCCGTCATTATCAGGTCGTAGATGCCTTCTAGTGGGATACAGGTAATGATCCATTATCTTCGGACTTTGTCCTGGTGCAGGAGGATGGACCACCATCGTGTGGTGCGGAAGATTCTTCTCCAAAGTGTTGCATTTGGCCTTTGGTCGACATGCCGCCAGAGGTTAAGCTTAACATAATAATGAACTTTCACGAACCATGGAATCTTACATTGTATCAGGATATTTCTAGTCATGTGCTAGGATCAACATTAAGCAAAGATGAATCAGAAATTCTAGTGGGAAGGTATTTCAACAGAAAATATTTAAAATGTTTTCCTATATACTTCCTGTCGCCTGTTGATGGCTCTCTGTTCCAGAGATCATAATGGAGCGGATGCTCCTCGGTCCATAATCTTGAAAATTCGAAGCGCCAGAGGGTGTTATGTCTGGGAATCAGATGACGAAGCTTTAATCCTTCAACTGGAAGATGATCAGGATATTCTGTTGTATACAACGATCTCCATTGCCAGTTAAGGCAACATTTTATCATCGGATCCTGCAATGTGTGAAACTGTCTTCCAGGGATGTCTGGGTCAAAGAACCTACATCCTGTATCAGACATCTGAAATTCATTGACTGTAATGATACCTCTGCTAACCAGTAAATCTTGCGCTTCTCTTGACATCCTGTTGTCATTCGGGATGAGAGTATTGATCTGGATCTGAGAATTTCTGTGGTCCCAAACTGAACCATGGGGTTCATGTAAGACTTGAGTAACATTCACTTTCTTGGAATTATTCAACTCTCTACTGGCGAAATCTGCCAAAGCATTGGATTTTCCTGCTATATGTTCTACAGTGAACTCGAAGTTGTCAAACCATAGACCCCATCTCTGAAGTCTATTCCAGACTGCTTTATTTGCAGGATCTCCACCATTAAGTCTCTTCTTGAAGTCTTTAAGATCTGATCTTAGAATGAAGACTTCATTTTGGACAAAAAACAAGAAAGCTTTAATGGCTTTCTTAGCAGCAAGCAATTCTTTGTGGGAAGAATGATATTTGAGTTCTGATCCTTGAAATGTTCCAGAACTATATCTACAAACTTTTTCTTTCCGCTTTCACCTTTTTCTTTGAGTACTCGCTCCCCAAGATCGCTCGCTTGCATCACATTCAATGATTTTCATTCCAAAGACTGCAAAGACATAGGTGGCGTTCTAATACCTGCTTTCTTGATTCGTCGAATCGCTTCTCATTTCTTTATTCCATACAGGTGCATCCTTCTTGAGTCTTTTATTGAGCAAGACTCTATCAGCAGCTATGTTCTGGTAAAACCCAGCAACATAGTTTACGCATCCCAGGGAACTTTTCGAAAGCTGCTTGCTTTTCATGCAAATCATCGAAAACTCAATCTTACTCACAATGTGATGTTGCATTTCAATACTACCAGAGCTTATCCTTATTCCAAGAAAATTTATGTCTTCTTTAAAAACTTCAAACTTTGACGAAGACAGACATAAACCATTATCAAAAACAACCTTATAGAACTGTTCTAGATGACTGATATGTTCTTTTGGAGATTTTGAAAAAATCAAAATGTCATCTATGTAAACAATAAGAAACCGAAGTATCCGGTAAAAGGGAAACCGGTCACCCTCGTAAAGGGTAAGATTCAGAGGGACCGACAGACGGACAGACAGAGACATGTGAGTACAACCCACTCACGAAAGTTTTATTTAAGTGCCATGGGTCCACCACGCACCGACCGACATAAACAAAGGCGATAAGAAGGAATCTTATCGGATGACAAACGCCATGGTAATGGGATGTTGCCTACCATGATAGCCTTTATCAAAGCAATCCGCACTAAGGCGAATCAAAGGAGACAAATTGTCCCGGCATCATCATCAAATGCTTTAGTGGATGATGTGCTTTGTCTTCGCGTAAAGCACCTGAGGGCTCCGATTTCTTTCCAGCTTGTTCTTTAGCACGATCCTTGACGTATGATGCTGATCCGTCATTATCATTTCCATCGAGATGCCTTCTAGTGGGATACGTAATGATCCATTATCTTCTTTCTTGTCCTCGGATGCAGAGGATGGACCACCATCGTGGTGGTGCAAGAAGATTCTTCTCCAAAGTGTTGCATTTGGCCTTTGGTCCACATGCCTTTTGCAGTTTGCTGGGGTAAGCTTAACATAATAATGAACTTTTACGAACCATGGAATCTTACATCATGATATGGTCTCTGGATATTTCTAGTGTGTGCTAGGATCAACATTAAGCAAAGGCGAATCGAAATTCTAGTGGGAAGGTATTTCAAGGTCTAAAGGGATATTTAAAATGTTTTCCTATATACTTCCATCTCATTTCGTTGATGGCTCTCTGCTCAAACTTTAGATCATAATGGAGCGGATGCTCCTCGGTCCATAATCTTGAAAATTCAAGCGCCGAGGGTGTTGGCATGTCCGGAAATCGATAGTCGAAGCTTTAATCCTTCAACCGGAAGATGATCGGGCTATTCTTCAGATACCACGATCTCCATTGCGCTTAAGGCAACATTTTATCATCGGATCTTTTTCGCAATGTGTGAAATTCTTTCCGTGGATGTAACTTTCAAAGAACCTACATCTTTTCGTATCGTACATCTAAAATTCATTGATCAGAATGATACCTTACTAACCAAGAAATCTTGCGCTTCTCTGCTAGATGTTATGTCTTCCACGACCTCTCCATGCTCCAAATCTGCCTCTGGTTGGGAGCTGTCTTTGCCTTATCCTTTGCTTTGGAAAGGAGGTCCGATGGAAACCGATTCGAACGGTTCATCGTGCTCTGCATCTTCTTGTTCTTGAAGCCTAGATTGTTCTGCTTCATTAGTCCTGATGTACTTATCACTTAATTCTCTCAGCTCTTTGCTTAGAGCTATTTTTCTAGCAAAGTTGTCCTGTGGAGGACAATCATATACACAGATCAGAAACACTCTAACTGCTTTCTCAAATATTCTGCACTAGGTGGAAACATTGGATGTGCAAAATTTGTAAGCATGTTTACTTTAAAATTATCAAAAGAGGGAACAGAACTGTACCCACTGTCTGTGCTATCTTCATCTTCATCTGATACTTGTTGTATCAGATTGCAGTTCATATCATCAAGAGATGCATAAGATATGTCTGATGATAAACTATCAGAATCTGAAATGAATGCATACTCTTCATCATTTATACCTTTTATAGATAAAGCGTTTACCTTTGCTTTACCTCTGTCTGTATCTTTCTTGGGGCACTTATTTGCATAGTGCGGCCCTTTGCAGATGTAGCAGTTGGCTTGAACTTTTGATGCTTGCCAATATGCTTGATCTTTCTGAACTTATATTTCTTCTTTGACTGTCTGTATGGAGGACTCTTGAATCTGCGTTTCTTTCTTTTCTTTCTTTTGTAGTACTGAGCATCCTCCCCCTTTGAAAATGCACAATCCTTACAAGAGGATTTACGTCAGGGATTAATCTCTAATTCAGACAGCCGAATGGTTCGAGAGCATATTGCCCACGTAACACATTTGCAAGTGCTTGCTTTGGTGTTTAAGCGCTTGCTTTGCGCTCCCACTTGTCTTTGCACAACTTGGCATTTGTCCGGTCGATGATTTGATTTATGGCTCCAAAATCGAGCTCTGCAGAAGACGCATACCATGCATGGCCTTCTTGTATTGAGTGGCGAAGTATGGAGGGAATGATTCAATATAACGGAGACGCATGGTCTCATCGCTTATATTGCCGAATCTGTAGTAGTCTTTCGCATGAAGCATTGGTACTCCTTCACTCGAGTCATGTCACAAAGACGGGCTCTTAAGAACATGGTCAGTTCATCATCTTATCATCATCAATATTGCCGATGAATTCCTTAATAATGGCGGCAGTAAGACCAGAATATCCTGCCTGCAAAATTATTTCTTTATTTGGGAGCAAGTCCCACCATTCCTTCAGGATTCCAACAAATCCGTTAGCAATTGTAGCAGCAATATTGCGAGGAGATCTATTATATGTTTCGAATTGGGTATTACCCCATCCGATCATGGAGTGAACAATCTCTTTAATTTCTGGAATGGTTTTACACTCTACTTTGTAGAAATTGGGCTGTAGAGTTTGTACCTTTTCTGGTGTGGTGCATTGCATAGGTGTATGAGTTACACCGATGTTTCTCCCATTTGCTCATCAAATGTTGGCTGCTCATAAGTCGATCCACTATTTCAGTGATGAAGTCCAGATCCTCGTATACTCAACATGTTAACATTTTTATCCTTAAAAACAAAGGCTTATACTCTTCTAGGACTTCCTTATAAGATTTCTTTGTAGATGGGCTAGCCAATTGTGTAACATCTGACCAAGATACAGCTTTTGACCAATCTCCTTCGAAGGAGTGGAAACTTTCCCGTTTATCTCTTGTAATCTTGGCAATATTTTTGGGAGCTCAAGTAAGACATCTCTCAGTATTTCATCAATTCTTTGATGTGTCTTCTCATTTTCATCTTAAAGAAGATATGCCACTTTCTATTATTTCATTAGTCCGAACTTGTCTACTTATAACAAGATACTTTTCAAACCAATCAGTGTGATCAACCAATGGTTGGACAAGATCGTGATTTTCTCGAGAAATGACCTCTGGAAGGTCTCAGTAGTTACAACTTTATTTGTCTCATGAACTCGATGTTCAATTTTGTCAACAGAATCTTGTATTCTGTTTACTCTATCATTCAGCAATTTTAAAGCAGATGCACTATCACCCTTTTTTCTTAATTCTATTGCTTTCAAGACCTTTTCCATAGATGCTAGCTTTTCTTTATTTGAAACAGCTTTCTTCATGGACAGATTTTATGGCTTTATTTGTCCAATTTAGCATCTTAGAAGTTTCGAGGATCAAGCTCTTTATTGATGAGTTCTCGGTACTGTAAAACAGCTGACTCGCCGTGTCTCAGTTAGGAGAAATAAGCTCATGGGCATCTGCTTTGAAATGATGTACTAGAGCCGAGAGGCCATATTAATTATCGGTCCATTAGCGGGAGCATACTTTTGATTTACCAATTTTTCACAATCGGAGCACTGGAGAAAATCAGTCCAAGTGGATCATGTACTAAAGACTTATGGCTACATAGAAATATTTTCTCTTTTTCTGGTTCTTCTGCCTTTTGGGCATTCGAACTCTCTCCTACTGTAAAGTATGATGAAGTACTGTTTGTTGGTGTACTTCTGGATAATGGCTTCTTACTCGGTTCTCTCTTTGAATTCACATGCAAACTTAATGTGACCTTATTTTTCTCTTCTTGAACTGAAGTAGCATTTTCTAATTTTGGCTTTGATGGCTGAATGAATTTCTTAGACAAAGTCCATTCTTTGGGGACTTTGATATCAGACCAAGAAATTAGTTCTGGTTCTATTTTTTGTGTTTCTAAATTTGTGTGAGTCACCACGCTGCTGCCTTTGGTGACACCATGTTTGACTGCTGGATACATAGTATTAACAAGGCGATAAATCACCTTGTAGTGAATAGCCAAATGGCATGAACCAGACCGCATGTGTAAACCAAAGGTAGCAAGATGTAAACAATTGCTTTGAGATTTGTAAAGTGAACTAAGCCCATTAAATGAAATAATTTTATTGGTTGATATTTTAATCATATTTAATGTGTTATGGGTAATGAGTAACTATGGTTTTGATGTAATTTAAATTCTATATTTATACCCATAGGGTTTGGGCCATTTTTGGCACATGTAATCTTGTTTTTAGATAGACCAACCTACTTGGTTCATAAGTGACCATTGTAATGATGTTGTTTGAATGTAATAAACGTGTATGGATTGATTTTGACATTAGGAACAGGCCTCCTTTAGGTTGGAAGGAATATTTGCATATAAAATTGATGTTTTACCTCCTTTTGTGAGCTAGTCTCTCATGGGGGAGTAGTGCGACCTAGAGGAGAGTTATTTGCAGGTAAAAGAAATGATTTTAGGTAATATCAGATGTGTTTCAAATTAAGGAAGATATGACATCATGAGATAAATTGTTTAGAGGAAAGACAAGTTGAGAAGGAATAAGAAAGAGCAAGATTGAATACCTAGGGTTTGTCCTAGAGTTTGTGAGCTGAATATGTGATCTTCATTAGTTGTGGTAGCAAAATTAGCAGAGATAAAACATCTTCAGTGTCTCGAGTTTGTTTTTGTAATCCTAGGGTGTTGTAATCCCCTTGTGGAGTTATTTCTTCATTAAATTATGGGTTAGTGCTCCCTGTAGGGTTAGTGCTCTACTAAACTAGGGGTTGGTGAGCCTTGTGGGGTTGATGCCTCACTAAATAAGGGGTTGGTGCTCCTTATGAAGTTAGTTATTCACTAAAATTCTTTTCTTTGTGTAATATAAGAAAAAATTTAGTGGGTTTTCTTCCCCATGAGGTTTTCCCACTTATATATGGTGTTTATGTTTATTCATTTTTTTGCATGCTCTTATGAATGTTTAATACGCACCTAATATGCACATGTGGTTATGAATGATAAATGGATGAATGATATAATGAATTCATGGATTTATAAATTAATTAAAAAAATTGTATGATTGATTCACCCCCTCTCAATCCATTGTGCTTCCAACATTTGTAACTATAGTTTCACATTTAAATTGATTATTTTTCTTGGATAAGATCTTTACCTTATTTTTATATTCAAAATGGTTACATAATATAGATTTAGGAATCTATTTATTTAATATTTCCTTAATCATTTAGTGAACCCACATTTGAAAACTTTTGCATCCTCATTTTCCTTCTCTCATGGATCATAAGGTTCCTCAAATTTCTTTATCTTAATTATTTTAAATGCATTCACCTTCAAAAGAGGTTCTTCAAAAATCCCTAGAAACCATGTATCTTCCTAAAAATAAGCAACCCACTCAAATCAATTTTATCTTCTATCTTCATTCTAATGACTCTCTTGGTTATAATCTCAATAAATCTATTTGCACATCCACTCAAGCTCTTCATTCTTTATTTCAAGATAAATTTTAGGCTATGGTTCATACACAATTATATTTATTAAATATGAAATCCAACATCTTAAAGATGCTTCTCGGACTCATGTTTCTTCTCCTTCTGCATCTCATATTCATTTTATGTCTTCTACATGTGCTCATATTAGTGAGCCTCAAATTTTCTCACTCCCTATGCCTCTCAAGTTTGCACTCCATGCTAAGAAACAAGATATTATTTTAAAGCTCATTAATCATCAAGTAATTAACTTGTCATCTACTCATTGTTGTCCACCTTATCATTTTGAAAAATATCAAGGTATTTCATATTTCAATTATAATCAAATCAATGGACATAATGAAACTGATTTCTATGCTTTCTAATGAATAATCAAACATCTTGAGCATAAAGGCTTTTTCTTATTCACTACAGAACATTTTATTACATGGTATTCTCCACTTATTACATCTCAAATGTTTTCTTAAATCTCATTCATTTATGTCTAATGAGCATCAAGTCATCACTTATAATGTTTCTTCCTCCATCACTCAAGCACTATTTATGTAATCCAATCACACTAACAAACTGTCTCTCAAAATTATTCTCACTCCATCTCCTCTTAATTCATCTACAACGCTGTCAAGTCATCCTAAGAAACATCCTCTAAAAATAATTTTAACACCCCCTCCTACCTAGTTTGCTACATCGTTATCCATAATCCACCACTTCAGCTACAAATCAATTTAATCAAATAAATAATTCCTTATTTTGATCCTCAAGACCCATTTCAAACTACACCAACATGTGATGGTCCTAATTTTGTTTCGTACGCCAATGTGTTATCCCTCTTGCTTATCATGATACGAGATGACCCTCTCCCACAATGGCATGGTACCTCTCACATTCCCGATATATTTCCATCATTGACACACTTTTGGGACATTACTCCTATTCTCCCCCTTGCATTCTTAGTAAATTTTTCATCTATCTCATGCACTTCACGCTTCGTGTTTGATGACTAATATTATCTAAGCATTATTACAAAACTCTTGATACATGTGTATCATCATTACCCTATGATGCACTCTCGCTCTATGACTCACAATTTAATCTTGAGGGCATACTATATATGTATAAAACTCACACACCGCACACTACACATATTCCTCACACTATTAATTAATTTAATTACTTTAATTAAATTAATTTACACCTCACCTAGCCACATCACCTAGACACCTCATCATGGACTTATTCTTAGTCTATTAATTAACTAGGACTAAGTCTCCACTTATCTTAACCAACTAGGACTTAGTCTAACCCTAAAATTAAAGTCCTATTCCTTCTCCAACAATACTCCCACTTATCTAAATGCTAACCCTCACTTGAGACCCGATAATGACAATCAGAGCACACCAAAAATAGCAAGATTTTCCTATTTTTGGAAACCTAGGATTTCTCACCCTTAACTTAACACATCTGGTTAACCCTCAACCGATGTCATCACCCTAACCATCATCGGTTACCTTATATATAAT
The DNA here is from genome assembly GCA_018340775.1 of Taxus wallichiana var. yunnanensis. Lineage (NCBI taxonomy): Eukaryota > Viridiplantae > Streptophyta > Pinopsida > Cupressales > Taxaceae > Taxus > Taxus wallichiana. The sequence goes on along the minus strand of CM031233.1, from coordinate 209,889,567 downwards.
TTTGTAACCTTTTACCTAGGTTGGTCATTCTTGAGTTTTGAGAGATCTCTTGTATTCAAGCATGAACCAGAGACTTCTCAACATCCAAATGATGGAATACACTCAATCACAGGCTCAAGAAAGCACTTGATACTCATCCAAAGGCATTAGCATTCACGGAGCACTCTAGGAAGTATTTTTTGTGAAACTAACCACAAAATTCTTCATGGATCAACCATTTCCATCCTTCACCAACCAAACCTACAAATACAAGTAAGTGTATTTGATTTACATCATTCAATACTTACTTAAATTAATAGGTTCTTTATCTTTTGTTATTAGATCTTGTTCTTTCCTACATTCCTCCATCCCACCTTTTACCAATCTACCCAACCTACCACCCACAACCTTCTGGCTCTCTGCATACTAGATCTTTAGGCATCCCTGAGTCTTCCTGACTTTATTACAACCCAACCATCCTCCCCCATTCATTCTCTGTGCAATCACAGAGAAGTCCAAAACTAGGTTTATTTAATTACTACCATTTCACCCCTACCAATGCCGGTTACCTTAACCATCATCGGTTTCTCTTCACCAATCGGTCACCCGACCAACCAATGTTGTTACTATCGTGTCTCCTATCAAATTTCACTAAACCTCCCCTAACAACCCCCAAAACTCACAAAACCTCACCCAAACCTATACCCCACCTACAACCTCACCACAACCTTCCCAACTCTTTGTGTAGACACACAAGAGAGAGCTAGACACCCACTTTTGACATTCTTCCATTATCCATAGTAACCGATATCGGTCATCCTAAACCATCATCGGTCACACCCTAACGACGCATCGGTCTCTCTATGCCTAGTAAACTACCTTAACCAAAAAAGCTTCCTAATCATCCAAAATCAACCCAAACTACACCAGATCTTACCCAGACCTTGTCTGTGACCCTCAAACCACCTACCCAACCTACAACCTGACCCAGACCTTCACTAGTTTAATTATTAAGCATTTAATTGATTGACATGATAGTAATCTGAGATACCTAAATCAAAACACTAGCATTAGATTCTTTTATTTGCATGTTCAGTTATTTTATATTGAGTTATATATCAGTGGATTGACAACCATCGAGGAAGTATCACACTTCCTAGATCTAGCTCACGCTAGGAAATCCACTAACCTTTTTTATTAACTATATCTTGTGGTCTTGCTTTGTATTACAGGTAGTTCCTCCTAGCCAAAAGGAAGCTCACACAATCAGTTTGGATCGAAATCAGAAAATGCACACACTCAACCTTCAACCAACGTGACAAAAATGTATTCCTCCTTGGCCTATTTACCTTATCTATTTTTCATTATCTACAATAATTGGTGAAACATTTTGGCATGCCTAGTGGGACCCATCATGGGGTTCTTTTGCATTTGTTCATTCCTAGGTAAAAATTGTGTGTTTATTTCCTTTGAAAAGTATTCACATTAATTTTCTTCTCTAGAATCTTCTCCTTCTTTCTATTGTCTAAAATAAATTGTGTTTTTGGTGCTTTAAAAAGAACATGTCTTCCTTTCTACTTTACATTGCATTAGTGAAAGAGCATTCCTCTTCTTCTGTTCTCTATTTTCTACATCAAACATAATTGTGGATTTGGGCTTAAAACATTTGCATTTCATTTTGGTTTGTTGCATTGTAGCTCACATTAATTTGAGGGCAACCTATATGCATTGGAAGTCATGCCCAACTGATGGTTGACTAATTCAATCATAGTTCACTTTGCACACTCTCTATACCAAACCACTTAAATAATTTACACATCTTCTTAAACATCATCCTACCTAGAAGAAGTTTTCAATGATCACATGATCAGAGGATTGACAATGGGCACCAAGTTGGTTTCTCTATCCAGTCATTATCTCAGAGAAAGGACCACCCCCACCAAAACTTTACCTAAAACCATCCTTAGATCTTGGATTTTCATAGGGCACCTTCTATCAAACCAAAAACTCTGTTCTATTCACAAGTCAGTCCTAAATAACATAAGCTAAAACATAAAATTCACCAATAGGATTTCATGTTTCTTAGTTTTTGCTTGATTTGTGTTTTGAGTTGTGAGGTCATTTTCTCCATTTTTTTCTTCCTTTCACACTCCACAATCATAGTTGGTGTATTCCAACTTTTTTTGAGTGTGTTAGGGTTCATCATTACCATACTCAAGTTTTTAGGTTGGTATTTTATCTGATCTAAGTCACTAAATCCCATTTTTCTCCATCTTTTCAAATTTCACAGTGATCGGCATATGCATCGGTCTAGTTGACCATCATCATCGGTTTACTCATCTAGACCATCATCATCGGTTTACCTAACCATTGTTGATTTCCTACTTTTTTGGTCATTTTACCAAAAAAACACTCATCACATTTCTATTCTTTCTGGGGTTTCTCAAATACATCATCATACCTCTAGGACCTTTGAAATCACTATCAAATCCATATTTTTCTCATTTTCATCAGTTATTACCACATTTATCAAAATTTTGATTATTCCACAATAATCGCAGTATCGGTCACCCTAACCATCATCGGTCACCCTATCACCATCATCGATTAACCTAACTGCATTGGTTTCCTATGTGTTTTAATTTTTAATTAAAACAACACCAATTTTTTACCTCCCGAACATATTTTCTCCATTTCTTCTATTTTTTCTATGTCATTTACAGAGATATAAATTACCAGGTCTATGCTAACTCACATGGTTTTGACTCATAGCCAAGCCAACACCCTTGTATTCCATGCTAGCCTTCACCACCCACCTATCCCATCACCACCTTCCATCCTATCACCTATGGATCCTACTCAACCCATTATCATCAGTACTGGTGATGAGGAGTTTGCAAGACTCCTTGACCAAAACCCCACTTGCCTTACAATATTATTTAGCCCATTCATCTACTCGAGATTCATCAGACAACTGGTATACGACATGCCTGTGTCCATTCCCCTACCCTCGCCCCCACTTCTCACTCAACTACTACTAGCTCGAGCCTTACCTTATTCCACCTTACCACCTGTGGTGTCACAACTTGACCCCACAACATCTATATATTATTGCACCTACAACATCTATCACACCATTGACGTCAGTTTCTCCCATGGTGTCAACCATTCCTTCATCATCCGCCTTGAGCATATAGCCCCATCTACACCCGCCACCTCTATATATACCTATTGCATCACAACCACCCATGGTGTCGGAAACCCACTCCCATTCCAAAACATTTCATCCTCTCCATCCCACAGTCTTTACCTCCAATCACTACAAGAGTTGTTACATCCACCCCACCTACTTACACATATCACCAACAACCCCTATCTCATCTATCACCTATTCGGGATATTTTCCACCTACATCTATTCCCCCCTCACAATTCTTCATACTTGACACCACCATATACTTGGGATTTCCTCATCATACATTCATCATCTACCCCCTTATACTACTAGGGGGTGCCCAATCATCACAACCTACCAACGACCTTATTAAAATGATGATGGAAAAGATGCAAACATTGGAAGCATCGGTTTTTGGCTCTCACAACTCTTTGACATATGATGAAATTTGCAATGAGCCCATTCATCCATCTATTCCCATTCATCCATACCCTACATTGGGAAATGCCCAAATTCAACCGGTTCAACAAAAAAGAAGACCCACAACAACACTTGTGGTCTTTCAAACATGGGTGTTATCTAATCACTCATGATGATGCTCTACTCTTGTGGAACATTCCCAATGTCCTTGACAGACCTGCATTGGATTGGTATAGTGGTTTACCTAGACATTCCATTTACTCATTCAACCAAGTGGCTCAAGCCTTCTTGACCATTTTTTGATCAATATCATCAAGAAGGTCACCATGACCGACTTGTACTCAACACGACAATATGAAGATGAATCTATCATATATTTTTTCACTTGTTGGCAAAGCCTCATCAACCAACTCACATTCCAACTACCTCAAACCAAGCTTATAGAGTTGTTTACTAGGGCTTGTGCTAGACACATCTCACCAACTCTCCAAGTTCAAACCTTCCACACATTTGATGAGGCATTTACCATGGCTAGAAAACTTGAAATTCATGCCATAAGAGAAAGAAGAAAATTCAATTACGTAACAAAAATGTTGCATTCAAATCAAATGATGCCTCTTCCTCTTCCAAACCCCAAAATAAATTATTCCAAAGCCAAAGGATCTACCAACATGGTAGTTTTAAAAGATGGCCCATCTCACCCATCCAATCAATCAAAACCTACTTCTAACCTTTCTCCCATTCAAGCTTTCCAGTTCAAGTGGGAGCAATGAAAATACACTCCCATAGAGAGAGCCCTATTCTTTAGTTTTAGAAAAACTTCTAAAATCTGAGCAATTTCTTCCACCCATCAAACCACATACTAGTTTTGACCCCACTCATCCTATGCCTACATGGTACAAGGAACATGATTATATAACTATCATCATGTTAAAGGTCATAGCGATGGTAATTGTATAACCTTCAAAAACATTGTCCAAGAAATGTTAGATAATGGAGATCTCATCTTGGATAACCCTAATGCACTAGCTAATAATCAAAACTTGCATATCTTCAAGAAGTTGTTTCCTAATCACACCCCGTCATCTAACCAAACTAGTGAAACCTTCAACTAATGATAGTAATGTCTTGTGAAGTTCATGTTGTTTTTGAATCATACCATCCCTTCCTCAATTTCCTCCTATCCCTCTATCGAGGAGATTCTTGCACAAGATCCTTTACCCATGGAGGATCCTATTTCATCTACTCCTTTACCCACAGAGGAGTCTCCCTTATCTCCCCTTCACCCATGGAGGAGTCCACAATATCTATGATGTCATTTCCCACACACCTCTCAACCTAATGAAACAACCCATGGTGTTAACTCTCTTACCCATGAGAGAGTCATGCTCACCTTCCTCTCCACCAAAAGAGGAACCTACCTCATCCTACTCATCATCTCCCCTACCCATCGAGAGATCCTTTAGAAGCACCACTTCCTATTGGTGACAATTCCCCATTAGCCTTCCAAGATCCTATTGATTTACTCTCACTCTCTTTACCCATAGAGTCTAAAGCCAACCAGTTCCCTATCTCATAGACATTCTTTATAGGGATTACCACCAAATCAACATCATCTCCTCCTACAACAATGTCCATTTTCATGCCTGGCTGACCACTTGGATTATGTTGATAATTCCATGCTTTGGGGATGCCTTCGGCTACCTTTTTCAACCCAAATGCAAATGTCATCTGTTGATACCTCCATGATTTATCCAAAGGTGTTTCAAACAATAACCAAACCAACCATGCCCATACTAGTCATAATGGCCTCTTCTTCATCACCTTCACCCACACCTAAACCCTTACCAATAATTGAAACTTTTTCCAACACCTAAACCTTTTCATCACCCATACCTTCCCCACATCCTAAAACCATTACCACATTGGGTGTCATGCCGACATCAAGCCTAGTCCATCCTCCTGATCAAATTGGATTTAGCCACATCCTCACAAACCCATGCAAAAAACTATTCCTCCACCTAAAAGGAAGACCCAACCTTCTAGGCCACATACACCAATTTTTCCTACTACCCCTTCTTTCACCTTCACCACTTCCATCCATCTATCCTAGGACCTCACCCATCCACCTTGGCCAAGAAACCTCCTACCCAAGGTAAACTAAAAACATAACAGCCCATCTCCTCATCATCATGAGCCTCTATTACACCTAACTTACCTACACAACATACACCTTTTCATCACCTACCTACATCCTTTTTACCACCTATACCCACACCACTTCTAGTAGCCTCATCACTACCTATGGTATTTCCCACTCTTCAACCAATACCTTCCACCTTGCCTCTTCCAAAAACCTTCACCACACCTCCATTATCACCTTGGCTAACCCATCCCTTCCACCATCTTCCTTCCCTTCTACATCATGCACTCCTTCTTCACCTTTACCTAGGAAGGTGCAACCAAAATCCAAGAGCCCACTACCCTCCAAAGAGGTAGTCAAACCTACAACACCTTCAACCACTAGTTCATCTACTACACCTTTACCCAAGAAGGTACAAACCCAAACCTAAAATAGTACTACCTACCAAACCAGTGGTCAAACCTATTCCACCTCCATTCCACCTCTGTGGCACCTCTCCCACCAAAATCACCACACTTCCATCTCAACCCACACTTACCTCACCCATTGTGATCCATTGGCAGGGTCTTACACCAACATCTTAGAAAACCTTTTAGAGACCTCTTTTCATCACATTTCCACCACTTAGACCTTACGACCCACTCAAACCCAAACCAAAAGGGTTTGATGATACCAAAATTTTGCCTACCATCATGTGTGCCAAGGGCATGATGTAGAAAATTATAAGGCTCTAAAGACCATTCTTCTCCAACTATGTCCTCCTAAAGAAAAATTTGATGATGATGATCTTTTAGATGAGGACCTTGTTCCACCTTCACCTATCACCACACACCCTCATCCCTTACCTATTCAAGTGACCTTCATCTCCACCTCCACAACCTTTTTATCCTCCTCCAACATTCAGATCAATATGGTCCACATAAGAGAGCTAGCCAAAACCCACCAAAATGTCAATGTGTGCTAACTTCTTTTCACAAACCAAAATTGCCCTCACCATTTCTATTTCCCATCCTATCACTACACCTATCATGACTCAGCTGCTCCCTCACCCCATATTAATATGGTTAACATTTCCACTCACACCCAAAAAGAAAAGGAAAGGAGAAAAAAACCAGCCCATCCACCAATCATGTGCCCAATATACCATCTACACCCTGCACCAAGAATCACCATTCGGGACCCACATACCCTATTTCTAATGGGGTCACCCATCATACAATGATTAAACAATTACACCAATCTCCTCTCAAAATGTCATTATATGACCTTGTCCAAACCTCTGAGTCTCACTGACAGGCCCTCATGGAGGTTCTACAATCCATCGAGGTTTTACCTAATGACCCTACACTCTGTGGCCTCCATGATCACTCCTCACCATGTGGCCTCTCTCACCACTTCATCCCCTTCCTCTGCACCCACTACCACTCATCAAGTAGTATGCTCTCGAGTTTCTCTAATGATGAGAGATTGTACCTCTCCAATCAGATGATCCTAATCCCCCCTTTCATTTCCATCTACATTGATAATATACATGTTCGACATGTTTATGATCGATGGCATGGTGCCAACATCAACATTATCTCCTCCCATGCATACAACCAAATGTGCATCCCTACCAATTACATGCATAATAACCCAGTTATGTTGCATTCATTCAATGATGCCATAACTTCAACCCTTGGCACCATCATTCTCCACATTCACATGGGCCCCTATACCATTCCAAAATTATTCTACATCTTAGAGGGGGAATTCTAGTACAACTTGTTTGCTTGGATGACCTTGGATCCACATCATGGGTTGTGTTCCTTCAACCTTACATCATTGTGTAAAATTTGAACATGAAGGACATAACTATACCATTCCAGTCTAATGACCCTTCACCATTCAAAACCTGTAACATGTTGTATAGACCTAATGATGTCCTTATACCAGTTAAGGCATCTACCACCACCACCACCTCTCCTTCACCCACATGGCCCCATCCACCAACATTGTTTCCGCTACCTCTCCCACACCTAACTCCTCTATTCCCACTACCTCCATAGCCTCTGCTAACCCATCCACATCCACTAACCCATCTACTTCTCAACCAACCAATGCTTCTTCTTCTTCCATCCTATAATTCATCCATTCCCGCTACCCACATACCAACTACCAATCCCTTAGAAGGTTTTTTCAACGTCTCACTCTGGGAGTACCACCTATACAACATCGACACATTCCTTACTCCTCAAGAGTATGGTAACCTTCACCAACATCCCCACTATGATCACCACATAGGTGAGGTTTTCCCTTATGGTCCTCCCCACCTTCACACCAACTTAACATATGGGGGACTTGATACTTCTACCTACTCACCCGAGCCACCTTCCCAAACATGACCATTTTCATCTGACCTTCAATCTCTCACCAACCACCACTTCACCCACACCTTCCTCCATCATTGTGCATGGAAGGGCTTTGGCTTTGGTTTCTATGAACAAGGCCACCATATTGTCATCCCATGCACCACTCATAAACATAAAGACCATAGTGGTATTGGCTTTTTTCAAACCATCTCCCAAGAAGGCCCAGTCAAACTCATTGAGGATGATAAACCTTCTTCACCCCATTTCACCAACTTCACCACCTTCACCTACGGAGTCTATGGATCCATGAATCCATTCCTCCTAACTTTTTTTTCATGAACACCATTTCTTTGGGACCTCTAACTTATCAATGAGATGGTGAGAGGCTCCCTCTTCTCTTCCCTTCCTATATCCTAACATGATCGATGATGATACACCTTCTATTAATGTCATTCAATGTCAGGATGATGAGTCTATTCTCACCTACCTTGGTGTAGAATATTCTTATATTCACCAATCATTACCTTCTGAGACACAAACCATGTTAAATGAATCGACCATCAAAATCAATATTAACACTCAGGATGACCCACATATTCTAAAGATAGGCCAATATTTAGATGTTTCTTGAACATGAAGCTTTTACTTCTTTCCTTTGGGATCATAGTAATGCTTTTTCTTGGTCCTACACTGATATGCCCAGTATTGACCCAAACATTTTGGTCCACAATATCATCACTATTCCTGAAGCCAAACCCATGAAATAAAGCTGTGGAAAATGCATCCTCGCATTTCCCTTCTTGTCAAAGAAGAACTCCAACACCTTCTTTTGGTTTCCTTCATCCTACCCATTGATTATCCCCAATGGATCTCTAACATTGTTCCTATCACAAAAGTGACAGGGGGACTCACATTTGCATGGATTTCCATGACCTTAACTTAGCTTTCCCCAAAGATGACTTTCCTCTACCTAGTATTGACCAACTAGTTGATCTCACCACCGAACCATGAGATGTTATCACTCATGGATGGTTTCTCGGTTATAACCAAATATTACTTTCCTCAAAATCAACACAAAACCACCTTCATCACTCCTTGGGGACCTTCTACTATCATGTCATGCCTTTGGCCTTAAAATGTTGGTGCTACATATCAACAAGCTATGACTTATATCTTTCATGACATTATGCATCACATATTGGAAGATTATGTTGATGATCTTCTTGCCAAATCCAAACATCGGGCCAAACACCTTACCATCCTTAAGGTCATCTTTGACCATCTCATCAAATATTGTGTTCACCTTCAACCCAAGAAGTGTGTCTTCTTTTTTCTTTCTAGAAAGCTCCTTGGTTTTATTGTTTCTTTGCATGGCATAGAAGTTGACCCCACTAAAATCAAGGCTATTCTCAAAATGCCTCCACCTACTAACCTTCATCAACTTCATAGTTTTGCAAGGAAAGTTGCAATCTATTCATCATTTTATTTCACATATTTCCAACCACTGCCACCCATTTCATCATCTCCTCAAAAAGGATGTCTCCTTCAAATGGGATGATGAATGCCACAAATCCTTTGACACCTTAAAACAATACCTCCTCCAACCACCTATGCTCATTCCCCTAAGGATGACCAACCATTTTACCTTTACATTTCTGCCATTGATCATTCCTTGGGTGCCATGCTCACTCATCATGATGAGAAACATAGGGAACAAGTGGTTTATTATATAAGCTATACACTTTTAGACTACGAAACTAGATACACTCATGCCAAAAAAACTACTTAGCCTTAGTTTTTGTCACCACTAAACTTCATCATTACCTACTTAACCACAAAACCTTTGTTGTCACCAATATTGACCCCTTACATTACATGTATGCCAAGCCCTATCAACATCAATGTGTTGCACATTGGCTCATGCTTCTTGCAGACCTAGAACTTGAATTCATCCATAAAAAATATGTCAAAGGAAAACCATCATCTCCAACTTTGCGATGACACTCTCTCTCAAAATCAATCCTCTAACTTTGATTTCCTAGATGAATCCATCACTACCCTCTCTTTGAAAATATCATTTACCAGATGACCTTATTCTTTATGGTTCCAAATTTCAACATGGGGTGGTGTTAGAGTTATCCTCATTCCTCTTGATGGTGAGCCTATGCCATTATCTTTCAAACTATATTTTGATTGTACTAATAATATCATTGAATATGAAGCACTCATATTAGGCCTTCAAACCCATCATTTCTTAGATGTTAAATCAATTAATATCTTTGGAAATTCTCAACTAGTTGTAAACCAAGTTAATGGTATATACCAGTGTCATAATGAGATACTTCAAAAGTATAAGCATCATGTTGACATAATTTTTACTACCTTTGACCATTATGAACTTCAAACCACCCCGCGTTCCACTAATAAATTTGTGGACACCATGGCCTGCCTTGCTTCTCAAATTCCCGCTTTGCCCTCTGACTCAAAAATTTTTTTGTCGCAATACAAAGGTTATGATCACCTTCCTATCTATTTTGAGACTTCAACCTTGTCAGAACCATTGAAATTGAACCACATGACCTTTGGTATAAGTAGTTTTCTAATTACCTTTCCCTTTCCATTCTACCTCCAAATCTTACTCACAATGACATTAAGCCTTTCTCAAAAGTGTCTCTCTTTATGTCATCATGGGTGGTCTTCTTTATAAACATGGATTTAACGGTATCCTCCTACGATGCCTTACAAGTTTTGAAATTCCCTATACCATAAAGGAAGTTCACGATGGAATTTGTGGAGGTCACTTCATTGGTTTAGCTGTCGCTAAATGCATTCTCCACCTGGATATTATTGGCCCACCTTAAACCATGATTGTTGTAATTATTTCAAACATTGTGTGAAATGTCAAACATTGTTAAGTGTCAAAACATGTTAATCTTCATCACACACATAGTCACACCTTAAAGGTCACACGAGACCTTTGGCCTTTCTCTCAATGGGGTTTGGATCTTGTCAGAGAGATAAATCCTCATTCTTCACAACGTCATCAATGGATTATTCCTACTACCAAATACTATACTAAATGGGTAGAATCCTCTTATTGTCGAAAATGTGAAACATGGAAATTGACAATTTCGAGCACGACAACTATACCCGATGTTGAAATTTTCATGTCTTATCATTCCCAGAACCCTAAATAAAATTTTTTAGTCTTTTCACCCTCTATTGATGTCAAATTAGTCCCTAGGTGATTTAGGAAATTATATTCATTCCCCTAAGTGATTTTTGGGAGTTTTGAAAAGATGTTATCTTTTAGCAAAAGTATTGGGAAGGGCTATCGTTGGCCTTTCCAGACTAGATTCAACCACCCGAGTGGAACATAAGGGAAAAAGTAAACATGGACATGAATTGAATACATTAGAACATCATGGAAGTTATTTTGCAAGGCTTTGGGAAGTTTTGAAATACTTGGAGTAGTTTGAGAGAAAAACAAGGTTCTCAAGCCTAAGCAAGACACAGTGCCTAAAATAGTTGTTGGGATTCGTAAGAAGACTCGGGAGCTCTAGATGGAGTTGGAAGTAAAATGAAACATCTTCAGAAATATTATTCCAAGACCTACATGATGGTGAAATAATATTTTTCACAACACCTTAGCACATATGATTGGAAGGTAGTTTTTCTCAAGCACAAGTGGAGTCCCAGATCAAAAATCTGATTTTTCAGGGATCATATGGTAGAATTAAGACATGATACCAACATAATTGGATTTAAAATTCCATTTCCAGTCAGGATCATATAAAGTTTCACAAATAAATTCCACTGGGAGCTCAATTTATCTTCATTCCAAGTTACCCTCTCAAAGGTAGTTCAGGACTTAGTCATTTTTTCGAGAGGACATGTTTCAAAGACCAAGAACTCGGTGGGATTTCATGCCCCTAACGTCCCTAAGGTCATGTACATAAGACCTTGAAAAATTCACCCAGCCCCTATGGGGAGTCTTCTCGACACCCACGTGATCATGAGCTTCAAAGACCTAGGTGCATTTTTGAAGCATCCATTCCCTGTCCGTTGGATCGGGTGCCACGTATCACCTCTAGGACCACCGTGGAAATTGATGTCCCTTATGCACCTAAGGTGGGTGAAATCAGACATGGAAAAATATTCCTAGACCCTATGATGAGTCATTTGGACACCCACGTGACCGAGTTTCAGCCCCCAGGTGCATTTTTCAAGCAAATCCCCTACCGTCAGATCGAGGACACATGGCATCGCCTTGACCACCGTGGAAATTGATGTCCCTCACATCCCTGAGGTCAGGGACATTAGGGACATAAAATTCACCCATCCCATCCATTTTCATGTTTTGAAAGTTTAAATCCAACACTTAGCCATTTTCTTCCTTTCATTTCTCCTTTAGAACTCCTTACCTTGCCATGGCTCCGTGCGTGATTTTCCAGACACCTGGTCCACCATTGTTGCTCAACCAGCTCCACCATGGCCACATAAACTCTTCAAACCATTAATGCACAGAAATATTTAGGTCTCATAGAAAAATGCAAAGAAATGATGAAGAACGAAGAGAAAATGGAGATTTTTTTCTAGATAACCGTGAAGTCACCCGATCGAAAAATCCTCATATCTTACAAGATACAAGTCGGATCGAGATTCCATATTTTGCATAATTCCTCATTTTTCAAGATGATCAAGATTGAACAAACAAGATTTCAAATGGTTCCCATAATCATTTTCTCCAACAAAACCCTCACTTCGTGCACCGGCTCACATTCGTCGAATTTCCCATCATTCCGGCAATGGAAACGAGCTAAAAACTTGCACATGAGTTCCAAATGAAAAACATATCACAATGGATTTTTTTTCATTGCAAATAGAGAAAAAAACCATACCTGCAAATTTTGAGCTCCATTAATGGCTGCCATGATAGCTCTATGCCCGAAGCCATTGCCAGGTCAAAATTTCAAAAATTATTTCTAGGCATTCTAGTGGGAAAAACTATGTGAAATTCGGAGGGTGTGATCGTAACTGAAAAGAAGAGTCCAAAAAGTATTTTCCATCACAAATCGAGCACTAGAAACATACTTTCTAAAAATAGTAAGTTTTCCTATACATGCTTGCTATTTTTGGCAAATCTTCATCAAAAGTGGATATGGAAAGAGCAACGTATGTGCATCAAGATCTCCGAAAGGCTAGAATGATTATCCAAAGTAGAAAATAGTGGAAATGACCATTTACTAAAAATAGTAAGTCACACTCAAAGGGCAGTTTTGGCACAATGGGACATTCAGAACTTCGTTGCATTTGGAGCTTTCCATCAACGAGGATCAACAGACTTCATCGGGAGACATATCCTCTTCTTCTTCTCTCTCTCTTTCTCTCTCCTCTTCCCCCAAACTTTCTCTCACTTTCAAATTTTCCAATTCTTCATTGGGGTTTGTACTTTTTGATATACCTTTAAGTCACTTAAAAGTGACTTTAGAAACATAATGTAAATTAAGTCACCTTGCTATTATAAAAGGGACTTAAATATTTAAAGTGGAATATGAATAATCTTAAGTCATATTAAGGTATTCAAAAGGTCATGAGGAAGATGAAGATTCATATTCTATTCTATAAATTATAAAGCCATTCCCATTTCAAAGGGTTGGCAATTGATCTTGTAGACTCAAGAGTGCATTGTACCTAGAGAAAGCAAAGGAGATAGCCATTTTCTTCTACTCTCTTCCCCTCTCAAATTTCTTCCATTCCCACATTATGTATAACTTTGATTTGAGCAATCAATACAGAAGAAGGAGTTTCTAGCTTTCTTTGACTAAGGGGTTTCTTGATACTTGGTGATCGGTGAATTCTATTTGGTCTTGTTGCTATTCGCAGAGTTATTTCTTCCGATAAATGCATGTGTTGAAGTTTCTAACTAGTGTGTGTGTAGGAATCTGATTTTCTACTTGCAGCATTAGTTCTCCTACCTCTTTTCTCACTCCCATTTCCCACTCTACAGATGAATACTTACATAGCAAGAGATTTCTAGCTTTGCCACAGGGTCAGTGGAGTGCCCCTGTTGGATCCCCAGTTGAAAGACCACCATAGAAATCCACACTTTCTCGTGCATGCACATACAATAACAGACCTTTGCCTTTCTTAAGCGAGAGGGACTTAGATTCCCGTGAGCATTGGCAAGAAATCCACAAGTTTTTCCACCCAAAAAAAATTCTCACTAACAAACCCATACCTCTTATTTCTACAAAAGATAAGAAAATATGTGAATTCATCAATCATCACATCATTTTTCGCTTTGGTGTTCCTCACCGCCTCATCATTGATAATGGAAAATAGTTCAAAAATAAAACCTTACAAAACTCTGTGATGCCTTCGACATTCAACTCAGATTTTCTTCACCTTACTACCCTCAAACCAATGGCCAAGCTTAATCCACCAAAAACCTTTAAAAAATTCTTATGAAATTAGTTGACAATATTGGAAAGGATTGGCATACACACATTCCTTTTTCCTTATGGGATTATCACACTAGTATTCATACCTCAACTGTTGCCACGCATTTCTTTTTGGTCTACGGTACAAAGGAAAATTTTCCTCTTGAAGTCCAAATTCCATCTCTTCATATCTCACTCAAAGAGATGCTCAACGATGATGACTTTCGTCAAGACCGTTTGGCACAACTCGAGTTATTAGACGAACGTCATCTCAATGCTCTTGATCACCTCCAAATCTACCAAAAATGTATCAAACGTGCCTACGATAAACGTGTCCATGAAAAAACCTTCTAGGTTAGTGACCTCGTCCTGAAGGAAAATCAACATGTAACAAAAGAGGAGAAAAGTAAACGGGGAAAATTTTCTCCTAATTGGCTTGGATCCTATATCGTTACTCATACTAATGGATCAAGTGCTTATCGCTTTTCTTCACTCAAGGTAAAATTGAACCGAAGCCCTCAATGTCTTACATCTTCAACCATTATATTATTGAATCAAGTCCTATATCACATTATGTCTAGTTAAAATGCTCGTCCCTTGAGCACCATTCACCTTCCATTTTACCTATTTTAAGGATCAACGACTAAACAAGAATCATGTGATTACCCATCACTTTTTCAGCATTTTCTTCAATATGAGTACCATGCCTCTACTCATGGCATGATTCTCTTAAATAATTTTCATATTTTTCAAGATGGAATCACATATCCATTCATTCCTTAAACCCTTTCTTTCATAGTTAACCTATGTGTGTTATGGTTTTGTCTTCAACACAAGATACTATCTTTCTCTATAGTCTTGTCCATGACCTAAAAGTCCAAAAACAAAACAATTTCAAAATTAAAATGAGATTCAACTCCTTGAGTAAAGATTCCGAAAAAAGATGACTCCCAAAAGGAAATATACTCTTTCTATCTTATTGCTATAAATAGACTCGATCCCTCAAGAATAACTATGCAAAGCTATCCATAATGTACATAGTCTATCATAAAAAGAAGATTATTGTTGTAAAAATATAAGAAAATATTTAGAAGCTTCCCGCATCGATCAGCTTCACAAATACCTCAAGGAGATAATCTACTCATCCCATATAGACTTCTTGCATTGATCACCTATAAAAAGAAAAGCAAAAATAAAAAGAAAACCTTTTTTCCATGGACTTATCTATTTTGATCTTGATCTCTTTCCAAATAGGCATGTTTTCTCACACCAGTTACACTAAAACCAAACTATTTTCACCACATCGCTTTTTCACCCTAGCTTCTACCCGTAACTCAAGGGATGTGTCGTAAATGTGACATTTCATGATCATGTGACTTTCTTCACCCTTAGAATAGTCAATCATGCAACGCCTTTAGGGTCTTACATTCATAAGCCCATCTTTGGTATGATAGACTTGTTATGGTTCTTATCAATTAGGCATAATTTTTTTGTCACCTCTTACCAATCACCTTCTTCATTACTTGTTGATTATCCTATACAGACCAGGCCTTCGACACCTAAATTCAACCATACCTAAATGATCTCAATTTAATTATACCTAAATGACCTCAATTCAACCATGCCTAACTAACCTCAATTCAACCATACCTAAATGACCTCAATTCAACCATGCCTAACTGACCTAAACTCAACCATGCCTAAATGACCTAAACTCAACCATGCCTAACTAACCTAGACTCAATCATGCCTACAACCTACCAACCCATCCCTCTACCTCATCATATTATTCCCTAGCTTACGGAGAACTACATTGGCACCGAGGCCCCTTTTCATCGAGGCTATGTAGGCAACACTCTGAGGGCATGGGGCCCTTGGAGGTTAGCTCGACACTCTTTACCCTAACACATTTTCCCCTTTTTTTATTCACATGCTACCTTATTTTTCCATTTTACACAAAACCGTGAAATTAAACACTCAATAAAAATGTATAGCTACAATTTTATCACATCATCAAAACATCCAATCCATCATTTCACATTTCCATGACATCAATAAAATGGAAATTTACACAACATACATATACATCATCATTTATTTTCCATACTACCAATCACTTGAAATTAAATCAAACCCAAAAACATGACCAAATCATGCCTAACTCACCTAGACTCCCCTCATACCTATATTTGACTCTACCATGCCTAACCGAACTAAAATCAATCATGCCTACATGACCTCGATGCAATCATGCCTAATTCACCTAGTTTCCATCAATACACAATAATAATGGAAATTAAAACAAAGTACATCATTCATCCAATAAACATTGTAAAATATATAAATGGGATATTCCATGTATCACTTTATATATAAAAAATACAAATAAATACAAATATCTCAAATCACTCGATACAAAGCTCACTATCTTTGGCATGCATGCAAGCTGGTATAAAAACTCAAAATCACAAAAAAATCTCATAATATAGCCTCACTATCTTTGGCATGTAGGCTGGTATAAATATCAAAAATAAAAACACTGATCATATCAAGTGACTAATCAAAGCACCCCACCGATATTCTCTAGGCCACTCTCACTTGGCTCCTCCTCCCTACCTATCTATCTCCTACCTCATCTTGATGATGTCTACGTGGTGGAATCTCTAGTCTCTATTTCGGTGGACCTCCCACACCTTCTCCCACCTCTGCCATGACCAAATCAATGCCTCACCTCCAAACGAATCGTATCAACCAAATCAAACTCGTGGACCCACTAATTGAATGCCAATCACCTACAACATGGCTCACCAAAGAATATAAATGTTAGGAATTAGAGAACAAATTGCGGAAATAATTCATTAAATCACAACAATAGGAAACTATATAGCAGAAGTATACATGCAAAAATATAACAACATAAATAAATAATGCACAAAAGAAGACAAGACAAGATTTAACATGGTTCACCCAATATGGGCTACGTCCACCAAGAACTTGCTCAAATTTAATTATCAAAAAGAGTAAAAAAAATCTCACATTCTTCTCTCGCTTATGAACTCACAACAAAATTCTAAAGATGCTAAACCATATCTAAACCACAATTAACACCCAATTGCTTAACCTTGATCACTCTTGATCACCTCTTGATCACTAAGACTCAAGACATCTTGAACACATAAGATATATTCAAGATACCCTAACACCTCTATTTATAGGATTAAAATCCTATAAGAAGTCCAAAAGCTGACCCTAGAAGTTTGAAAGTCACGACCTTTCATCTTCCCATGGCTAGAAAATGAAACCGTCCCGACCTTTCATCTTCCCATGGTTGGAAAAGAAATGGTCATGACCTTTCATCTTCCCAATTAAAACTCCACACTTCAATACTGATTTGAGAAGACCAAAACAGGCTCCACACCCCAACAATATCCCACTTAGAGACTGTTCCTATTGAGAAAAGTTCTCAACCCTTCATTATCAACCATGAAGGCCAATCAAAGTTGAACACAACTTCAACTTCTCCCTTATGACCGCCTTGGTCATCATATCCATAGGATTATGACTAGTATGAATCTTTTCTAGCTTCAACTTATCTTCTTCCAAAGCTACCTTGATGAAATGATATCTCAACTTTGAATGTGCTTCGTCCTAGAGTGAAAAGTGGAGTTCTTCACTAAATGAATAGTGCTTTAACTATCACTGTGTAGTCTCCCAACTTCCTGCTTATGACCCAACTCATCAAGCAACTATTGTAGCCAAATCATCTCCTTTCTTTCCTTTGTGGCAGCAACATACTCAACCTCTGTGGTTGACAAAGCCACAACCTTTTGTAACTATGAAATCCAGCTCACCATTGTATCACCAATCGTAAATACATAACCTGTCATGCTCCTCCTACTATCCAAATCTCCTACCATGTACAAATCTATATAACCACACAATGTAGTGTTCGATCCACTAAAACACGATGTTGTTCTCATGGTCCCTCTCAAATACTGCAAGATCCACTTCACCGCCTTCCGCCTTCTCTCTACCTGGATCACTCATAAACCTACTCACTGCTCTGACTGCATGGGAAATGTCAGGCCTAGTGCATACCATGGCATACATCAAGCTACTAACCATTGATGAGTATGGTACCCTAGACATCTATATTTTATCCTCCTGAGTCTTGGGACTCTGCTCCTTTGATAATTTAAAGTAACCTACCAAAGGGGTACTAACTAGTTTAGCATCCTGCATACTAAACCTCTCTAAGACCTTCTTTATGTACTCTTCTTAAGATAACACCAACTTCCTCTCTTTCCTATTATGATTTATTCTCATACCAAGGATTTGTTTTTCTTCCCCAAATTCTTCATAGCAAAGGAGTCACCTAGCTTCTTCTTGAGTACCTTTATTTCCTGCATGTTCTTCCTTGCAACAAGCATATCATCCACATACATGCACAAAATAATATAACTACCATCAAGAAACTTTTTGATGTACACGCAATGATCTGAGTGACACTTGGAGTAACCCTACTCCTGCATAAAACTGTCAAACTTCTTGTACCATTGTCGTGGAGCTTGTTTTAGGCCATACAAGCTCTTCTTCAATTTTCACACTAACCTCTCCTTTCCTTTGACCTCATAACCCTGTGGATGCTACATATACAATTCCTCCTCTAACTCACCATGAAGGAATGCAGTATTCACATCCAACTACTCTAAGTGTAGGTATTCTATTGCTACTAAACCAAGAACAGTTCTAATAGAAGTCATTTTAAAAACAGGAGAAAAAAATTCATCAAAGTCTATACCTTTCTTCTGTGTAAATCCCTTGACCACCAACCGGGCCTTGTATATTTTCTTGCCTCCATCTTCCTCTTTGATTCTATACACCCACTTGTTATGTAATGCTCTCTTGCCCTCGGGTAGCTCCACCAGATCCCAAGTATGGTTTTCCATAAGAGATCTATGCTCTTCATCCATGGCCTACTCCTACTTCTTCTTGGCATCCACCTGCACTGCTTCCTCAAAGCATTCTGGCTCTCCACTCGGTGAGCAATAAATAATTCAAATATGGAGTAAATTGTTCAGGTTCCCTTCTTACCCTATAATACCTCACCTCAAGAGTTTGGGGTTCCTGATGAGTAGGTTCCTTAACCGGCCGTGTCTGTCGGAACATGCTACACTGAACCAGCCCCTTGACACCTTGTTGTCTGAAATGTCCTCTAACACTATGTATTATTTATTTGATTCCTCTTTATGTTCCTGCAACTAATCTTTATACATGACTTTTTCATTAAAGACAATATCTCTAGACTAAAATATTTTCTTGTCCTTAAGACTCCAAACACGGAAACCAAAGTCATCCTCACCATATCCAATAAAGGTGCATTTCTCAAACTTAGCCTCTAACTTGGTCCTATCATCTTTATCAATGTGAACAAATACCTCACATCCAAATACTCTAAGAAATGAGTAATCAATTTTCTTACCAGACCAAGCCTCCTCAAGTGTACCTCCATCCAAAGCCATAGAGTCCTCTGTTAATTAGATAAATAGTTGTGCTCATCACTTCCACCCAAAACATGAGTGGAAGCCCCGCATGTAACCTCATGCACCTAGCACGCTCCATGATTGTCTTGTTCATTCTCTCTGACACTCCATTTTCTTGTGGAGTATTTGGAACTATTCTTTGCTTGCAGATCCCATTTACCAAACAGTAATCAATAAATTTATTGTTGTAATACTCCCCTCCATTATCCGACCTGAGACATTTCAACTTGATACTTGTTTCATTCTCAACCAAGGATTTCCATCTTTTGAAGGTTTCAAACACACAAGATTTATTTCTAATGCAATATACCCAAACTTTTTTAGTTGCATCATCAATAAAAGTGATATAATAACATGAACCACCAATAGAGTTTACCTTAGTTGCCCCCATACATCTATATGCAATAAATCCAACTTACTCTCCTTCCTACTAGGTCTAACCTTGAGAAATCTCACCCACTTTTGTTTTCCATAAACACAGTCATCATAGAAGTCTAAATCTAACTCCTTTATTCTAGGAAACCTGTCCTTTATAATCTTCATGCCCTTTTGACTCATATGACCGAGTCTCTAGTGCCACAAAGTTACATCTCCATCTGCAACAATTAAATTGCAATAATCAGCACCACTGGTTAAATACAAAGTACCAATTTTCTTACCTTTTGCAATCACAAGATATCCCTGGGTAACCTTCCAAGAATCCACTATAAAACTAACCGTATAGCCATCACTACCCAGCTGGCCCCCTGATATCAAGTTCCGCCTCAACTTAGGTACATGTCTCGACATCCTTAAGTAGCCATGTGTTCCCATTCTAAATTTTCACCCGAACATAACCTTTCCCTAATATTCTCGCATGGTTCATCATCACCAAGATATACATGTCCAAATCTCCTTGAATAAAATAAGTAATGTAATGTCTATGTGGGGTGGCATGGAAAGAATCCCCGAATCGACACCTAAGACTCAACATATTATCTAAAGAAATAATTAAGGCATCCCGACAAACATCACCTGCTTCCACATTTACCTCTTTAGTTTCTTCCTTGTTCTTCTTATTCAAGAGCCTAAAGAATCTTTCTTAGCATGACCAACCTTCCCATAGTGCCAACATTATAACTTACTCTTGGAATTTGAACTTCCACAGCCATTCAACTTCACATGGTTACCTTTCCTCTCTGTTCTTTTTCTCCCTCTCGCTCTCAACTATCAAAGTCTTTCCAGTAGAATAATCTTCGATGCTCTTCCTTTGCATTTCCTCACTTAGGATCACACCTATTACATCCTCAAACTTTAGATTTGAATTATTAGAAACTGAATTACTTACAACCATAACCAAGTTGTCCCATGCTATCTAGTAAGGAGCACAAAATCAACAAATCCTTGACCTCATCATCAAATTCAATTTTTACCGAGTTTAACATACTCACAACTGTATTAAATTCATTCAAATGAATGAAGATAGAACCATTCTTAGACATATTCATATTAAATAACTTTTTCATCAAAAATATTTTATTAGAGGCAGAGGGTTTTTCATATAACTTCCCCAATGCACTCATGAGACTTTCCATGGTCTTCTCCTGCGATATGTTGAAAGCAACTAAAGATGCAAGGCATAACCAAATTTCCTAAGTGCCTTTCTATCCAGCAACTCCCAATCCTCATCCGACATGGCTGTAGGTTTCTTTTCTTTTCTAGCCAAAGGAACATGGAGGTCCTTTTGATATAAGTAATCCTCCATTTACATCTTCCACAAACCAAAGTTCTACCCATTAAACTTCTCAACCCTTGATCTGCCCTCATCTGCCATAGCTCCCACTCAAGCTAAACTTTCCTTGTGATTTACCACTTCGTAAAAAACCACCAAAGCTTTGATACCATTTGTTAGGAATTAGAGAACAAATATGCGGAAATAATTCCTCAAATCACAACAGTAGGAAACTATATAGTTGAAGTATACATACAAAAATATAACAACATAAATAAATAATGCACAAAGAAGACAAAACAAGATTTAACGTGGTTCACCCAATGTGGGCTATGTCCACCAAGAAATTTCTCAGATTTTACTATCAACAAAAGTAAAATAACTCTCACATCTTCTCTCGCTTATGAACTCACAACATAATTCCAAAGATGTTAAACCACATCTAAACCACAATTGACACCCAATTGCTTAACCTTGATCACTCTTGATCACCTCTTGATCACTAAGACTCAAGACCTCTTGAACACACAAGCTATCTTCAAGATAACCTGACACCTCTATTTATAGGATTACAATCCTTTAAGAAGTCCAAAAGCCGACCCTAGAAATTTGAAAGTCATGACCTTTCACCTTCCCATGGCTGGAAAAAACTATCATGACCTTTCATCTTCCCATGGTTGGAAAAGAAATGGTCATGACATTTCATCTTCCCAATTAGAACTCCACACTTTAATACTAATTTGAGAAGACCCAAAATAGGCTCCACACCCCAACAATCAATGCCTCGCTCTAACACTTTTTCACTCCTCACTTGCTCCTCTGTCATTTTCTATCAATGGAAAAGTCAAAATGAATCCGTAAAACACAGTGTTTTTATTTTCTAGACCCAAATCGACATGACCGACATCGGTCATGTCATTCCAAATCCAACCGACATCGATTATACCATAACCGACATCGGTCACCTCCCCTTACCTTTTGACCCACCTAATGCCCATTTTTCCTAGAAACAATATTGCTCCAACCACTTCTGACCTTAACAACACCTATTACACCTCACCCACAAGCCTAAATTACATGTACATTTCCTTAATTACATTTAGGGATGTGTTATTTACCTATATCCTAGCCTTAACTGTGCCATGATCTATAATACCTTGACTGAACCAATTTTTCTCGAGTTTAGAATTTGTGTACTCATTATACCTTGCGATGTTGTTACCCATGTTTTTTAGCCTAATGACCTTACTCGGCCTATTGTCATATTTTTTATACCGACTAAACCTTTGGTGTACCGGATCATACCTAAACATTCCTACATTTGACCTTAGTTGTGTTTCCAGACCATATCATGTACCCTGGATACCTGAATCACTTCAACCTCATTTGGATAACCTATCAACCTTGGACAACGTAGAGTTTGTAAGATCTTCCACCTAGTACTATGTCACAATCAATACGTGTGTGTGCATTTGATTTTCATTACCCATTACTTGATATGAACCTTAACCATTACCCAAAGTGCCCATACCATTCCCTACAACCCACCTACCCTCACTTTCATCACTTACCCATTTATCAAACCACTCACCGACTCCATCTAACACCTCATCAAATCCTGGTTTTAAAAGGTCGATCTACCCACACTTGGGTAGCCTCACCTTCATCCCTACTTGGGGAAACCCCACTCTCACCTATATTTGGGGCAACCACTTCCTATTTTTGTCAGCATTGCTTACCAATACAAGCTACGCGACAAAAGGGGAAAATGTAGACACCAAATTTGGGTCATACTCCCCTTGGTCCCCTTTAATTAATTAACGTAACGTGTTCACCTAACCATGACCCCTTACCCCACATTCATATTAATTTAATTACTTAAAATTGAATTAATGCTCATCCTCACACTATTAATTAATTTAATTAATTTAATTAAATTAATTTACACCTCACCTAGCCACATCACCTAGACACCTCATCATGGACTTATTCTTAGTCTATTAATTAACTAGGACTGAGTCTCCACTTATCTTAACCAACTAGGACTTAGTCTAACCCTAGAATTAAAGTCCTATTTCTTCTCCAACAATACTCTCACTTATCTAAATGCTAACCATCACTTAAGACCTGGACTGATAATCAGAGCATGCCAAAAATAGCAAGATTTGCCTATTTTTGGAAAACCTAGGATTTCCCACCTTAATCGACGCCAATCACCCCAACCACTTTAGTTACCTTATATACAATTTTGGAACCTTTTACCTGGGTTGGTAATTATGCATTTTGAGAGATCTCTCACATTCAAGCACAAACCAAAGACTTCTTGGCATCCAAACAACATAATACACTCAATCACAGGCTCAAGCAAGTCCCTGATACTCATCCAGAGGCATTAGCATTCACGGGAGAACTCTGGGAATTATTGTCATGGAACTAGCCAAAAATATCTTCACATATCAACCACTATCATCCTTCACCAACCAGACATGCAAATACAAGTAAGTGTATTTGATTTGCATCATTCAATACTTACTTAAATTAATAGGTTCTTTATCTTTTGTTACTAGATCTTATTTCTTCCCTACATTCCTCCATTCCCACCTTTTACCAATCTACCCAACCTACCACCCATAGCCTTTTGGCTCTCTCGTACTTGATCTTTAGGCATCCCTGAGTCTTCTTGACTTTATTATGAACCCAACCATCCTCCCTCCATTCTCTGTGTAATCACAAAGAAGTCCAAAAACTAGGTTTATTTAATTACTACCATTTCACCCCTACCAACGTCAGTTACCTTAACCATTGTCGGTTTCTCCTCTTCACTAGCATCGTTCACCCGACCAACATCGTTTAATGTGTCTCCTATCAAATTTCACGAAACGTCACCCAAACCTGATACCCCACCTACAACCTCACCACAGACATTCCCAACTCTTTGTGTAGACACAAAGAGAGCCTAGACACCCACTTTTGACATTCTTCCATTATCCACAATAATCGATATCGCTTATCCTCGATCTTCATCAATCACACCTTGACCGACATCGATCTCTCGTGCCTAGTAAACTATCATACCCAACAAGCTTCCTAATCATCCAAAATAAACCCAAACTGCACTGATCTTACCCAAACCCCGCTCGTGACTCGCCAGGACCACCTACCCAACCTGCAACCTAACCCGAGACCTTCACCAGTTTAATTATCAAGCATTTAATTGGATTAACACTGATAGTAATCTGAGATACCTAAATCAAAACACTAGCATTAGATTATTTTATTTACATGTTCATTTATTTTATATTGATTTATATATCAGTGGATTGACAACCGTCGAGGAAGTATCACACTTCCTAGATCTAGCTCATGCTAGGTAATCCACTAACCTTTTCTATTAACTATATCTTGTGGTCTTTCTTTGCATTACAAGTAGTTTCTCCTAGCTAAAGGAAAACTCACACAATCAGTTTGGATTGGAAATTAGAAATGTACACACTCAACCTTCAACCACGTGATAACAGGTATTCCTCTTTGGCCTATTTACCCTTATCTATTTCATTATCTACAACAACCTCGGTGAAACATGCACTCTTGTTATATGGTTCATTCTCGACTACTAAGGGGGAATGTACAAATGAACCTCACAACATGCATAATCATTCACATTCACTCGTGAGGGGGATGTTGCTCCTATCGATTCACATTATATTCCATTTCATATCACTCATCCACGACATATTGCATATCTTGGTCACATTTACTCTTGCTTACTTATGCTTACTTATGCTTACGTGTACACGTTTTACACATGCTAAACATATATATCATATGTCATCATGTTTCTATATACACATACGTGTACACTTACCTTCTAGTTGTAGATGCATATTTTATACAAATCACTACACACATAGGAATGCTTGGCATAATGCCTATTACTAGTCCCCGTCAACTCCTAGGGGAATTTACTTTCGTACATTACATGTGTTATTGTTTCATTTTTCATAACACACTATTATACAATATTGTACATGAGTTGACATACTTTATACCATGTTTTACACATGCTAAACAAATATATCATATGTCATTATCTTTCTATATACACATACGTGTACACTTACCTTCTAGTTGTAGATGTAAATTTTATATAGATTGTTACATGCGTAGGAATGTTTGGCACACCGCCATTACTAGTCCCACGACTCAACTCTCGTGGGAATCCACTTTCGTGCATTACATGTGTTATTGTTTCATTTTTCATAACACACTATTATATCATACTATACA
This sequence comes from Taxus wallichiana var. yunnanensis, assembly GCA_018340775.1. Lineage (NCBI taxonomy): Eukaryota > Viridiplantae > Streptophyta > Pinopsida > Cupressales > Taxaceae > Taxus > Taxus wallichiana. Next base: position 209,863,516 of record CM031233.1, on the reverse strand, counting down.
TGATTTGACATAATTTATACCTTTTTAACATGCTAATAGGTGATTCATGTGCAAAATTTACTTTTCAGGTCTATTTACTTCCATGGTTGTCTTATTCTCTACTTGCTTTACTATTTGCATTTGTTTTTCATTATTTGTGGGGTTTTCCTATGTCTTACTTGTTTACTTGCTTGTGTGATTTCAGATCCTTTGTCCTCGATTGTCTTGTGACAACGTGAGTGATGCCCCATGTTTGAAACCCATTATTTGTGGTCTACTTTGTCTATACTATTACATGTTTACATTGTCTTCTTGAGTGCTAGGTTACACATTTCTTTTTTCATGTGTGTTTATATTTAATTTCACTAACACTTAGTTTCCTATCCACTTTACTTGCATGTGCTTTAGTTTCTACTAAACACATTCCCTCCCATTTAGGGCATCAATTTAGTTTAGGGGTCGGACCTCCTTTGGAATGCATACTCATACTCGACATTGCATGCACTCCAAATGAGGAGGGGGGAATCATTTGGGTGAATCACTCATCCCATTCAATAGTCTATAATCACATTTCAACACATAGTGAGCACATTCTTTAGTCTCAACAATGACCCAGATCCCGACTTGGGTCCTCGGCATAACATAGACGCCAACGCCCAATCATAAATAGTAGCACCTAAGCACCCCGACCCTTATTGGAAGCCTCTAACCAAGGGGTTAGTTACAGATATTTTCTCGGTTCAACACAATTTTCAGAAGTTTACACAATAGCTTTTACAGAAAAACAGTCCTTCAAGATTAGGCATGCATGCACTACACTTTCTATTCTACTTTCACATTGGATCAAACTAGATCTCGCTTTTTACACACCTACAAGGTGTTGTTTACATTTCAAGAAGAAGTCAAAGGTTGGAGAATAACAATAGACATTTCTCCCCACACTTCTTCTGCACTTAGCATGATATCACACAAAAACGTGCATTCAAATGCAGAATCGGCATGAGTTCACCAAAAATTTGTTTCTTCTACAACATATTTTGGATCATTTCTATCTCTTTCACTCATCACAGATTAGGTGCACATGTTCATTTTCATATTTTTTACATACGTTTTAAAAACTTTCTACTCGGCCGGATAAATATTTTCATACACACATATTTGACTACTTGTTTTTTCTTCTCTTTTGTAGTTCTATCATTATAGGAGTAGTAGTCACATCAATCACAAAAATTGACATCAACAACAGTATAACATGTAACCTACACATACTCTTTCAACCCTAGAAGCATCATCGTTTTCATTTCATCTCCCCTAGCTTCCACGCTTCACTTTTCTTATCACTCAACACTTTTTATTATCTCCTTGCACATTTTTCACACCGATCTCCATGGTTATTAGGTACGCATATCTTCTCTAATTTATTTTATCAAGCATTCTGAACAATATAAATTGGGGTAAAATGTAGACATTAAGTCATGTGTTTTGAGTATTTATCTAGTCCCGATCACATACTATTATTAATTTGATTCCTAAGTGACAACAATACTAATCAATCACTATATTTGGCCATCTTTGCTTGCTTTATGTTTCCTCTTTTAGTCTTACACTCCTCCTCACACAATTTGTATTTTCACACTTTGACATTTCTTACTTCATACACCGCTTCCTAGCTAGGACACCAATGTCAGGCAGCCCTATCCCATTTGGGTGCGCCTAACCTCTTTATAATTTTCTCACATTTTTGGGTTCTTTCTAGCCGTTTGGGAATCTAAATTTTGACTATCCAAGATTTTAGTGGTTAATTACAAAATTCAAACAAGGGAATCATATAAATACAAGAAAATGTGATCATAAGAAAGGACCAAACACTAGGCATTATCTATTACCACCTTAGGTTGCATCCAAGAGCCATTATAAGAGCATTCAAGCATCCATATATCTCCACACAGGGAAAAATGGATTACCATTTCTACATACCCGTAAAAGAGGGGAATTTTATTCTTTCACACACACATCTATTATATATTTTACATCTAGATATTTCTTGATATCAAGTGCAACATGCACAAGAGTCACCTAGGGAAGACTTTTGACACACACACACATATAACTACATTAGGTCTAAGATGTAGTGTAATGTTTGGTCATAAACTCACTCTGTTGATAGGCGGGATAGTCGACCCCTCATTTTACATATTTTTATTTTGAGATATGATGTGGTTTGGGGTTTCTCAGTGCTTCTTTCTCGATTACATGTTTCAAATGAACAAAGAGCTCCAATGAAGTACATGTGATCGGAGGTGACAAGTGAACATCTTATGACCCTTTAAAATTAGATTTCACACCTTGAGCATCATATGCACCATGAGGAGGTTTGTAGTTCCCATGCAACCCTTACCTTTCATATGTGCTCTAGTCCCAAATTTATCGACATCTCTACATTTTTGGGTCTGATTGTGACACTGATTTCCGCTTCTCATACCTTCGACATCAATGTGAATCGTCTAAGTATTTTATTCCCTTCATTTGCAACTAGGGTTTTAAATTTAAATTACTTATTTACTTGGATCAGATATGTACCTTATTGTTTATATTCATCATTATTACATAATATAGATTTAGGCATCTATTTATTCATTATTTTATTAAATAAATGACATCTTAGGGTATAATTTAGACACACACTTATAAGAACTACATGGATTCCGAGATGTAGTGCGGTGTTTGGTCATAAGTTCACTTTTGGGAGGACTCACGGGGTCGATTCGACCCCCATTATGTATCTTTATTTTTAGGTTTGATGTGGTTTATGGGCTTGTGTAGGTGAATTTCTATTTTCCAGTTACAATTACCTCTGGTGATCATTGTGTGACTATTATGTGATCAAAAGGGAACAACTGCAAGACTTTATAACACATCAAAAAGTATATCGTGAGATCTTGTGAATTCATTAGCTTTAGAAGCGGCCTTCAAGACTCTATGTGCCCTTTCCTTGTCCCGAGCACTGTATACCGCCCTCACCAATGCATTTTAGAATTTACAGAGATAAATTACAAAACCGTTGGCTTTCTGCTCAACACTTTTTCCAGTCGAGAATAGTTCCAAATTAAACATAAATAAGTTAAGTCCTCTCTCCTTTTCTTAGGTTATCAAATATTACATCTTATTCATTTTATGTCATTTATATATTTCAACATTTATTTATCATTTGGTTCAAGAGTGACATTACAATAGCTATATTTATTTCAAATTAAATTAAATTAGTAACACTCAAAGTAATGATGGTGAACAAGAGCAACATGAACCATTGATATGGTAATGAACCTAAACCTCAACACATCTCTAAAATAGAGAATAATGAACTTCAAATAAAAACTTTGTAATTGTTTATTACCTTAAAATAAAGTAATATTTCACTAATAAAAAACCCCTAAAATTAATTGTATAAATAATTAATTAAGCTAAAAGATGTATACCACTGTAAAAGTGTTCCCCCACACTCATTTTTCAATGAAATTTACAGGAAGGATGCATGGTAATAGGTTGCATTGACATATACGCGAGTTTCATATTCGTTGATGGAGAGTTCAAACATTTTTGTGAAACCCTAAGTTATTTAGAGTGGTTGAGGCGGATGGACACTTTAATTTAGACGCAACCTCGAAGAGATGGAGCTTATGGGTGTTGTAGGTGATTGTTAGGTCTCGTGGTAGCATGATGAAATAATTATCAAGTTCTATAAATTAGATGTTTGGCAAAGATGGTGAAACTCAGTATCGGGTTTTAAGAAAAATAGATGTTTTTATAATTTTTATGTGGGACACTTTTTCCTCTCTGTCTTTTCCTATGCTTGTGGACTACTTTGATGCTGATTAATTTCTCTTCCTCTGCTATCTATACAGTTGGCTTGGGTTTTTCTTTTTTTTCATGCCTTCTCTTTATTTGTTGTATGCACCAAAGGGTTTGGGTTATTATTTTTTGATCTTCTATTTTGATACAAACATGAACTATGTAAATGTGTGACCCATTATGACGTTTTCATTTATTACAAATATGAATTATGTAAATGTGTGACTCATGCAATAAGCTAAAGAAGTATGAAACCCCGGTGAAATAGGAGAGTAGAAGACTTAGTTGAGTTCACACTTGATCCTAAAGTATGCCGAATTAGAAAATTGATAAATAGGAGGAGGAAACTATCGCTTCTGTACTCACAAAATCATATAATTTTTAGATGAGCCAAGACTAGGAGCTTGGATTTGGATGAGGAACTTACGCATTGTAGACCTCTCATAGGCACTAGTGACTATGTAAGACCTTGAAACTAATTTTCCTTATGTTGTGAGGGGGTCGCTAACCTTCACCGTTTGTCACTTGTATATCGCACTATGCCTCGTATAGTTCTCCTATAACTTGCAAAGAGAGAAAGAACCTACAAAACCCCAAAAAACATCAAATCCTAAAAAAGAAAAAGATGTAAATGGGGAGTCAGACTAAGACCTATAGTCATCCAACCGATTGAACTTACGAATGAATGTTGCACTACATTTTATATTCCATTTAGTTATTTTATGTGTGCACAAATTGTGTCCTAGGTAACTCTTATGCAAGATGCACTTGATAGCGATTGATAGCTAGATGTAGAAATGTATGTAGATGTGTGAATAGAAAATTGAACTTCCCCCTTATGCGTGTATGTAGAAAATTTAGTCCTTTTTCCCTTGAATGAAGATAGATGGATGATTTGATGCTCTTAAAATTCCTTTAGATGTAACCTTAGGTGGTGATAATAGATGCTTAGAGCTTAGTCCCTCATAATGGTCACATAGCTTTATATTTATATGATTCCCTTACTTGAATTTTACAATTTACAACTAAAAGGCCGACCCATAAGAAAACAAGATGCCCAAAATAAAAAAAAGGCCCAAAAGAGTTGGGAAAAGTACAAAGAGGTTAGGGTCACCTAGAAGGAAGGGGATGTCTAACACTAGCGTCTAGATTTACGTGTTGCTTTGTCAGAGGGATGCAAGATGAAACAATGAAGTGTCAAATGGGATATAGGGTGTAAGAGGTCACAAAGGAGACATGAAACATAAATAAGAGGCCAAAGACATATGCCATTACCAGCTTTTCTAATTTAGGAATCATATGAATAGTAGTATTTTCATAGGACCTAGAAATGTACCCAAAGTGTGTGATTTAGTGTCTACATTTTCCCCCACTTTATGTTGTTTAGTGAATAATCGATAACATAAAGTAGATAAGAGATGCATACCAGTGACCATGTGGATGGATGGAAAAGGTGTGTTGAGGAGACAAGAAAAAGCATGGAGTGATAAAAATGAAGTGTGGAAGCTAAGCTAGGGAAGAGAAGTGACCCTAGGGGTGAAAAGCATAATGTGTGTACCACGTTGTACCTATTTTTTTCATGCTTAGGTTGTTCTTGAGACTGTATCTTCTTATAAGGACAGACCTGAAAAAGAAGAGAAAAAGAGTGGTCAAAGGCATGTATGTGAAAAATTTGATCCAAGTATGTAAAAAGTATGTACAAATGTGAAAAGGAACATGTGCATGTGATCCATGATAAGTGAAGAGGATAAAAAGTTTCTTGAGAATTTTGTAGAAGAATGAGTTTATTGGGTTATATCATGTGAAGAACACATTTTTGGGTGATTTCATGCGAAGTGTGGTTTTTTTATCTCACGCCACGATCAAGAAGTATTGGGAGAAAGGTATAGTGTTGTTCTCCATCCCCGATCGCTTCCCAATTATTTATAGACCACTACAGATTGTGTGATCCTATTTTGTTCTAGTTTGATCTAGTTTGATCTAACACAAATATAAAAAAAGAGATCACATACATGTTGACTTCAAGAGGACCGTGACATTTCGTGAAATTCATTGCGTAAAATATTGGAAATTGTCTCAATCTGAGAAAATAATTGTAGAATTACCTCATGTTCATAGGAACCCATGAAAGGTCCGGAGTGATTAGGAACTCATATACATAGTGGGTGCTAGTGTCTATGTTGTGTTAAGGACCCAAGTTAGATTCTCGAGCCTTTTCTCGTGATTTTAGATTGTGTTGTTCTTATGTTTTACATGTTTAAACTATGATTGTGTACTATTGAATGGGGTGATTGTTTCACCCAATTTATTCCTCCCCTAATTTGGGGTGCATGTCATGTCACTAAAAGAATGTAACCCACAGGAGGAATAACTACTGATCTAAATATAATGCCCTATAGGGAGAGGGAATGTGCATTGTAGAAACCAAGGCATGCATAAATAATATGGTTGTAAAGATGCATATAAAAGACAATGTGTAAGCTAACAAGCAACCGAAGACAATGTAAACTATGAAAAGTGGGTTTTAAACATGGGACATAACTCCCAATGTCATAAGAAAATTAGGGCCAAAGAATCCAAAAGCATACAATCAATGAACAATCAAGACATATGGCATAGCCCACAAAAATAACATATATTAGAAGATAAGAGACAACAGAGTAGAAGACAACCATGATGAAAAATAGACCTGCAAAGAAAATTTTATGCATGGAGCACTCATTAACATGTTAGAAATATAGAAATTACATCAAGACGTGTATATATTGATAAGGTACTATACTAGTAAGAATAGGAAGTAGTATAAAATGAAACAATAACACATGTGGTGTGTACGAAAGTGGATTCCCCAGAGCCATTATACAACTAGTAAGAGGTAAAATGCCAAGCATACGTGCTACTTGTAACAATCAGAGGAAGGTTGCATTCATAAATAGAGAGAAAGTGAATGTGCATGTGTATATAGAAAATAAAATGACATATAATGTATCTATCTATCATATTAAACAAAGCGTACATGTAAGAATAAGTAAGTAATAATAAATGTGTCCAAGAGATGCATCATGTTGTGAGTGTGTATGGAATGGAATCAAAAGTGGGTGTGATAGGATAATATTTCCCCGATTGGATGTGTATGCATGAGATGAGTTTTATTTATTAAATACACCTCGGTCGTCAAGAATGAACCATATAACAAGAGTGCATCATCGGAAATTGTTTTAATATGTCCAAAGAGAAAGATATTTTTGTGAATTATATCCCATAAAGATTAAATGTGGTGAGGTTCATTTCAGATTTATACCCTTGTAGTTGAGTATGAACAAAGTGGAACTAGAGTGGCTCATAGTAAAATGAAAAAAAAAGGTGTAAAATTATATGCAAGAAAGATGTATCATGAATGTCTAGATTTTCGAAGTGTGTATGATGTGTGATAGGAGCTTCTAGGAAGATATGTCATGAATGCATGTAGTGTTAAGCATGCAATGATATGAATTTCATGAATGTAGTATGCCCTCAACAGTCAAGTGTGAACCATAGAACAAGAGTACGTCATTGGGTAATGATGATACAAAGTGTATCAAGATGTGTTACGATGCTCAAAAAGATGAAACATGAAGCTTGGAGTGTATCAAGTAGAAATGTGAAACATTTGATAATGCTAAGAGGGGAAGAATAAATGTGATGCCCCCAAGTGTGCCAATTATGGAGATCTTTGTGGTGACATGAGAGATATCATGCCACTTTGGAAGAATTATATGTGTATCATGATAAGAGAGATCCAACATAATGGTAAGAAGAAGTAACATAAGGACCATGTAATGGTGGCAAATTTTGAAATGTGTCTTGGCCATCACTAGAAGGAGTAGTTATTTTGACAAAATGAATAAATAATGGAAGTGGAGTAGGATGGGAATAATCTTGAATGGTGGAAGTCAAGAGAGACCATCTAGAGTTTTCTGGTCTTGCGTAGTGAATGGTTTCTTAGTTTGACTTGGTAATGTGGTAGAATACTTCAAAAGAGGTGTTAGACTGATTTTAAGAGGCGGTTTCTTAGAAAAAGTGAGCTATGTCGATGACACTTGAATGATTGATGAAAGAACATTAAAATTGATGGCATGATGCTTATTAGACTTAGATATATAAAATTTAGAAACCCGTTATCACCTAATCACAACACCCTCGATCGCTTAGCATGTGAGTGTGTTAAGAAAAGCATTATGACATAACATGGGCACCATATCTCAAGTTGTGTGAGCTTCTACTTGAGATGGACCTCCGAGAGAAGGTTGGTTCCTCTTCCTAATCTAATCTAAAAACTAACTCTAGTGAAGGAAATATGTTATCTACTCCTAACCTATGAATTTTAAAGGACTAGGGAGAGAGAAATAACATGAAAACGAAATAAAACTACACTAAAAGAGGTGATACACCAAGAGAAGGGTATGGGAAATCTCTCCAACATGTGAAAATGAAAGAAAATGTAGGATAGAGATGGTGGAAATAATCACCACATGCTAACCATAAGCAATCACACAACCATTATTATAGAAGTATGACAATAATATACCCTATAAGAGGCATGAAAATAGACACAAAACACTTGGAACTGAAACAGAGTCAAGAGAATGCAACACACACAAATAAGGGAAGGAAACATCCAAAACTTGATTCTATTACTTCATTAATATGCACAATTCATTTCATTACAAGATAAATTCTTGGATCATCATGAAAGAATTCCAAATGAAGGCATGCAACACGTTGGTGTTCCAAAACTATTTTGACATATTTTTGTTACAAGAGTCATTCCCCCTCAAATGAGAGGTCACTACATTTAATAGAAAATTAGGAAGAGGAGAGAGAAGTTGCAAATCCCATATTTCCCCTTCCACCTACTTGTAAAGTACTAAAAGTGGGTGCAAATCATGATGGGAAACCTACAAAATCCATCCCATGTTGTCTTATAACTTGTAGCAAAAGAAAATGGTTGCCCATGCTCATTAAATGCCATTTCAACCACTTAGAAGTCATTGTTTAAAACTAGGATCATTTTATATAATTTTCACCCTAGAAAATCCATCAAATATTTTATTTATTTATTTATTTTTGAGTGTATAGCTCGGAGCCATGATTCCAACAAGTCCAATTTTGCTCGATTTGGCTAAGAAATGAATCAAATATGATCATTTGAGTGAAAGCATATCTTTATGTTTCGTAGGCTTGTCTTCTCCTCCATGGGACTATGTATTAAATTTGGGTAGCTAGAAATGATATTACAAATTTTCCACCCTTCTTAATGTTTTTCATGTTTTATATCTTGGAGTATTTAAAATTAGTCTTGGGCCCCACCGTTTCCTACATTTGTAAGGGGGTTAGAGTGTTTTGAAATTTACATTAAGGACTAACTACCCGAGTTGACACCCCTTTCAAATCTCGAGCCCTCTCTTCTTTTTCATTGTGTTATCATTTATGCACCGCCAATGACCACTTTAATGCTCACCTTGGAACTTCATCCAGCTCGGTGAGGCCTTATCTTCCTTCAACTCGGCGGGGTCATACCTCCAACTTGGCGCCAGACTTTAACTCTACTGCATATCCCCTCAATGCCACCGAGCTCCATATTCATGTTCCTCTATATTGTCCACCTCATCAATTTGATGATACATTGTTCACCCTACTCGCCTTTTGTGCTTCTCATCTCCACATCGGTGAGTTGGGTGATGCAAGTCCTAATGTCTCACGTGTCCCATTCATCGTGGGTACACTAAACCGGAGTTCCCCACACCACTTTGTTGACTTCCTTGTCAACTAAGCTGAGTTCTCACCATCCATTATAGACTTGAAGGGTTTGAATAGAACTAAACACTCCTGCATTATGTTCACAGTGCTCATTATGGACCCGCAACCATTCCCGTGAACCCGGTGACCCCCACACTGTATTGACATTAGTGATTTAGGGCCTTTGAAGCACATGAGGCCCAAGTTCATTGGGTTTCCTTGGACTCAATTTTCCACATCGGCTACTAGTAGCTCATCCTAGTACGCATTTAATGTCTCTCCAAGTTAGTTCTACGAGCCGAATCCCATCCTTCACCATTTCACTAAGACTCGATTGATCTATTGAGTCCTCAAGCCAATGTCGAGCTGAGTTCCCTACGCTGTTCTGCTGAGTTAAGATCACTCCAACTTGTGCATGATCATGAGCTCACTCACCAACACAACTTGCCAAGAACCTATAAGATCTGAGCCATCATTGATGACCTTGATCGAGTGCATTATCCATAACGCGACCCCTTACAACTCACTTGCGCATCCTCTGTCTCAGGCCACTCACGCTACGTTGGTACCGTGCACCTACCTAGCTCACTAAGTAGCTTGGTGAGCTACTCAGTGAGGTCATATTTTACACACAACTACATAATATAATGTGAACTCCTCTAGCTTGTCCACCGGCTCACCCAAGATGGTGGGGCTTCTTGTCAACATTCGCCCACGTCACACACACCTTAATTGTTTTTAATTTTTTGGAAAACATTTCAAACTGGGATGGTCATGAAGAAGACCATGAGATGTCAATGGGATATGTTTTTACTTTTACCAGTCTTATTCACCTGTAAGGCATGCTAGAGCTTGCTCCTATTTTTCCAATCGAGCGCTTGAGCTTCAAAACCCGAAGAGGAAAAAACCCTATTATGGCCTCAACACTCTCAAAACAATGAAATGCTCCCAAAATGTGGAAATCTACCTGCTAGCTAGGTGAATGCCCTTTGTGGCTTGGCAAGCTACAAGTCTTGGCTTCAATTATCCATTTTCACCTTGGGAAGGTGAAAATTGGTAACAATTTGGTGACTCATGGGGATATCTGACTACTAGATGGGATGACTAGTGATATGTGTATATATCCATTGGACTTGGAGTCCTTTTTGATAATCCTAAGCTGATTTGAATTGGAAACCTATACTCTGAGTCACTGAAACATTACTTGAGACCGTAGTTGACTGTCATTGCTTGAATTTTCCAACTCTTGGTAAGAAAAATTTGAAATAAAGATGAGTGGAAAATTGTTTTGATCTTGAAATTTCTTTTTCTTATTTCATTCTCTCTACAAATATGATCCAATAGGATGAAATATGAATGGTTGCAACTGTCCCCAAAATTTGATCTTATTATCAAGTTTGAAGCACAACTAATTAATGATATCTTTACAAGTATAACACTTCAGGGTTGGAAGCATAGCTATTTTGGAAGGTAATGTGGGACTACTACTAAGATGATTTTTACCTTCTCATAGGCAACTTGAATATTGTTGAAGAGCTGGAATAATTTGGAACATGTAAGGCACTAAAACCTATCATATGTCACACCACAAGCTTCTTCCATAGTGACTCTCATGATTCCCACGAGGGCACTAAAATCCTTAGTTGTAGTTGTTCTTTGAAGGAACAAGTAGATTAAAATCATTAAAATGTTTCCTTCAACTAATTTTTTGTTGATCTACATTTGATTTTTCTTGAAGATTGCAACTACTTCCCACAATTATGAACCTTTCACTACAAGATTCTCTATTTGGGAGCATGGTGAAATATACAAAGAGAACACTAGAAGTAATAGAACATGTGCCTAAGAACTTATGGAAATTGAAACCTACTATAACAATAAGACAATATGCATAAGCACTCGGAGGAATTAGAAAATCTAAACTAATATGTACAAGGGTGGGAATTATTCCTTTCAGAGTAGCAATGCTTGAGGTGGATCCCATTAACTAGAATCTACAATTCTTAACCATTTAACTTGGCTAATCGTAAATCATTTCTACTCTTGCACTTCATGATCACGTATGGACCACTCCATATAGCGTAAAATTTAGAATATTTACTGGTTTTTCCCTGTCAACATCCCACTTTAGCATCAAGTCTCCTTCTCGAGAAGTTTCTTACCTTATCCTTCTTGTTAAATATTCTTTTGATCAATGTCTTGATCATTCTCCATGGTTTTTGTATTGTATTCTCTCTTATTTCTTTCAACTCCATGAGTTCTACATACCTAATTTCCATGGGCTCAAATTTAGCTAACTCTAGCTTCTTGAGGAGTTCTAGTGTCGATAATTCAAGTGATATAGAAAGCCTTGCCTTCTTTCCATAAACTAGCTTGTATGGAGAGCTTCGTGTTGACCTTTTTGGGCATGATTATATCATCCCACAAGGCTGATTTGAGCTTGGTATTCCGTGTCCTTTGATTTTCATCAATATTTTTCTTATGATTCTCAAAAAGTTCTTTTTCGTGGACTCAACTTTCCCATTAACCTAGGGGTTAGTAATTAGATGAAGTGTTGAGATATATTCCATTATTAAAAACCCACTCAGTGATCTTTGTGCCAAGAAATTCCATAGCATTTTCTTATATAATTCCAACCCTTGTTACTATGCCCTCATAGAAGTCCAAGATGTTAGACTCATTTTCCTCTTTGAGTGTTATTGCCTCGGTCCACTTGGTGAAAAAATCCATTGTTGTGAGAATCCACTTATGGCCTTGGCTCCTTTCGATTAATGATCCCAATGAATTCCAATCTGATCTACTAAGATTGGATGGAGAGGCAATGCTTCTAGCTTTTCCTTTAATGTGAAGAATGCAATTTTTTTCACTTTTTAATCCATACATAGAAATCAATAAACAATGTGGGCCAATATTAACCAACCTTCATGATCTTGAGAAAATGGCTTCGTACTTCTCCATCATAGAACTCATGTAGCACTTTCTCAATTTGATTTGGTGGAACACGTCTTAAAATAATTCTATCCACATCCTTCTTGAATAAGATGCCATCAATGAGAGCATATGGTATGGATTGAATTCTTAGGTATCTTGTTTTTTCTTTTATCAACTTTGGGGGTCATAGGCCTATTTGAACATAATTTACCATGTCCTGAGTCCAACAAGGGATAGGAACATCATCGCTTGGTTGTTCCCGATCATTATGCAACATAGGAAACTTCCTCTTCATTACTTATATCATCAATTTGTCTAAAATTTATCTGCTCACACAAGCACTTCCCATGAACCAGCTTAATCACCTTGATCTCTATGTCATATTCCATAACACAATTGATCCAACCTGCTCTTTTCTCAATCAAATATTTTTTAGGACAAAATCATTTACCCCAACATGATACATTACATTAACAATGAATTTTGTTGTTTGAAACCAAGTGTCTGAAATTCTTCAAGCATATTATAATAGTAAGGACATGGTTTTTAATAAAAGAGTACCCCACCTCATAGTCTTCCAATATTTGATCAAGAATGCTATGGGTTTTATGATCTCTCCTTATTCAGTTGTACCAAGATGGCGAGAGATTGTATTTGAACCACCAAAGGCATAGAGCATGAAGTCCTTGTAAAAGTTTGGGTTAATGATAGTTGGAGCTTGAAATATTGTATGTTTGAAGGCCTCAAAACTCTCCTTTCCATCATTATCCACTTGAATTCCATGATTTTCTTTAACATCATAATCAATGGATTAACCAAAGTGGAAAAATATGGCATGAACCTTCAGAAAAAATTGATTCTCCTCAAGAATCTTTGGAGAGCCTTCTTATGACTAGGAAAATGAAGTGCACAGAGAACTTTAACTCTTTCGGGGTCGAGTAATCAATCCTTATATTGAAATTATGTGACCCAAGAGATTTCCTTCATGAGCCAAGAATATACACTTCTGGGATTCAAATGTACTCCAATTTTTTTCATCTCTTGGAAAAACTTGTTTGAGGTGATAGAGGTGATCTAATACCTTTTTGGAAAACATGATGATGTCGTCTAGATAAAAAAGCACCATGTTGTTGATTATTCCTTTGAACATCATATCCATTATCCTCTGAAATTATCTCCATAATTTGACAGTCCAAAAGGAATCTTACCGTAGGTATATGTACCCCATTTTATGGTGAATGTTATCTTGTATAGATCATATTCTTTCACCATATTAATATTATTATAGCCTAAGTAACCATCCAACAATGAGAATATTTCCGAACCGGCTACCACTTGTAATATTTTATCCATGGAAGGAAGTGGATAGTGGTCTTTGAGTAAAGCTCTATTCAAATCTTGAAAGTCCACACATAATATGATTTATACATTTCTCTTCTTGGCTAGCACCAAGTTTGCAGCCCAGCTTGAGTGCTTAATAGGAAAGATGATGTTAACCTCTATGAGCTTGTTCAGTTCCTTCATCATGAGGGGCTCAATATGAGGATTCATCGGCCTTTACTTCTTACTTGATGGGCTTAGATTCTAGGTCCAATTTGATGGTATGTTGTGTTAGTCTTGGGATAAATCCTCTCAAATCCTTATAATTCTAGGTAAAGACATGTAGACATTCTTAACAATGTTTGATATAATCAAATATTTCTTGTTGAGTGCTCAACTTGCCAATTTGGAGCACTTTTTCTTCTTTAATTGTAATTGATTCTTAATATTCACCCTTAACTTGAATATTTGCTTTCTCTTTCCAAAATTGATCATTGGGGTTGAAGATTGAATACAAAGTCACTAAGCCTTTAGTTAATTTGTTCATCTTTAATTGAACCACTTGATCACCATATTGTTGTTCCAATTTGTCCTAATTTCTGGAGAGAATTCAGATTCTTCTTGCAAGAATTTGATGATTTATTGATCATTATCAAACACTTGCTAATTAGTGTTGTTGCTTGGAACAACTAGTCTTACAAACCACATTGATGTAAGGCTAAGTTATATATTTCTTTATACTATTAACAATGTCAAACACTACCCCAATTGTTGTAATCTTGTTTGTAACATTGTTTTTCTTTATTTGAATGGAATTGATGTTAAAATATTCAAAGTCTTCAATGAGATCCCATACTTGGTTCTTGTAGCTCTTTAAAAGATCATTCTTGGCAGCATTGATCCCTCTAATTTGGTTTACAACTAGCTCGTTATCTCTAAAGACTTGTAATTTTTAATACCCTTCTTTCTTTCCCAATGCAATCCATGGATCAATGATTCATACTTAGTTGTGTTATTTGAACAATTGAATTGAAATCAGAAATATGAGTAGTATTTTATACCTTGGGGTGACACAAGAATGGCCTCACCTCTAGTGCCTTGTTTTCTCCTTGAACCATCAAAGAATAGCTTCCAAAAAATTCCGTTGTCTTTTACATCCGGCTTGGCAAGACTAGGAAGAGGTTTATTTTCTTCATGCAAGCAATAAATTCCCAAATAAGCTTCTTCCATTTCTTTGTATGGATCAAAACCATGTCTTTTTTACCCATTCATCAAGATTCAAGTTTGGAATGCCTCCAATCTTGGTATTTGTATTTGGAGTGCTTGGGAATTCTTCTTGATCTAAGGTTGAGAAATTTACATTGATTGGGATTGGTACACGAGGATCAATATGAAATTTTGCAATATGTTCATATCTGATCATAGCTTTAGCTCCATACCTTATCTTGAAGAGCATGTGTGACCAATAAATAGACATGTATCGTCCAATTTTAGCAGGTGAAATCTCGAGACAAGCATAAGGAGAATAGGGGTGCCAATTCAATTACATATACATCTTGCAAAACTGTGACATTGGGGCATGCATATAGTGTGAGGCTTAATCCTTTGATTAATCCAAATATTACCATTAATGTCCCATATAATTGTACCACTCATTTTGAGATAGGTTCATACTTAATACCCATCTGATCGCTTATTTATTTGGACATCACAATACTACTTTCTCCTAAATCAATCATGTAATTATGTACAAGATTGATCCTAATAATTAGATAAATATAGAATGGAGGAGGCTTCACGTTTTTACTTTGCTGACCTCCTTAATGATTTGTATTAGTGGGAACCTTCCCTTAATCTTTAGATGTCTCATTTGATATAGACTAGTTTGTCATAGCTTCCGAAAGATCTCTTTGACTCGGGATCGCTAATGTCTCCCACATGGAAATGTTTACATTTGTTTCTCTTCATTTTCTCATTGATAATGAATGGAGAAGATCTATATTTCTTATAACCTTCCTTGAACAACTTTCTATTACATGTGAGCTGCTACAAATGGTACCTGAACCAATTTTGAAGGTGGTTTGGGTTGGTTTTCCTATTTGGAGTTGCACTCAGATTGTTAACTCCTTGATGTGTGATATGAGATTGAGAAGTACTTACATTAGATGACTATTATTCCTCTAAAATCCTCTTCTTAGACCTTTTTTGGATGCCACACCTTGAGAAGGAGCTTTATTTATTCCACAAAAATCCTCATCTTACCAATTCATAAGAGTAGTCTCACTCGGAGGCGCTTCTTGAGTAGTTGTTTGCTTTGCTAATTTTGTTCTTGATTTTTTCTTGAGGCACACCAATTGTTTTTACCATCAAAGCTTCATTAATTGCACCATTGAAGTATGTTTCTTGATTGGGAGATTGATTACATGGGAAGAACTATGTATACTCTTGTGACATGTTATTTTTTGAGTTGGAACCAGAGCTTTGGATGTAGAGGAAGTATTGTGATTATAAGACTAGAATGGCCTATTAGCAGCAGGTTGTCCTTGGTTCGATTAGCGGCTTGGGTAGGTGACCTATTTGGCTGATATGGAGGCCTATTGGGTTGGGCCTAAGGCTAATATGATCTAAAATTTTGAGCTTGTTGCCTCTTAATTATTACCAATTCATTTCCTAATGTTTGTAATTGTTTCATGACCTCCCGAAGTTCATTTAAAGTGTTAGAGGACAAGGTAGAAGCTTCATCATGATTCTAATTTTTAGGAGTAGGAATGGGAGCTAATGTAGGTGTTTGACTAGGGATTGGACTCCCCATTCTAGATAAAGAGGCATAGGTGGCCTAGGTGCAATTTTGTTGGCTTGGATCAAATATTTTCATCTCTAATGGAAAGGTTATAAGCTCTTGGAAATGTTTTACCTCCCATATATTGTATCATCATGGCTATATCAGAATTAAGATCTTTTAGGAAATAGAGAAAATCACCTTCAATAGTTGGTCTCACCGGAATATGAATTTTGTCCCAAGTTCTTTGTAATCTAAAATATAAATCAGTCATTTGTTCATTTGGTGTTATCTTGATTGTGGTCAATTGTTCCAATAAAGAAAGATTATCTTCCTTTCTTTGAACTGATTATAAGAGCTGAGCACAATTGATTATAATTTTTAATTGATCATGTCGTCAAGCTTCTAATCAATTATAAAAAAATCCCTTAAAATAAGAAGCTAATAATTTTCTTGCCACATCCATCTCATTGATTTCATGAATAGAACAAATATTTGCAATGTCTTGAATATGATCAATGGGAGTTGTGTGATTTTCCCTAGTGATGTATGGAATGTTCTTCAATTCTACCACTGGAATAGGATTTTGTGCATTAAGAGCAAGTGTGATGTTTCCCATGAAATTAATAAATAGATTTGGTGGTGGTTGGTAAGCCATTTTGATTAGTTTAAGTACTCTAGTTGATTGAATAAAGGGCCTACTAGGAAGAGGTGTTGATAATTTTCTATTCGTTGGAGATGGATACCTTTGAGCTCTTCTTCCCCTTCTTCTTCTACCTAGAGATAGTTGTAAATACTCAAAAACACCTTCTTCTCTGTTATTAACCTAGTTTGAATTCTTCTCATAAATTCAAGGGCCTTGGGCTACTAAACCTATTGAATTCTACCGTTTAGAGTCACCGGATGTACTTGATACAAAACCTCTAAAGGATAGAATTTATAACAAGATCACACCATTCTTGCTCCAATAAAATCAAGACTTCCTTATGCTCCCGTTAGGTGTGCCATAATTGTTATCACTAAATCATAGCACCCTTTGATTTCTTAGCATGTGAGTGTGTTAAGGAGAGCAATGTGACTAGGTAACATGGGTAGCATATCTCAAGTTGTAGATATTGTTACTTGAGATGGACATCCAAAGAAGTCTAGTTCTTTTTCCTAATCTAATGCAACAACTAACTCTAGTGAAGGAAATATGATAACTACTCCTAATATATGAATTCCAAGAGACCATTGAGAGATAAATAACAAGAAAATGAAAGAAAACTACACTAAAAGAGGTGATGCACCAAGAGAAGGGTATGGGAAATCTATCCAATATGTGAAAATGAAATAAAATTCAAGGTAGAGAGTGTGGAAATAATCACCATAGTCCAACCACAACACTTATAACACCATTTTCATATAATCATGACAGGTAATAGACCTACAAGAAGCATTAAAATAGAAACAAAACACGTGTAGCTAAAACAAAGAGGAGAGAAAATGTAATAGACACAAAAAAGGGAAGGAAACATCCACAAATATGAGTATATTTCTTCATTAATATGCACAGATTCATTTCATTATAAGAGAAAGTCTGGATCATTATATAAGAATTCCAAATGAGAACTGTGGCACATTGGTGTTCCAAAACTATTTTAGTAGAGTTTTGTTACAAGATTCATTCTCCCTCTCAAAATGAGAGGTCACTACAATTTATAGAAAATGAAGAAAATGAGAGAGAAGTTGTAAATCCTATATATCCCATTCAACATACTTACAAAGTACCAAAAGTGGGTATAAATAATGATAGGTAACTGTAAAATCCATACCAGGTTGTCTTCTAACCTCAGTAATAAAAGAAAATGGTTGCCCATGCTCATTAAATGCCATTTCAACCACCTGGAAGTCATTAGTTCAAATTGGGCTTGTTTTCTATGAATTTCACCCTTGAAACTCCATCAAATCTTCAATTTCTTGATATCTAAGTGTATATAATGAATCTAAAATTCCAATGAGTCAAATTTTGTGCAATTTGGTTGAGAAATGAAGAAGTTATGATCATTTGAGTGAAAGCATCTATTTATGTTTCCCAAGCTTGTCTTCTCCTCCACGAGATTGTGTATTAAATCAGGGTACCGGAAATGATCTTTTAATTTTTCCCACCTTCCTAATGTTTTTGCATGTTTTATATCTTGGAGAATTTCAAATTTGTCTTTGGGCCCACCTTTTCTTGCATTTTCAAATGGGAGGTGGTTGGAGTGTTTTAAAATTTGCATTGAGGGCTAGCTTGGCCAGCTTTCGCTAGCTAGCTCACAAAGCTAGCACCTCTTACAACTCTGGAGCCCCCTCTTCTTTACATCGAGCTATTATGTGCACACCATAGATGATTGCTTTAACACACACCTTGACACTCCATCGAACTCAGGCGGGCCCTATCTTCCTTCAACTCGATGCGGTCCTACCTCCGCTCAACATCATGTTCAAATCTACCTGCCTATCCCCTTAATGTCACCTAGCTCGTATTCATGTGCCTCCACATTGCCTTCCTTGTAAACTCGGTGATACCTCTGTCACCGCACTCACATTTTATGCTTCGCATCAGTCGAAGTGGGTCCCGAATGTCCCATATGTGCCATGCTTCATGGGCATACCAAACCCAAGTTCCCACACCTTCATTGATTGCCTCCTCGACCGAGATAAGTTCTCATCATCCATTATGGACCTATAGGGTTTTACTAGCAATCAACTTTCCTACATCATCTTCTTCATGCTCACTCCGGACCCGCAACCATTCCTGCGCAAACCCACCAACCCCCACACCGCATTGACCTTGGTGATTTTGGGAATTTGAAGCACATGAGGCACAAGGTCATTTGGATTGCTTGGGACCCAATTTTCTACATTGACCAATTATATCTCAGCCTATTATGTGCTTGATGGCTCACTTTGAGTTAGCTTAACAAGCCAAATCCCATCCTTCAACATTTCACTAAGTCCTTACCGATGTTGAGTGCTCAAGCTAATGTCAAGTCGAGTTCCCTATGTTGCTTTGTGTTAAGCTCGCTCCGCTTGTGCATGAGCCCGAGATCACTCACTAACACACCTTATTCCCATTACATTCACTTTGGTGCCCAAGCCCTCACCATCGACCATTCCCGAGAGCTTGATGAACTTGCTTTGTGATGGAATCATTATGCCTGTCACATCGAGTTACCTCACACAACTCACCTAAAACTTGGAGGATTTGAGCCACCATTTATGACCTTGAATTGTGTATTGGCCCCGAATTTCCCCCTTTCAATGCATTGTGTCCTCCATCCCGAGCCACTCATGCTACCTTGGTACCATATAACCTACCTAGCTCTTTAAGTAGCTCGGTGAGTACATCTCTTACACACACCTCCACGACCTATTGTGAGCTCCTTTAGCTCACCCACCAGATTTTCCGAGATAGTGGGGCTTTTTGCTAAAATTTTCCCCCTCACACAACCTTAATTGATTTTCAACTTTTGGAAAACCTTTCATACTGGGAGGGTCATGAAAATTACCATGAGCTTCTAGGGGGCTATTTTTTCACTTTTTCTTATATTATTTACCTACGGGCCCGATAATGATTGATCCTATTTTTCAAATTGAGATCTTGATCTTCAAAACCCAGAAGAGGAAAAAATCCTCTCATGGACTCAACACTCCAAACACTGAAATGCTCCTGAAATGTGGAAATCTACCTGCTAGCTAGGTGAATTCCCTTTGTGTCTTGGCAAGCTGTAATTCTTGGATTCAATTGTCCATTTTCACAATGTGGAGGTAAAATGGATAATAAAACCCAATGAGATGTAGCAATTAGAGATGAATATGTAGGAGCATTTTGTTGTGCAACAAACAAACAAAATCATACCATAATGTTTAAGATGGAAAATTTGTCACTTAATAACATAACAATCATTGTCATTATATACATTAATTCGATGATAATTTCAATATGGATGAGCTTGATATTTTTCAAGCCTATAAGGAAGGTGGAAATAAGTAGATGATGAGGGATAAATTTATGAATGGGGAGTTACTGAGAAGAATATAGTATTACTTGGCATTGATTAAACTGTAGAGGCACATGGAGTGGTAAGACTTGGGGTTCACCGATATGAGTTCATATAGAAGACATACAATGAAGATGAGAAGAATAAGTAGTTTGAGCCTAAGAAGTTTCCTTAAGATGTTGGATTTCAGATTTAAGAGATGTAATCATGGATTCCATAGCTTGAAACTTATCTTGAAATAAAGAATGTAAGGCTTGAATTGATTTGCAAATAGATTGATTGAGATTATAACTTATAAATTCATTGGAGAGATGATCAAATATGGAACTGACTTATGAAGGTGGCATATTGATAGGGAGATACATAGTGTTGATGGTTTTGTAAAGAGTATCTTTGCTGAATGTGGGTGCATTTTAAGTAATTAAAGCAAGGAGACTTGAGAAACCTTATGAGCCATGAAAGAAGAAAAATGAGGATCTAAGAGTGTTCAAATGAGTTGGGTTCACCAAATATTTTTTAAAATATGTAAATTTGTAAAACCCTACATATTTTAGAGTCACACATGATAAATAAAATGCTAAAATATAGATCTAACTCAAGTAATAATTAAATAAGTATGAAACCATAGGTGCAAGAGAGAAATTAGAAAACTTAGCTTATTTAACACTTGATCCCAAATTATGTTGGACTAGAAAACTAATAAATAGGAGGATGAAACTATCATAATCGCACTTAGGAAATTATAGAACTTTCGAATGTGTCGAGACTAGGGTTCCTGGACTAGGGCGAGGGTGCCTATGTGCTACTGAGATCTCTCCCGTGAATTAGTTCTCATGTGTAGAACCTTGGAAACATATTTTTCTTATGTTGTGAGGTGGTCATTAACATTTTTATTTATCACTTACATGTCACACTATGCCCACATAGTACGCTTGTAACCTACAAAGAGAGAAATAACCTACAAAACCCCAAAACACATCAAATGTTAAAAAAAAGATGCAATTAGGGAGTCATAATGACCCCAGGTAACTTAGTGAGTGAACTTACAACTGAGCATTGCACTACATTTCAAACTCCATGTATTTTTTGTGCATGTGTACAAAAATTATGCCCTAGGTAGGTCTTGTGCAAGATGCACTTGATAACGAGTGATAACTATATGTAGTAATGTAAATAAAATGTGTGGATGGGAAAATGAACTTCCCCTCCTATGTGTGTATGCAGAAAATGAAGTCTCTTATCTTTTGAATGAAGCTAGATAGATGCTTTTATGCTCTTAAAATGCCTTTGGATACAACCTTAGGTGGTGACAATAGATGTTGAGAGCTTGGTCCCTCATAATGGTCACACAACTTTATATTTATATGATTCCCTTGCATGAATTTTGAAATTGACAACTAAAATTCCACCCATAAGAAAATAAGAGCCCCAAAAGATAAAAGAGGCCCGAAAGAGGTGAGAAAAGTATAAAGAGGTTATGGGTGCCCGAGAAGGATAGGGGCACTGGTGATGGGATCTTGATTTGGGCATTGGTGTCTAGAGTGATCCAAGATGAAACAGTGAAGTATCCACTTTGGGTTGTAGGGTGTAAGAGGCCAGAAAGGAGACATGAAACATAGAGAAAAGGCCAAAGGAAGATGTCAATTACCAGTTTTCTTACGAGGAATAATAGGAATAGTAGTATTTTCAAAGGACCTATAAATGTACCCAAAGTGTGTGATTTATCGTCTACATGCTTGAACTAATAAAAAAAAATTCTTAAATTCTTAATAAACATATATATTATCCATATAAGTACAATTTCTAGTGATACAGAAATAATAACTATATTACATGGTTTATTGATCAAATGAAGTTTCAAGTTACATGTTTCTTACTCTTCCTCATGGATTAAAAAAATCAAAAGTCTTTAGATACTCCACCAAAATAGAAGAGTGACTTGAAGTCTTGGTGCTCCATATTTGGAATATATATGTGTTTGAATATTTTAGCATGGACTTCCTCCACTTTAACCTCATGCGCTCAAAGTGAAAAACCATGTCACCTTAAAAATTTGGGTTCTCCACCACTAAGGAGAATGCATTAGTTTAAGGTGAATAAAAGTAAATTTGATTTGATATGCCCTAAGAGTAGAGATACTTCACCAATTTAATACAAAAATTGATTGGTTTGAGGACCGTAGTTTAGTATTAAATATACAAGAGTTTATCATTCCTACTCTAGGGTCAAGATTGGGAAGGGTAAAACATTAATAAAAAGAACATGAGATCAATATTTACATTTTTTTAAAGGTAAATAGTATTTTACACACATTTTATTTCATCCTTAAAATTAATATAGTAGAAAGGGTGTAAAAATCATCATCGTTTAGGCTAAAACTTCCAAATTTTGAGGTTCCACACTTTTAGAACAAGATTTTATATATATATATATATATATATATATATATATATATATATATTATATATATATATTCATTCAATTTAAGTAAGGAAATTAGTGATCAATCAACTAAAATAATGCATTATATAGAAGGGTGAAACTCCTCTTGTCTTCTAAAAAGTTCTAAATACCTCTCAAAAATACCCCCAATATTCAATCTAAAAATTTCTAACAGACCAATGAAATCAATGGATACTCATCCATCAATGTAGCAAACCCACCCGGTTTTCCAAATAGGTCACCACATAAGGAGTATTCTCAGAAGACGGGTATCCTAACCAACTAGATTGCAACAGATTGGTTGTCATAATAATATTATATTTAACAATCTACCGTATAAATAAAATTTGTTATCATTTATGAATATAGACATTAGATCTTCATTATAAATTTCAAACTTATTATGGGTTGTGTTGAAAGGTGCACTCTATTTAGATGATTGAGAAGCTAGGTGGTGTTCCTAGTTACAACAAATTTATGATGAATTAAACAATTCATTCTACCATAACAATTCACAAATGATAGAAGATAATGTTTTTCCCAAACCATTTGATTGAAGATCAATGGGACCTTCATAAGGAGGTTCCCAAACTAGTGTGTAAATAGAGTGTCGAAATTAATTAGACAACCACCTTAGTTTTAGGGAATCTATAGGTTTGTTCTATAAGAATTGTCCTCTTAATTATATCATGGTTCGATACCATAATCATACTGCATTTTTTCAATTTAATTTAGCCACCACATGATCTTCTAGCTCCTCTCATTTACACTACAAGATCCCTAAACCCAAATCTACAAAACTTAATTGATACTTTATTTTTCCCCATAGTCACGTAATGAAATTTTGGATAACGTATAATTTGAAAAGAGATAGGGTTGGATGGAAATTTACCTTTTCTATTTTTCCTTTCAAATATTTTGTAGACACATAATCATGCACTTTAGACATTATTTAGCTTTGGTCTTATACTATTATAAATAGAAGGTTCTTAAGTTAATAAAGTACTAATTAATCCCACATTTTGACCACCTTTATTTTATATTTATTTCCTCATTCCCACATATTTTATTGCACATATCCATTTGATTTGCAATTGTCCCATCATTTTAGCTGAAATGAGGACACCCAAGCTCGTATTGTGGCACCCCAATCTATGTTCCACTTTCTGCTTCATTTTGGGGTCTTTCTAGATGTTTTTCATCCTTATCTTTTTCCTAGTTAGCCATGCTTGAGGTTAATTATGAAATTAAACAACATAACCCTATAAATATAAAGTTATAAGACCATAATGAGAGTCCTAACGTCACATACTACTATCACTCCATCTAGAGTTGCATCCACATAGTACCATGCATTAAGGCTAGGAGATCTGCATCAACACGTACATCATAAGGGAGGGATTCTATTTTATTCCATGCACACATGTTATTACGTTTTCTATAGTTATTATTTCTCGTTACTTCACATAGTGCGACTAACACAAGAGCACCTAGGGCACAACATACACACACTCACCATAACTACATCTAGGTCCAAAATTTAGTGCAACACTTAGTGATAAGGCCACTATTTTGTAATTTGAGGTTAGTCCGACCCATTCATTCTGCATCTTTATTTTTCTTAGGGTTTGATACTTCCTTTTATATTACAAGTCATCATCTCGATTATTCAACACATCATGTGTAACCAAAAAATCCAGTGCAATGGACATGTAACATTTGAAGATACCTTGCAATCTTATAAAATTCAGATTTGGAGCTTTTACAGAGAACATGGTGCCTAATCTATAGACCAAGGTGCCCTGAGGCACCCTAGTACCTTCCCGTGTGCCCATTCAGTTTAGATATTCCATATCTAGCCTTCACAGACATCGAGTGGTTTTCGCACTTCTATATTTTATTTTCATACTGTGAAAACATGTGACAGCTTTCTTCTAATCAACAAATCCATTTATCTTTAATTGCATATTTAGTGTTTCATTTCAATTAGTATATTTATTTATGATTATTCCATATTGTGTTAGTTCATGTATACAATGTTTTAGTCCTCATATTTAGATTAACTAGTAGATATACTTTCATAGTTTATTTCCATTTCTAGTTAATCATTTTGGTGAATCCCATGTTTCTTCATAGTAATTTCTAGGGTTTTTGCATTTACATTTATCCATCATGAGTATCTCCATCAATGAATATCTGCATACCCATCCTAATTTGCTTCTAAGTCGTGTTCAAACCCTTTTTACCGCAGCCAATGTTTCAGTTGACATGCATCTGGATTCCATGTATGACATATTTGTTGATGCCTTTTCATAACATATTGCATTTCAGATAATCCTCTTGCCGATGTTCACCCCTTTAACAATGATCCCCCACTTTATATCATATCTTGCATTTACAATGTTGGTATCAAATGCACTCTTATTGATAATTTTTTGAGATTAATCTATGCCCTATGTCCTTTATCCAGGCTTTAGGTTTGTCACTCATAACATTAGCCCGTCTTTTATTTCACTATGTTCTTACGATGGTATTATCCTTCGTATCTTGGCCATGTTACCTTGCCTCTCACAATTGGCCCTAAAATGCTCCCTATTGTTTTCATTTTAATTAACATCCATGTATCTTACAATTGTCTCATTAGGAAGGCCATGGCATTATGTCATGTAAGGTTTTACTTCTACGGTCCAGATTTGCATCAAATTCTTACATGAACGCATTGAAAGTATACTATCTTTCGAGATCATGATCCATTCCAATATTCCATTTATGACCCTAACACTAGTATCCCTATCCCTTGCATTGATATTATAGATGAGCCTCAACATATGGATAACCCACCTCATTTACCACCACTTGAGGATGTTATTTTCTTACTAGATGTAGTTCCTTATACATCATTGTTATCTAATTTTTCCCCTCAGGAAAAATTGGACAAACATGACATCACACACTGAGAAAATGGAGGGATTGATTTGGTTTTGGAGCTCACATTTTGATACCAAAATTGAGGTTACATGCAGAATCGACAATGGAAATAATGTCGAGGAAAGAAATTGAAGGAAGTGTTTCACCCGATTCTTAAAACGTTTCTTAGAATGTGATGAAACAGATAAGGGTAAAATGCTAGGGGGAATAATTTTTGAAGATAGTTCAAGGTTGTTACACGCGAGTTGAATTCACGATCCACAACTGATCGTGAGAGCTTCCTTTTAGCTAGGAGGAACTACGTGAAATAAACAACATGACCACCAAATGGAAGTTAAAAAACATATGCAGTGGACTACCTAGCGTATGCTAGTTCCTAAACTGTGATACTCCCTAGAAGGTTTTTAATCCACTATTGTAACAAATTAAATGCGAGAAATAATACTGTATTCAATATGATTTAGGCATCTCATATAAACACAATAAGAAAAATCTAATCTAACAGGCTAGGTTAGGATCAAATCCGGAGGTCAGGTAAATGGTTTTGGGTTTCTACAGTGTCGATAGAGATCTCGATGAAGGTCACAGTGATTATAGCTAACTTAGGAGTAAGTAGGTAGGTTGTTGGTCCGCATTTAAGTTGACAGACACAAAGACCGATGCGTCAAGTCCTCGATCGATGTCGACATCAAGAAATGGTAAGGGGTCAAGAACAGGGGTCTGGGTCTATTTTCCAGGTTGATGGGGAACTGGGTGAGGTGTCTAGGAAGTGTGGGTAGGGATGTAGGTTAGTGGAAAGTTCGTGGGGTTTTGGTGAAGCTAGGAGGATTTATGCGTTAAGTTGATGAAAATTAACAAAGGCCAAGATTGGGTAGGTAGACCAATGCCGATGGGCTTGAACGCAATGTGGTTTAGGGAGACCAATGCCGGTGATCGTGGGGAAATGGAAGATGTTGCGGAGAATGGATTTTAGATCTTTTTGTGATTGCAAAAAGGGTTGTTGGTAGGTTAGAATGGGATGCTAGATTGCTAGGATAGGGTTTTGGAAGAGGTATAGGGGGATAGTTATAAGAGAAAAGCAGCGAGTGGCTGGAGAAGAAATAACACACAAAAGGATGTAAATATTGAGATTATCTAAACAAAATGGATTGAATAGACAAGTGTAATTACTTGGAATATGCTACCAATCATCTGTGGGTGAAGATAGCAAATGGTGGTTGCAGGTTTATTCTATAGAGGGTCACCAATTGATAGGAAATTGTTGCTTGAGCCGTCCGGGATTTCCTCCTTGCTTTCCCGAGACAAATCTTGGCTTGGATGACTATGGATATCTGGGTGTGAACGGATGCTCGATCCGGTTTACATGCAGATGTGATTACTCTCTCCTACTCTCGAAGGTTCCAACCTCGAAAAAAAGACTACCAAAAAGGAATAAAGGTGACCGATGACGCTTTGGTTGACCGCGTCGATTTAGGGGTGACCATCATCGGTTAGGGTGGGATTCCTTAGGTTTACTAAAATGGGCAGATCTTCTTGATTTCTTGAATCCATTTAGTTTCTTTTTGCAGATTAGAATAGAAGATTCTTTTATAATGGACGGGAATGTGGTTAGAGAGGTTGTAGGGATTGATTTTTAGGGTTAGGCCAAATCTTAGCCCAATAAGGCAAGTAGGATTAGGTCTTAGTTAGTTATGAAAACATGTCAAGAATAAGTCTAGGGTGAGGTGGCTAGATGAGATGTCTAGGTGAGGTGGAAATTAGTATAATTAGATAATAAATATTGTGAGGATATGGATTAATTTAATTAAATTAATATTAGTGTAGGGTGTGAGGGGCCATGGTTAGGTGAGTGTGTTCAAGTTGATTATTTAACGAGGGGTCAAAGAGCATGTGACCCAATTTTGGTGTTACATTTTTCTCCTTTTCATTGCATAACTTGTATTGGTAAGCGAATCAACAAAATAAGATGTGGTTGCCCCATGTGTGGGTGAAGGTGATCCCCCTCAAACTAGGAACTGATGAGGTAAAAGGCAGAATTAGTGAGTGGTTTGATAAAAGGTGAATGTGATGAAGAAGAAGATGGAAAACGGGGTAAAGGAGGAAAGTTCCAATTAGGTAATCTAGGTAATGGGTCGGGTCAAAGGTACTAACATTCAAACACATGCGCATGTATAAACTCAGCTAGACGGTACCAAGTTGAAGAACAGGAAAACTCTACATTATCTAAGGTTGATAGGGCTATCCAAACAAGGTTAAAGTGATTATGGTATCCAAGGTATAGGATATGGTCGAAACACGACATGGTCGGTGTAGGAATGTTTAGGTATGTTCGTGTACTAAGGGTGGGTCAAGATAAACATCATGACGATAGGAAAATTAAGGTCATTAGGTGAAATAACACGGCAATGTTGTCGCAAGGTATAGTGAGCACATAGGTTCAAAGGTCACGAAGTGTTATGGGTCTAGGTATATAAGTCACAACATAGGTAAGGCCAGGGTAGGGGGAAAATAATGAGTTCCAAATGATGATGAGGTTAGGTGATAAAGGATGAGGTCGAAGGATAAAATGGAATGTTCAAGTCAGTGTGGGTAAGGTGGAAAGGACTCGGGATTCGATTAGGGGTAATGGGTAGCAATGAGCCGAGCGGGATAACTAATAGTGGTCAAAATTAACTAATGTTGGTCATCATGAACCAACCACAAGATGTTAGGGCACATGACCGATGTCGCCTAGGTGAAACCGTCATCGGTCAAGTTAGGAAGGTTATAAACAAAAAAAATCACATTTTTAAAATCATTTCGCAGCTTTCCACATAGGAGAAAATGAAAAGAGAGAGAGAGAGAGAGGAAGGAAAGTGACCAAGTGACATGGAGAGATGAGTTGAAAGCCACATAGTGAGTGATCATTGGTCGATAAGTGGGTCTACGAGTGCGATGTGATCAATTTGATTGGGTGGAGAACCAGAGGGCGATCGGTGATGGTAGAGGCAGGAGAGGGATCGGGTGGACCTGTGCAACAGCCTGAGGTGCCACCACGTAGATGGCAACGTGATGAGGTAAGAGTCAATTCCTATCTTTGTTTGTTTGAGTAGGTGAAGGATAGAAATTAGGTAGGAGGAAAGTGGGTTTTTTGGGGGAAATATTAAAATTTCAATGCGGGAATCAAAGAGAAGAGGAGATCAAGGGAGGGTAGATTTAGGTAAGGAGGGGTGGGGATAGGTCTTGGTTAGGCGGTGGTGGGGAAATGGGTAGAAATGATAATTTTAGGTAGAAATAGGGCAGGGCATCATGGGTTTTTCACAAATGATAGTGACCGACATTGGTCTATTGTTAGGGCGGCTCGGTGGGTGAGGAATGGTATCGACCACAAGTGTGGTGAATGATGTCGGTTGTTGTTGGACCATGGTGGCTCACGAGATGACCGGTACCCGCATCGCTATGCTAGAGAGGCAAGCCCAAAAAAGGGGGTAAAATAAATGGGGTAGGGGTATGGAGAGTTAGGTAGGGGGAAGAGTTATGGGTATTGGTAGGTGGGTGAATAAGTAAGATCGGTGAGAGGGTCAAAAATGAAAATAGGTAAGGGTATGAGGTGTGGGTAGATAGGTAGTGTTGATTTAGGGCATAGGTATAGGTGACAGGTATAATGCAAAGAAATATAGGTAGGGTAAGTGGTATAGTGGGGGTGGAAAGGTTGAATGCAGGTGTGGGAAAGTTTTAATAATATGATTGGTTGTTGGCTGCAGGTGAGAGATCAGCTGTGGATGAGAGATAGGGTACCACCACTGCTGGTGGAGGTATGAGTGAGCACGACATGTGAGGAGTGGCACCATGTTGTAGATGTGGGACTAATTGGGGTCGATGCTACTCGCACATAGTCCTGGAGGTGATTTTGATGGTTACCTCATCGATAGATGGGATTCGGTGACTAACACATTCCATCTACCGACGGGTGAGATCATGATCACCTTAGAGGATGTTTATAGGATCATATGACTAACTATAATAAGTACTAAGGTTTATTCAATCTCCTTAGAGGCATCCAAGGAGTTACTACTACAAGTGTTTGGAGAGGGGATGGCATTATTAGGATTCCACAGTGCCAGTATGAGCTACGTAACGATGTACCAAGCCTTCATAACTTGGTAGTTCTTCTCCGATGGAAGCGGTATGTTGTTTTACACTACCAGATGTAAAGGGTGGGAGATTCCCATGGTCACTGATGGGGGTTCTACATAACTTGGTGGAGATCGGGACTCGGTTTGCATGGGTTCCTGCGTTCTGGTGCAACTATACAGGAGCCGTAGGCTTATGGGCGGCTATGGCGGTTCACCTTTGTTGTATGTTCTTACCGCAATGTTGGGCATACGATAATATTATGTGTGTGTGGCCACTTGGGATGCCCCAAGATGATGTATTTGAGGTGAGGTTGTTATGGGTGGGCTATAGGTGATGGGTACCGACTATTGGGGAGCACCGAGCTGTGAGAGCTACACATGATGTAGCCTATTACAGTGATTACTAGAGGGGTTGGGTGACATGGACATCATTTAGAGTCCATATGTGGGCTTCCCCTCATATAGGGGGATGGTGATGGAGCTAGATGGGTTACATATCTACAAGTGGATAGAGGGGCAACGAGCAGGGGAGCATGAGATGATACCCATAGACCGGGTTAGACAATAGTTCGAGTTACCACGGGATGTACTCCCACCCTTCCCACTACAGAGAGAGATGATGTGGAGAGGCCTATATCTCTGCCATGACCTATAATACTCGACCGAGGGCGGGAGGAGGAGTCGGTTGATCAATGATAGATGATGTTGGGGTGACAAATAGGTATAGACAGTGGTGGGCTACATAGCAACAAGTAGTATTGCCAAGGCCGAGGTAGCTGGATTTAGCCACTATTATAGTTTAGAGAGATTCCCTACATGCACAATGGCTACCTTGGTGGCTTAGTTGGGCATAGTACAGGACATTTGACAGTGCCGAGGCACAAGTTGTAAACCTACAAAGCCCGGTGGTCACTTTTCATGCACAGGGGAGTATAGGGACCAAGTACCCACACTAGGGGGAGAAGGAGAGGGTGGATATGGAGATGGGGCGTAGGTAGTTGCCCTACAAGCACAAGTGACAAGTTTTTAGGG
The DNA here is from genome assembly GCA_018340775.1 of Taxus wallichiana var. yunnanensis. Lineage (NCBI taxonomy): Eukaryota > Viridiplantae > Streptophyta > Pinopsida > Cupressales > Taxaceae > Taxus > Taxus wallichiana. The sequence goes on along the minus strand of CM031233.1, from coordinate 209,832,338 downwards.
CTAGTTGGCCATGACACAGGGACAGGTTACAAGTTTGCAGGGGCTAAGTAGCCACTACACAGGATGATAGTGACCCTTCAGCCCAAGTATAGGTACAAGTTTTGAGGTCGATAGCACCACCACAGGGGCATGGATAGGATCTCGTATTTCAAGTAGGAGTAGGGCAAGGTCAAAGGATGATGGCACCATTATAAAAATTACCTACAACTAGGTTGAGAGATGTTATGGGTGAGGTGAGATACTATCAGGATCACTTGATGGCAGCAGGGATATATGTCCTATCATATGCCGAGCACAAGGCATAGTAGGCCTCGAGTGAGAGGAGCAGATCTCACACACATAGTGTGGAGAGTATAGGGGCCAGCAAGCCTAAGGGCCAAATCAAGGTGAGGCCACTAGTGCATGGAGGCCAGCTCCAGGGGGCATGACCATCGGAGGCCGGACCAAGGAGAGGCAGAGAGAGGTCAGTCGGATGGTGGGGTAGAGGAGAGGAGGAGGAGATAGATGAGACAGGCTTGGATATTAGATGGGGAGATGATTGAGCTCCATGTATGATTATTTTATTTTTGACATCATATTTTTGACATATACATTGGCTTGCGTGCTGAAGATAGTGAGGATGTGCATGAGAATTTTTGATATTTTTTTATATATACCGGTATGCGTGCAAGATATTTGAGAGTCGTGTATATAGATACACATGTTTGGATGATTTATTTATAGATATGATGGTGGTTATGGCATGATGTATATATGGTTGTGTGTAAATTTCTATTATGATTTGTATATGTGATGGAAACCAAGTAGTGTAGGCATGATAGAGCCAGGTCATAGGCATGGATTGAGTCAGGTTGATGTAGGTATGGATTGAGTTAGGGCGGTTTAGGCATGGATTGAGTCAAGTTTTGGTTTAGGCATGGATGGAGTCAGGTCATAGGCATGGATTGAGTTAGGTTTTGGTTTAGGCATGAATGGAGTCAATTTTTTGTGTAGATTACAAGTAATTGGTGATACAGATAACAAATGGTAATGTAGATATACATGATGATGTAGTTTTCCAAATTGTTGTTGTGTGTGGAAATATGAAATGATGAATTGGTGAATGTTATGATGATTTTTGAAACATGGATGGTAGATATGTGTATTAGTTATTGTGTGTTGAGATTGTACTTCCAATTGTCGATATACAAAAGGAAAAATCAGGTATAATGTGAATAGGAAAATAGGGGAAAATTGGTAAGGGTAGAGAGTGGCCAAGCTAACCTTCAAGGGCCCCATGCCCTTGAAGTGTTGCCTACATAGTCTGGAAAAAGGGGACCTCAGGCCAATGTAGTTCTCCCATAAGCTAGGGAAAAATGTGAGGAGGTAGGAGAATGGGTCGGTAGGTTATAGGCATGATTGAGTCTAGGTTATTTAGGCTTGGTTGAATTGTGGGAAAATAGGTATGGGTGATTTTAAGTTGATTGTGGTGAAAGAGGAAAAATTCCTGAGATTAACATCAATGGTCTAGTCCTATATAGGATAATCAATATGTAATGAAGAAGTTAAAAGATAAGAGAGGTAAGAGAGCCACCTGATTGGTGAGGATCATAATGGGTTGACCATACCTTAGGTAGGCTGGTGAATGTAATACCCTAAAGACATTGCATGATTGATTATTCTAAAGGTGAAGAATAGTCATAGATCACCAAATGTCACAGTTTTAGTAGGTCCCTTGAGGCGGTATGAAATGAAGGTGCAAAGGGTGAGAAGGTGAAAAATGGTTAGGTTATATGGTATGAGATAGCATGCCTTTTGGCAAGAGATCCAAGATCACAATGAGCAAGTCCATGATGAAAACGTTTTTGTTTGAATTGTATTTGAGATAGACTGATCGATGTGGGAAGTCTATATGGGATGAGGAAATTATCTCCTTGAGGTCTTCACGAAGCTAATCAATGCGGAAGCTTCGATTTTTATTTATTTTTATTTTTTAAAGTAGGCTTTACATAGTTGTCCTTCGAGGGAGAAGTCTATTTATAGCAATGATGTAGAGAGAAAGATGTCCTTTTGAGGGAGTCATATTTTTATTGGAAGTCGACTCAAGGATTTGGATCCCATGTGTAAAACAACCATGGGATCTCATCTGAAAGAAGACGAAAAGTATCCATGAGAATCATGCCATGTGCAGTGTCATGGTACACATATTTAAGAGAGGTTAAAAGAGTGACAGGTACGCACATGATTCTTTTTTACTCATTGGGGATGGCATAGTGAAAGGAGGGAAGTGAATGGTGCTCAAGGGACGAGCATGAAAAGAGGTAGAAGGTGAGGTAGGACTAAAAGTCAATAGTAGAATGGTTAAAGATGCAAGGCATTAAGGGGCTTAGTTTCCGGTTTACCATCGAGTGAAGATAAACGATAAGCTCCTGATCCATAGGCATGAGTCATGATGTATGGTCAAATCCAATTAGAAGGAAATTTTCCCCGTTTACTTTTTTTGGCTTTGGTTACATGTTGATTTTCCTTCAGGACGAGATCACCAACTTGGAAGGTTTGTTCATGAACACGTTTGTCATAGGCATGTTTGATACATTTTTGGTAAACTTGGAGATGGTCAAGAGCATTAAGACAACGTTCATCTAATAACTCAAGTTGTGCTAAATGGTCCTAGCGAAAGTCATCATCATTGAGCATGTCATGGAGATAAATGTGAAGAGATGGAATCAACTTCGAGAGGTAGAACAGCCTCTGTACCGTAGACCAGAGAAAAAGGAGTGGCAGCAGTGGAAGTGTGAATACTAGTATGGTATGCCCACAAGGTGAAAGGAATGTGCGTATGCCAGTCCTACCTAGTATCGTTAATCTAATTTCTTGAGAATTTTGTCTAGGGATTTATTAGTGGATTCAGCTTGGCCGTTGGTTTGTGGGTAATAAGGAAACAAGAAACTTAGTTGAATGTTGAACACGTCGTAAAGTTTTCGCAAGGTTTTATTTTTGAATTGTTTTTCGTTATCAGTGATGAGGCGATGTGGAACACCAAAGTGAAAGATAATGTGATGATTAATGAACTCACATATTTTCTTAGATTTTGTGGAGATGAGAGGTATGGCTTCAACCCATTTGGTGTAGTATTCAGTAGCGGTGATGATCCATTGATGTCTCTGGGAAGAATGGGGATTGATCTCTTCGACAAGATCCAAACCCCATTGAGAGAAGGGCCAAAGGTCACGGGTGACCTGTAAGGCATGACTAGGTGTATGATGAAGATTGGCATGTTGTTGGCATTTTACACAACGCTTAACGTAGTCACAACAATCATGGTTAAGGGTTGGCTAGTAATAGCCTAGGTGAAGAATACACTTAGCAACCGCATGGACCACTGAAGTGACCTCCACATATGCCATCATGAAATTCCTTAATGGTATAGGGAATTTCAGAACTCGTAAGGCACCATAAGAGAATACCATCAAAGCCACGCTTATAAAGGAGGCCACCCATGATGACGTAACGAGAGGCCCTTTTGAGAAAGGCGTGTTTTCCATTATGAGTGAGGTTGGGAGGTAAGATGAAGAGGGAAAGATCGTCGTATCTTTTTATACCAAAGTTCACTCGGGTCGGGAGCATTGGTTCTAATAGAGTAAACTTTGTGAGGTAAACAAGAGGGTGATTTTAGTCTTTGTATGGTGAAAAATATTTTAGAGTCAGTAGGCGAAGCGGGTATCTGAGAAGCCAAGTAGGCCATGGTATCTACAAATTTTTTGGTAGAAAGTGGGGTGTTTTGAAGGGCATAACGGTCAAAGGTTGTCAAAAGTATGTCCACATGATGCTTATACTTTTGAAGTATCTCATTACGACACTGGTATATACCATAGATTTGGTTTATGACCAATTGAGAATCACCAAAGATGTTCATTGACTTAACATCTAAGGCATAAGCAACTGGAGACCCAATATGAGTGCTTCGTATTCAGCAATATTGTTTGTACAATCAAAATCAAGTTTGAAATACAAAGGCATAGGTTCACCATCAAGTAGAATGAGGATAAGACCAACCCCACCCCCACGCTGGCACTTGGAACCATCGAAGAAGAGTGTCATTTGGTAAGCGGGTTCATCCAAGGAAAGGGTAGTAATAGACTCATATGTAAATTCAAATTTAGAGGGTTGATCCCCAGAAATAGATACGTCGGCCAATTAGTCGGCGATAGCTTAGCCCTTGATGGACTTTTGATGGATGAATTCAAGGTCGAGGTCATCCAGAAGCATAAGCCAGCGGCACGTTGATTTTCATAAAGTTTGACATACATGTAGTGTAATGGGTCCGTATTAGTAATGACAAAGGTTTTGTGGTTGAGTAGGTAATGGTGGAGTTTGGTGGCAATAAAAACTAAGGCTAGGAAAAAAAATCAGCGTGGGTATATCTAGTTTTGTAGTCAAGAAGGGTATGGATTATATAATAAACCACTTGCTTCCAGTTTTTGTTGTTGCGATGAGCAAGCATGGCACCTAGAGAATGGTCAATGGTATAAATATATAGGTAAAAGGGTTGGTCATCCTTTAGAGGAAAAAAACCTTGGTGGTTGAAGGAGGTATTGTTTTAAGGCCTCAAAGGCTTTATGACATTCATCATCCCATTTAAATGAAACATATTTCTTGAGAAGATGATGAAATGGTTGACAATGATCGGAAAGTTGTGAGATAAAATGATGAATGGATTACAACTTACCTTGTAGGCTACAAAGTTGACGGAGATTAGTGGGTGGCGGCATTTCAAGGATAGCCTTGAATTTAGTAGGATCAACTTCTATGCCACGCAAAGAAATGATGAAGCCTAGGAGTTTCCCTAAAAGTACTACAAAGACACATTTTTTTGTTGAAGACGAACACAATATTTGATGAGGTAGTCAAAGATGAATTTAAGAATGGGTAGGTGTTCGAGTTTGATGTTTGGATTTGGCAAGAAGATCATCTACGTAATCTTCCAATATGCGATGCATGATGTCATGGAAGATGTAAGTCATGACCCGCTGATATGTAGCACCGGCGTTTTTGATATGTAGCACTAGTGTTTTTGAGGCCGAAGGGAATGAAACTATAGTAGAAAGTCCCTCAAGGGGTGATGAAGGTAGTCTTGTGTTGATCCTCGAGAGCTAGTAATATTTGATTATAGGCAGAGAAATCATTTATGAGTGATAAAATTTCATGGCCGAAGTGATATCAACTAGTTGGTCAATTCCTGGTAGTGAGAAATCATATTTATGCTAGGCGAGGTTGAGATCACAAAAATATGTGCAAATTTGGAGTCCCCCTATGACTTTCATGAAAGGAACGATGTTAGAAATCCATTGGGGGTAATTGATCGTAGAATGAAGGAAACCGAGAGAAGGAACTGAAGTCTTCTTTAACCAGAAGAGAAATTGTGAGGATACATTTTATGTAGCTTTTTTTTTATAGTTTTGGCATCAGAAATAGTCACAATATTGTGAACCACAATTTTAGGATCGATACCAAGCATATCGGTATAGGACCAAGAAAATGTGGTGCTATGGTCTTGAAGGAAAGAGGTGAAGGATTCCTATTCAATACCGTCTAAATATTGGCCAATCTTTAGAATGTTTGGGTCATCTTAGGTATTAATGTTGATTTTGATGGTTGATTTGTCGGCATGGTTTGTGTCTCGAAGGGTAACTCTTGGTGAATATAAGAGTCTTCTGCACAAAGGTAGGTGAGTATAGATTCATCATCCTAACATTGAATGACGTTAATAGAAGGTGTGTCGTCATCGACCATTTCAGGATATAGGAAGGGAAGGGAAGAGGGAGCCTCGCCTCACATTGATTAGTCAAAGGCCCCAAGGAAATGGTTTTTATGAAAAAAATAAGAGTAATGGATTTTGGATCCATTGACTATGTCGGTGAAGGTGGTGAAGGTGGAGTAGGTGAAGAAGGTGGAGAAGGGTCGATATCCTCAATGAGTTCAATGTGGGCCTTCTTGGTAGGTAGTTCAGCAAAGTCAATACCACTACGGTCGTTATGTTTTCGGGTAGTACATGGAATAATAGTGTGATAGCCTTGCTTGTAAAAGCCAAAACCAAAACCTTTCCACGCACATGTAAAAATTAATCGATCTAATACAAAGAATCTATGAAATAGCTACGAGATAATAATTGAAATCAACAACTCTCATCACTATTTTTATTATCATTACACTATTTCATTACACTCCATTATATAGGAGATGTAAAATAGCAATTCTTACAACAACATTTGTCTTCATATACAACCATACACCCATATGGTTTCAACCTCTCACCAATATAATAATAAAACAATACTAATTGTTTTATTATTCTAACTTACTAACTTACCACATACTAACCACATTTTACATTTACTATTTACATTTACATAGTAAATGTATTTTCACTAATTTACCATAATAATTACACATGTAATTATTATTCACCCATACAAATGGAGCACTAATATATATTTCCTAACATTCCCCCCCTTAGTGCGAACATGGGGAAAACCTGCCTTATACTTGCACCTGCTCATGATCTGATGATTTTACAGGATGATCATAAACCTAATAGATGGTTTTTCATAGGGTTGACCATAAACCAAAAATGATGGTTTTGCAATTGGTTTACCATAAACCAAAAAGGGTGATGGTTTTGCATAGGGTTTACCAACAACCGAAAATGGTGGTTTTACAAGTGGTGTACCACAAACCAAAAGGGTGATGGTTTTGCATAGGGTTTACCAACAACCGAAAATGGTGGTTTTACAAGTGGTGTACCACAAACCAAAAATGAAGGTTTTCAAGTGGTTTACCTACAACCACATCATGATATGCCAAGTATTATTCTTAGCCCTCATCACATCTCACTGTAGGGAATAACATAGGAAATTCTCTGAAATCTGCTGCATATATAGAAAATACCAGAAATGTAGAAAACTAGAAATGGAACATTGAGATCATGTTCCCCCCTCAATGTGAAATTTCATTTATTCTGAAAACCAAAATAGGAACACTGCAACCAAACACTCTACCAGAAATACAAAGAAACAACAGGAACACACTGTATTAAAAAATAATCACCATAGCTGATACGGCCCCGTTGTTGGTGACTGACGAGAGGTCGCTGAATGACCTCCAACCTCCTGTGCCTCCTTCCTCCAAGAACTTCACTTAGAATAGAAAGTCTTCAGAATTATAGTCAATTTCATCTGTTATTCGTTCATCTTCAGTTTCCCATTCTACAATTTTGCTTACATCTGTAGGTGCTTTTTCTTTTCCATCTACTATCCTCCATAGATTTTTATTCATTAACTGCATCTGGATTTTTACCCTCCATGTATGGAAGTTCAGCCCATTAAATTTATCTAATGGTGTATCCATTTTACTGAATCTAAATATCCAAAAAAATTGAATGTAGATTTGAATTACCTTTGATTCTCTGATTTCTTCAAAAAACAACAATGATCAATGTGTTGTATAGTAAATTGCACGTTTCTCCCAAACTACGAACTGGGTTATGCTGAAATTTCTCCTGTAGCTTCTGTATAACAGATCGTTCCACACAAAAAATTTTGGAGAAACCTAGATCACGAAACAAAAGTTACAAGATCATCTTCGAGACAGATTTAACCTGCTCTGGTACCAAATGTAGAAATTAATCTGATCTAATACAAAGAATCTATGAAATAGCTACAGACAATAATTGAAATCAACAACTCTCATCACTATTTTTATTATCATTACACTATTTCATTACACTCCATTATATAGGAGATGTAAAATAACAATTCTTACAACAACATTTGTCTTCATATACACCATACACCCATATGGTTTCAACCTCTCACCAATATAATAATAAAACAATACTAATTGTTTTATTATTCTAACTTACTAACTTACCACATACTAACCACATTTTACATTTACTATTTACATTTACATAGTAAATGTATTTTCACTAATTTACCATAATAATTACACATGTAATTATTATTCACCCATCAAATGGAGCACTAATATATATTTCCTAACATTCCCCCTTAGTGCGAACATGGGAAAACTCGCCTTATACTTGCACTGCTCATGATCGATGATTTTACAGGATGATCATAAACCTAATAGATGGTTTTTCATAGGGTTGACCATAAACCAAAAATGATGGTTTTGCAATTGGTTTACCATAAACCAAAAAGGGTGATGGTTTTGCATAGGGTTTACCAACAACCGAAAATGGTGGTTTTACAAGTGGTGTACCACAAACCAAAAGGGTGATGGTTTTGCATAGGGTTTACCAACAACCGAAAATGGTGGTTTTACAAGTGGTGTACCACAAACCAAAAATGAAGGTTTTCAAGTGGTTTACCTACAACCACATCATGATATGCCAAGTATTATTATTAGCCCTCATCACATCTCACTGCAGGGAATAACATAGGAAATTCTGCTGAAATCTGCTGCATATATAGAAAATACCAGAAATGTAGAAAACTAGAAATGGAACATTGAGATCATGTTCCCCCCTCAATGTGAAATTTCATTTATTCTGAAAACCACAATAGGAACACTGCAACCAAACACTCTACCAGAAATACAAAGAAACAACAGGAACACACTGTATTAAAAATAATCACCATAGCTGATACGGCCCCGTCGTTGGTGACTGACGAGAGGTCGTTGAATGACCTCCAACCTCCTGTGCCTCCTTCCTCCAAGAAATTCACTTAGAATATAAAGTCTTCAGAATTATAGTCAATTTCATCTGTTATTTGTTCATCTTCGCTTCCCCATTCTACAATTTTTCTTACATCTGTAGGTGCTTTTTCTTTTCCATCTACTATCCTCCATAGATTTTTATTCATTAACTGCATCTGGATTTTTACCCTCCATGTATGGAAGTTCAGCCCATTAAATTTATCTAATGGTGTATCCATTTTACTGAATCTAAATATCCAAAAAAAAATTGAATGTAGATTTGAATTACCTTTGATTCTCTGATTTCTTCAAAAAACAACAGTGATCAATGTGTTGTATAGTAAATTACACGTTTCTCCCAAACTACGAACTAGGTTATGCTGAAATTTCTCCTGTAGCTTCCTGTATAACAGATCGTTCCACGCACAAAATTTTGGAGAAACCTAGATCACGAAACAAAAGTTATAAGATCATCTTCGAGACAGATTTAACTCCGCTCGTACCAAATGTAAAAATTAATCTGATCTAATACAAAGAATCTATGAAATAGCTACAGATAATAATTGAAATCAACAACTCTCATCACTATTTTTATTATCATTACACTATTTCATTACACTCCATTATATAGGAGATGTAAAATAACAATTCTTACAACAACATTTGTCTTCATATACAACCATACACCCATATGGTTTCAACCTCTCACTAATATAATAATAAAACAATACTAATTGTTTTATTATTCTAACTTACTAACTTACCACATACTAACCACATTTTACATTTACTATTTACATTTACATAGTAAATGTATTTTCACTAATTTACCATAATAATTACACATGTAATTATTATTCACCTATACAAATGGAGCACTAATATATATTTCCTAACACATTGGTGCAAGAAGGTGTGGGCGAAGTGGTGATTGGTGAGTGACTGGAGGTCGGCAAAAAGGGGTGGGTTAGTGATGGTGGTTCAGTGTATAAGTGGCGATCAAGTCCCCCATAGGTGAGATTGGTGCGAAGGTGGGAAGGGCTATAAAGGAGACACTCTCCCATGTGGTGATCATAGTGAGGGTGTTGGTGAAGGCTTCCATACTCTTGTGGAGTAAGGAATGTGTTGACATTATATAGGCAATACTCCCCCAGAGTGAGGTGTTGAAAAATGCCTTCCAAGGGATCGGTGGTCAATATGTGGTAGGCTGGGATAGATGATGTGTTAGAGGTTGGATCAGAGGTGGAGCCAACTAATTGGGAGGTTGACGGGTTGGCCGTGGAGGTTGTGGAAGCAGAAGAATGGAGGATTTAAGTGCGGTTGAGGTAGTGGTGACACTGGTGAGTGGAGGTGTGGGTGAAGAGGAAGTGGTCATGGAGGTAGACGCCTTAATGGGTAGAAGCACATCATTGGGTCGGTAAAGCATGTTGCAGGTTTTGAAAGGTGAGGGGTCAGCCGGAATGGTATAGGTGTGTCCTTCATGCTCAAACTTTACACAACGATGTAGAGTGGAAGGAACATAACCCATGACATGAATCCAGGGTCTACCAAGCAACATTTTATATTGAAACTCTCCCTCCAAGATGTAAAATAACTCTAGGATAGTACGGGGCCCATGCAAACATGGAGGATGATGGTGCTAAGTGTAGAAGTGATAGCGTCATTAAATGAATGCAACATGAAGGGATGTTTATGCATGAAATTTTCAGGTATGCCCATCTGGTCGAATGCATGGGAGAAGATGATGTTAATGCTATCGCCCCCATCGATCATAACACATCGTACACGTATATTATTGATATGGATGGAAATGAAAAGGGCTGGATCAGGGTCATCGGTTTGGTGTGGTGTAATCTCTTCATCTGAGAAGTTGAGGGTGGCTACTTGGTGAGTAGGTGGAGGTGTAGAAGAAGGTGGTAATTTGGTAAGAGAGGCTACATGATGAGGTGTAATAATGGAGGCTATAGCTATAGGGTCATTGGGTAAAACCTTAATAGACTCAAGAACCTCCATGGGAACTTGGCGATGTGACTTAGAGGTTTAGATGAGGTCATATAGGGACATTTTAAGGGAGGATTGGTGTAATTTTTGAGAATAACACGATGTGTAACCCCATTAGAAATAGGATATGTGGGGCCATGGATAGTGACTTTAGGTGTGGGTGCATATGGTATGTTGGGTATAGGGTTGGTTGGTGGGTTAGTTTCCTTTTCCTTTCCTTTTTCCTTTTGAGCGCGGGTAGCAATGTGGATCATGTTTATTTGAGGTGGTATGGTAGATGAAGTAGGTGAGCCATGAAAGGTCTAACGACATGAAGGGAAGAATCCAAGAGGTGGGAAAGAACCTTTTGAAATGAGCTAGGCACACCGACATTTGGTTGGAGGTTTGGTGAGTTCTCTGATACGAACCATGTTAATTTTGAATCTCAAGGATGGATCTAAGAGTTTTGGGGGTGGAGATTTTGGTCACTGAGTAGGAAATGAGGGAAGAATTGTGGAAATTGGTGTTGGTGAAATGGGGTCCTTATCAAGAAGATCATCATTGTCAAAGTTTTCTTCAGGAGGACACAACTAGACAAGAGTGGCTTTCAAAGCCTTATAGTTCTCTACATTGTGTCCTGGCACATGATGGTAGGCAAAAATTTGGTTTCATCAAACCATTTTGGTTTGGGTTTGAGTGGGTCGTAAGGTTTGAGAGGTGGTAATGTGATGACAGAAGTTTCGAGGAGATTGGTTAAGATTTTGGAATAGGATCTTGCTAATAGATCACAATGGGAGGTGAATGTGGGTTTGGGTGCAGGTGTGGCTGATTGTATAGGAAGAGTCTTTGTAAGAGGGGGAGTGGGTTGGGCTATGGTCTTAGGTGTTGGTCATGTCTACTTGGGTAGGGGCATGGTAGATGAACTGGCAATAGAGTGTGTGGTTGGTTTAACTACCTTATTGGAGGGTAGTGGATTTTTGGCTTTAGGTTGCACCTTCTTGGGTAAAGGTGATACGGGTGCACGAGATGTAGAGGGAAAAGTGGATGGTGGAAGAGGGTGGGTTACCCATGGGGGTAACTAAGGTGTTGTGGAGGTAGGTGGCGTAGGTTGGGTAGGAGGTGTGAGGGAAAGGGAAGGAAGTGTCATGGGTAGTGAAGAAGTTATTGATGGTATTGGAGGTATGGGTGGTAAAAGGTTACAGGTGAGGGTGGAGGTTGTGTGGGGCACTTGGTATATTAGAGGTCTGTGATGGGGAAATGGGTTGCTGCATTCTTGGTTTACCAATGGATGGGGTTTCTTAGCCAGGGTCGAGGGGTGAGGTCCTAGGATGGATGGAAGGGGTGAAGGTGATAAGGGTGTGGTTGGTGAGGTTGGGGTATGAGATCTAGGAGATTGGTTCTTCTATTTAGGGTCGGGTTAAATTTGGTGTTAGTTTTGGAAGACGTGGCTAAATCTAATTTGATGGGTGGATGAGTAAGGCTAGCCATTGGTATGACCCCTAAAGTAGTAATAGGTTTAGGCAAGGAAGATGATGTAGGTGTGGGTTTGGATGCAGATGCATGTTGGGTTATGGGTAGAGATGTGAGTTGAGCCATGAGTGGTGTTGTGGGAGAATTTGCGATAGTTGTGGTTGTGTTTGGTTCAGTCGGGTGAAACAATTTTGGATAGATAGTGGAGGTGTCAAAGAGTGACATTTACATTTTTGTTGAGACAAGAAGTAGAAGACGCCCCAAAATAAAGGCTCTATCAACATAATCCAAGCAATCACTAAGCATTAGAATGACACTTTTATAGGTGAGGTCGATGTGGATCGAATGGCAATTCTCATAAAAGGTGTTTTAGAAATAGGAAAATTGCTAGCTTCAGCCTCTATGGGTAGGAGAGCCAAAAGTAAGTCAGTGGGATCTTGGATGGTTGATGGAGAATGGTCACCTAGAGGTAACGACATTTTACTAGATCTTTGATAGGTGGAGTAGATGATGGGTGCTCCTCTATGGGTGGAGGAGATGAACAAGTGTCTCCCATGGTTCGAAGAGGTATTGTTGGTGATGGCTCTCTAGGTGGAGAAGCCAAAGGTGAAGTAGTCTCGATGTTAATGTAAGGGCTCTTTCACAGTGAGGTAGGAGATGAAGGGAGTTCCTCTGCGGGTGGAGGAATAGGAGAAGTGGGTTCATGTGTAGGTGGAGGACTTTGGGCTAGGATTTCCTCTATGGAAGGAATATGAGGCAATTTGGAAGTAACTAGTGTATTACTAAAAATAGCATGGACTCGTGGGTATTGATATCGTTAGTTGAGGTCTCCCCACTTTGGTCAGAAGAAGGGGTGTGATTAGGAAATGGTTTCTTAAAAATGTGCAGGTTTTGGTTGGCAGGTGTGTTCGGATTATCCAAGACTAACTCACCATTCTCAAGCATTTCCTGGAAAATGTTCTTGAAAGTGATGCAATTGCCATCATTATGACCTTTTACCCAATGATAGTTGCAGAATTCATGCTCTTTGTACCACACAAGTGTGGGGTGAGCAGGATCAAAACCATTGTGTGGTTTTATAGGAGGAAGGGTGATGGCCCCAACTTTAATGAGATTTTCTAAAATAGAAGAATAAGGCTCTCCAATTGGGGTGTATTTCCATTGTTCTCGTCTGAATTGAAAATTCTGGACAAGGGAAAGATTAGATGAGGGCTTAGCTTGATTTGATGGATGAGCTGGGTCAACCTTGAGTACCACCGCATTAGTGGTTCCCTTGGATTTTGAATAATTATTCTGTGGTTTCAAGAAGAAGAGGTATCATTTGACTTAAATGTTGCATTCTTATTTCATAGTTGGATTTTCTTTTCTTTGATGGCCCGAATCTCTAGCTTTTTGTGCCATGGCGAATTCCTCATCAAAGGTTCAAAAGTCTACACCTACAGGGTTGGCAAAATATGTCTAGCACAAGCCCGAGTGAAGAGCTCTATGAGTTCGGTTTGTGGTAATTGGAATGTGAGTTGATTGATCAAGCTATGCCAATGAGCGATAAAATCTGCGATAGAATCATCATCATATTGACACGTAGAGTAGAGGTCAGTCATGGTAACCTTCTTAACAATGTTGATGGAGAAGTGATCCAAGAAGGCTTAGGCTACCTAATGAAATGAGTAGATAGAATTTCTAGGTAATCTACTATACCGATCTAATGCGGGCCCGGTCAGAGACATAGGAAAGGTCCTCGAGAAAAAAGCGTCATCATGGGCGATAAAATAGCACCCATGTTTGAAAGACCAAATGTTGTTGTGGGTCCTCTTTATTGTTTTAGTTAAATTTAGGCATCTCCCAATGTACGGGATATGGAAAAATAGGAATGGATGGGTGTATGGGCTCATTACAAATATCATCGTAGGTGAGAGAATTGCGTGAGCCGAGCTGAAACGATGCCTCCAATGTGTCGCATCTTGTCCATCATTAACTTGATGAGGTCATTGGTAGGTGGTGATGGATGGGTACCTCTGTAGCGTAAGAGGGTTGGTGTTGGACATATGATGGAGGTGGCATTCCAGTATATGGTGATGCCAAATAGGTAGGTTGATAATGAGGGAGTGAGATAGGGGCACATACCCGAAATGAATTCTAGATAAAACAAGAGGCTCTTTGGTAGTATGTATATATGAAGGTTGAAGAGTCGAGGTGACTCTAGTAGTGATGAGGGCTAAGGACTATGGAATAGAAAGGAAAATGTTTTGAAATGGGGTAGGGGTTAACGACACCAGGGGTGGTTGTGTTGTTGCTATGGGTATATGTGAGACAATAGACATGAATGAGGTTATGTTTTGGGTGGTTGATAAAGTTATATTGGATGTTATGGGTGTAATAGATGTGGCGAGATGCGGTGGTCATAGCAGTATAGGGGGCATATCTGAAATGATTGGGGTGCAAGGTAGGTGCGGGTAGTGCGGAGCTAGAAGGGGCTTACGCAGTAGGAATGAGTCTGTGGAAGGGCTCGGGGATAGATATTGGCATGTTGTATATCAGCTGACTTGAGGCATCTCGAGTGGATGAGTGGGATGAACTGAAGGTGGTGAAGGACTAGGTGGGAGTGGTCCTCACACCTAGTGGTGAAATGGTGATAGAGGGCATTTAGAATGGAAGGTGGTGAAGGACTACGAATCGTTGCGCCTATGTGGAATATGAGGGTGTTTTCTTGCTTGGTAGGAATGCTTTATTTGTAAATGACACAAAACACAATAGAAATAGGAAAAGTAGGTAGTTGTAGGAGGATTCGATCAATATGTCACTGGAAAACTACACAAGCTAACCGATGCTAGGTTAGGGTAAATGATGTCACTCGAGGTAACTATGGTCATCACTATGAGAAAAGAATTGTTTGCCAAACAAGGCAAAAGAATGATAATCTACCAGGTAGATAAGTTGTAGGATGGATTTTATCATAAACAAAGAAGATACGGAGAGTTACAGAGACTCTGAACAACAAAGAAGATGAAGCAGGTGTCCTTTTGGGTAGGTTAACCAAAAGAACAAGAAACCGATGTTGGTTGGATAAAACCAGTGATGGTTAGAGGGTAACCGATAACACTCGCTAGATCAAACTAGTTACTATGAAATTGAAATAGAGATGAAGAAAATGTGGTTGTGATTTAAAATCAAGTGTGGAATCAAACCCAAAACTCTGAGAATGATAAAAATGGGGTCCAAACACACTCAGATGAAGTTGGACTACACCAACTATGATGAGGAGCATGTAAGGAGAAATAAAAAAATGAAGAACATGTCCTCTCACCTCAAAATGCAAGCCAAGCAGAAACACTAAGAAAAATATGATCCTAAAAGTGCTCTTTCTATTATGTTTGTTCAGCTTACGCTATTAAGGACTGACTGTGTGTATTTAGAATAGAATTTTTTTGGTTGGGAAGGCATCCTACGAAGAATGATATCTAAAAGGAGAGGTTTCAGGTATGTTATGGTGGGGCAACGGGCCATCCTCTCGAGATAATGACTTGACAAAGGCCACGAGTGGGAGTACCTACCAATCGGATTGTGTGATCACTGATAGATGTTCCCGGTAAGATGTTGTTTAAGCAAGATTTGTTAATTTGAATTTGTTCGTTTGGTAAGACTCGAGAGAGAGAGAGAGAGAATGTGCTTTCTATGATTCTTTTGTCAACCATCAGCTGGGCATGACTTCCAGCATATAGGTTGCCCTCATTTAATGTGCACTAATGCAACATACAAGAATGAAATGTTGTTAATTTTAAGCCCAAATCAAAATATTAATTTCGATGACACAAAAGATGAACAGGAGAGAATATGATCTTTCACTAATGTAGTATAAATGAAAGAGAAGAAGAGTTCTTTTTATAGCACCAAAACACGATTACTTTGAGACAATAGAAAGAAGAGAAGATTCCAAGGGAGAAATTTAATGTGAGAATCTTTCGGAAAGGAAAAAAACATGTAACTTTTACATAGGAATGAAGAAATGCAAGGAACCTTGAATGGGTCCCACTAGGCATGCGAAAATGTTTCACCTGATTCTTAGAATGTTTCTTGGAATGTGACAAAATAGATAAGGGTAAAAGGCTAGGGGGAATACCTATTGAAGCTAGTTGAAGGTTGTTGCGTGCAAGTTAACTTCTCGATCCACAGCTGATCATGAGAGCTTCCTTTTGGCTAGGAGGAACTACCTAAAATAAACAACAAGACCACCAAATAGAAGTTAAACAACATATGCAGTGGACTGCCTAGCATATGCTAGATCCGGGAAGTGTGATACTCCCTAGAAGGTTGTCAATACACTATTGTAAACAAATTAATGTGATAAATAAGAGAAATATTGTCCTACTCTAGTCAATATGATTTAGGCATCTCATATAAACACAATAAGCAAAATATAATCTAACAGGATAGGTTAGGATCAGATCCGGAGGTCGGGTAAATGGTTAGGTTTCTACAGGTCTAACAGAGATCTGATGAAGGTCACAGGTGATTATAGGTAACTTGGGAGTAAGTAGGTAGGTTACTGATTTGTACTATGTTGACAGAGATAGAGATTGATGCGGGTCAATTCCCGACCGATGTCGATTAAGTTGTGATCGATGTCGGTCATCAAGAAATGATAAAGGGTCAAAAAGGGGTTTGGGTCTATTTTCCAAGTTGATGGGGAACTGGGTGAGGTGTCTAGGAGGTGTGGGTAGGGATGTAGGTTAGTGGGCCGAGTCTAGTGGGGTTTTGGTAAAGTTAGGAGTGATGGTTTAAGTTGATGAATAATAGTAACAAAGGCCGGGTAGAGACGGATAGGTAGATCGACGTTGGTATAGGCTCGACTCGGATCGACGGACTAAAAATGGAAGATGTTGTAGAATGGATTTTGGATCTTCTTCATGATTACACAAAGGGTTGGATAGGTCGGAATGGGCTATTAGATTGCTAGGACATGGTTTTTAGGGGTTTTGGAAGAGGTATAGGGGGATAGTTATCAAAGAAAAGTAGTGAGTGGTTGGAAAAGCAATAACACACAAAAGGATGTAAATACTGAGAGTATCTAAACAAAATGGATTGAATAGACAAGTGTACTTACTTGGAATTTGCTACTAGTTGTATGTGGGTGAAGATAGGAGATGGTGGTTGGAGGTTTCTTCTATAGAGGGTCACCAATTGATAGGAAATTATTGCTTGAGTTGCTGGATTTCCTCCTTGCTTGGTTGAATCAGATCTTGGCTTGGATGACTTTGGATGTCTAGGTGTGAACGGATGCTCGCTCTAGTTTGCATGTAAGATGTGATTACTCTTTCTGCTTTCTAAGAATGTGCCAACCTCAAAATAAGGCTACCAAAAAGGAATAAAAGGTGACCGACGATGGTTCCGGGTTAACCAACATCAGTTTAGGGGTGACTAGTGTCGGTTAGGCGGGATTCCTTAGGTTTACTAAAATGGGCAGATCTTCTTGATTTCTTGGATCCAATTAGTTTCTTTTCACAGATTAGAATGGAATCTTCTTTTCTAATGGGTGGGAATGTGGTTAGAGAGGTTGTAGGGATTGATTTTTAGGGTTAGGCCAAATCTTAGCCCATTAAGGCAAGTAGGATTAGGTCTTAGTTAGTTATGGAAACATGTCAAGAATAGGTCTAGGGTGAGGTGGCTGGATGAGATGTCTAGGTGAGGTAGAAATTAGGATAATTAGATAATAAATATTGTGAGGATATGGATTAATTTAATTAAATTAATATTAGTGTAGGGTGTGAGGGGCCATGGTTAGGTGAGTGTGTTCAAGTTGATTATTTAATGAGGGGTCAAGGAGCGTGTGACCCAATTTTGGTATCTACAGAAGCTCGAAGTCAAGCTAAGTGAAAAATTAGGGCCCTGAAGTTTGAAATTTAGACTTCGGTGGTTTTACAGCTTCGGAGTTTCGCCAAAAAAAAAGGAAAATAACAATCAAAAGGTCTCAAGTTTTCGAATCTCGAAATTATGAAATTTTGGATTTTGGAGTTCGAGAGGTCTCGACAGGTCAAGTATTGAATAGTGCCACACGAGAGGAGGATCAATGGTCTAAAACCCCAAAGTCCCAAAAACTTGAACCCCAAAGTCCTGAAACCCCCAAAATTACAAATTTCCAAACTCAAGTCCAAATTTTGGACTTCAGGTTTCAGAGTTTCAGAGGTTTTAAGCGCCCAACCGAATGAACAGTAAAATCAACCCCTAAAGTCAAAATTCCCGAAATTCCAAAATTTCAAACTTCGGAGATTGCGAGGTAATTTCTGGTCTAAAAATAGAAGATCAACCACCCACATTTTTTTGTAGAATGACACCCCATCTTCGATGGCCATAACATTGACTCGTCAGAGCTTGGATTTACACAAAATCAAAATTTTTAGAAATCCCTCGATGTCCTCTACACAATTGTTTTCCCATCTTGATTAGTCTAAGTACTCTAGTTGATTGAATAAAGTGCCTACCAGGGAAGAGGTGTTGATAATGTTCCATTCGATAGAGATGGATACCTTTGAGCTCTTCTTCCCCTTCTTCCTCTACCTGGAGATAGCAAGAAATACTCAAAAACATGTTCTTCTCTTATTATTAACGTGGTTTGAATTCTTATCATAAATTCTAGGGACTTGGGCTACTAAAACTATTGAATTCTACTCTTTGGATTCGCCAAATGTGCTATATTGCAAAACCTCTAAAGTCTAGAATTTACAACAAGAGCACACCATTCTTACTACAAGTAAAATCAAGACTTCCTTATGGTCATGTCGATGTGCCATAATTATTATCACCAAATCATAGCACCCTCGATTTATTAGCATGTGAGTGTGTTAAAGCAAGCAATGTGACTGGGTAACATGGGTACCATCTCTCAAGTTGTAATTCTTGCTACTTGAGATGGACATCCAAATAAGGCTAGTTCTTTTTCCTAATCTAATGTAACATCTAACTCTAGTTAAGGAAATATGCTAACCACTCCTAATATATGAATTCTAAGGGAACAAGGAGAGAGAAATAACATTAAAATGAAAGAAAAATACACTAAAATAGGTGATGCACCAAGATAAGGGTATGGGAAATCTCTCCAATATGTGAAAATGAAATAAAATGCAAGGTAGAGAGTGTGGAAACAATCACCATAGTCCAACCACAACACTCACACCAACATTTTCATATAATCATGATAGTAATAGACCCTAGAAGAAGCATAAAATAGAAACAAAACACTTGTAGCTAAAACAAGGACAAAATAAAATGCAACACACACAAACAAGGGAAGGAAACATCCACAAATCTGAGTCTATTGCTTCATTAATATGCATAGTTCATTTAATTATAAGAGAAAGTCCTAGATAATTATATAAGAAGTAAAAATGAACAACTACAACACATTGGTGTTCCAAAACTATTTTGATATATTTTTTTACAAGAGCAATCCCCCCTCTCAAATGAGAGGTCACTACAATTTATAGAAAAGGAAGAAAAGGGGAGAGAAGTTACAAATCCTATATTTTCCCTTCAACCTACTTACAAAGTACCAAAAGTTGGTATAAATCATGATGGGTAACCTATAAAATCCATCCCATGTTTTATTGTAACACTGTAGCAAAATAAAATGGTTGCCCATGCTCATTAAATACCATTTCAACCACCTGAAGTCATTGTTTCAAATTGGGATTGTTTTCTATGATTTTCACCCTTCAAACTCTATCAACTCTTTGATTTATTTATTTCTAAGTGTATATCACAAATCTAAAATTCCAACGAGTCCAATTTTGTGCAATTTGGTTGAGAAATAAAGAAGTTATGATCATTTGAGTGAAAGCAACTATTTATGTTTCCTAGGCTTGTCTTCTCCTCCACGGGACTCTATACTCTATATTAAATCTAGGTACACGGAAATGATCTTTTCAATTTTCACACCCTCATAATGTTTTTTCATGTTTTATATCTTGGGACATTTCATATTTTTCTTTGGGCCCACCATTTCATGTATTTTCAAATGGGAGGTGGTTAGAGTGTTTTAAAATTTACATTGAGGGCCAACTTGCTAGCTAGCTTGCAGAGCCGGCACCCCTTACAAATCTCGATCCCTCTCTTCTTTGCATCAGGGATATAATTTTCACACCATAGATGAACGCTTTAACACCCACCTTGGCACTCCATTAAACTCGTCGGGGCCCTATCCTCTTTCAACTCGGTAGGGTCCTACCTCCAACTCAACGACATGTTTAAATCTACCCACCTATCCACTTAATGTCACCCAACTCGTATTCATATGCCTTCACATTGGATTCCTTGTAAACTCGGTGATACCTCGGTCACCTCTCTCACATTTTATGCTTCACATCTTTACATTGGTTGATGTGGGTCCCGCCATCCCATGTGTGTCATGCGTCATGGGCACACTAAACCCGAGTTCCCCACACCTTCATTGACTACATCTTCGACCAAGATAATTTCTAATCATCCATTACAGGACCTACAGGGGTTCAAATACTAGTGTAATAAATGCCCCCCTTGCAATGATGATACAGTCTCTCGCAAGGTGTTCGGCTCCTCTTAAAAGCCCTCGAGTATGCGTTAACATCCCGCATGCCCCGCTTAGCCCCCGCGCCTTTGTTTTCCCTTTTTCCTTTTCCTTTATTGGCCTCTTGACCTTCAAGGATCTATTTTTTCAAACCATGCCGCCCCCAAAATTGTAGAAGGCGCATGCGGCCTCGTGTAATAAATGCCCCAATGAGATACAGCTCCTCGGTTCGAGGTCCTCCCTCGAGTATGCATGCGTTAACATCCCACATGCCCCACTTAGCCCCGCGCCCTTTGTTTTCCCGGCCTCTTGACCTCGTGATGTGCGAACGCCGCCTTCCAGGCGGCGGTCCTAACGCCCGCCTTTTCGAGCGGTGGTCCCGCGTGAAATATCACGACTCACCAGAAATTCATGACTCACCAGCTTTCTTGCCGACTTGAGCATGCATTAATGTTTTTGGTCCCCTGGAACAGTGTTTTTCCTTTGTTTATTGTTTAGGAGTTCAATTTGATTTTGGTTTTTGAGTGTTGGAATTCCTATAAGTGCATGGTTTTTGTACATGTAAATGGCTTCTGATTTTTGGTCTGATTTTGGTCTAAATTTTGGCTGAGTTTGTGTGAAGAATTTGAGCTGGAGTTTTGATCACCATTTTTCCTTGTTAGAGTCTTCTGGTTTTTAGTACTTGGTTTAGCATTGCTCAGCTGTTGGTAAGCCACAGACCCATCTTGTGCAGGCAGTGTTGTTGCTCCATTCAATCCGGTTAGAAGCTTGCCTCTGAATTCCTTTTGCTGTAAATTTGTTTTACTGTGACTTAGAGTTCTTAGTTCAATTCATTGTATACCTGGTTAGCTTTATTCAGTTGTTAGTAAGCCACATATCCAACTTGTGCAAGCAGTGTCTTTATTTTGGAACAAAATAGCTTGGGAAGCCATTAAAGTTGCAGGTTTTGCTCTTCGTATAGGATAGTCAAAGGTTCTGGTCGCTTCACGTTGCATGACTCGCAGTAAAATCCCGCTAGGAATCGCATAAGCCAAGCTCTGTACTCTTGCGCTATCCCTCTCCTACTCGCATTCTCGGTCTGCATTCTGAGTTGTCCTTGTCCCAAAATCTACTCCTATCGGTGCTAGCATTACACGCTTTTCTGGATCCAAGTGAACACGAAAGAACGAGAAGATCATACTGAGGGATGAGATCACATACACCATCGGATTCGCCACTGTTCTGCGAAGTCCAGGTTTTAAATTTCAAAGTTCTAGTCAGATTTATATCAAATAGAGTAGTTAATCGCTTTATTTTATTTCATTCTATTCTCGATATTGCTGTGGAAGTCATGGGGGGATTGATAGTTTCTGAGAAACTATGATTCACTCCTCACTTCTGAGGAAGGATCGAGAATCTTGTAGGTAGATTAGACAGGCTATCTTATTTATTTAGAATAATTCTACAAATTACACAGCAAATAACCACACTCGGTTATCTTGTCTGTTTTAAATTATTGTTTAGTTATTATTTCTAGATACGCTTAAAATAGTTTGTTTTCCTTAGAATTGTTAGAATATTTCTTAGAAAGATAAAGGTTATATATGTTAGGTTTATTTCACATAGTTAGAATTTATTTCATTACAGTTAGATTACATTTCATTTTGTATGACAATCACGGGACCTCAAGAGCCCAGGAATATATATTTGAGCCGATCGTGCCTCAACCAAACCTAGCCACAAAGAATAGTTGACATAGACCAAAATCTCGGGATACAAGTATTCCGAACAACCGCAGATCTACAACTGATCAGCACACAGTTAAGAGGATTAAACATAGAAGACGACCAAGCACATGCGTTTTGGTCAAGTCAGCCAAACTACAGATTACCCTAGAAAATATCCACATGACTGTAGAAGGGCTCGAAAGAGAACAAACATTCGGTGTGATCCTTTAGTTCCACAAACATGACTGAGACACCCTCGTAGATATAGATACCACTTAAGAATCCAGGTTGCAAGAACGCCCGTAAGGTATTCTCGAGAAGATCGCACAACTGTTGGTTCTAAACGTAGAAGTTGAAAAGGCGTACGATTACTGGATACTAGGGATTAGAACTTGATCTCGCATATGACCATAACAGGACCGCAACAACCAAGAGTCTATGGTTCTGATCCACAGGTCCCACAGCCCAACGAATCCACAAGTCAGTTAGATATAGACACTGGCCTACGCACACTAGTATTTCAGTCCACTCCACTTCCACCTATCATCGTCGAACAACTGTCCTTACTAGATATAGCAGCTAACGAAGCTAGGGAATTCTGGACTAGGCCAGAAAATCATCCATAGAGTCGACTATTTTCATCGTCCGCCATATGACCTTATCAGGAGATATATACGAAACAATCCCAGGTCATTTCCCACGTATTCCGCAGCCCATAGATCGAATCACGCCAGAGCTCGATATTGATTGGAGCCTTCGAGCAGTCATCCTCGCTGATCGATCTATCACACCAGTCCAAGTTAGAAGGGCCTTCTTTGCCTTAGATTCACAAATTCCACTAGTGCGTGTCGAAGACATTAGACTCCCTAACTAGTTTGTCTGCATATTCTACCCCCACCGGCTGTCTCGGCACGACCTCGGGAGGTCGGGTACGCGGAAGAGTCACTTGTTGATTCTCACGCTCGCCTGTTGCTTTTCCGACGTACAAAATTGGTGAACCCGACGTGAATCAAACAATTATTTCACCTTCTCTTTGAGAAGTTTCATCTTCTCTCTTTCACCTTCGCTCTTTCCCATTATTCTGCGGGTATTCATATACCCCCCGAATATGTCGGGATTCGACGCATATGGCAGACCCCTCCTGGGTCTTGAGGCATACTACGCCCAACAGAATAGGGAATCATCACCCTCGCTCTCAGTATGGGGTGACAACTATTCAACTAATCAGTTGTCAACTCAAACCCCAAGAACCAGATATAGTTTGTCTCTTCAAACCGAGGAGTTAGATCAACCCCCTCGAACCCAACAAACAGAACCTTCAGGTTCCAACAATATGACGTTTACCGGAGAATCTGGTTCGTCTCCTCAAATACTACTCAGACCACATATTAGTAGACAATCAGATCCATACTTGGTCTTAGACGATGGACAATCAATACCTTATCCTAGGAGTGAACAACGCTCCCGGGGTATGTACCCACCTATAGGAGGTTTACAAGTACAACCCGAGACCCATTTTCAAGAAAATACCTCTACAGGAAATATTCTTGGAGAAACTTGGCAAGATAGCAATCAGTTCATGACAGGCTATCACATGCCTATACAACACCAGGGTACACAACAAACGCCGCTCAGGCAAAGTACCGTGACTTCACCAAATGAAGTCATTTCAACGTTAGTAGAAAGAGTGAGAGGGTTAGAACTGGCTCAAGCAAGTCAAAATTCTCCGTTCATACAAACAGGAAGTTCCAATCCTCCATACCACTCTGGTCAGGTAGATCTCCTTACGGGAGTAGGCACGTTAGGCATGCCTCCTCAATATCCACAGCAAACGCCAACAAGGCCTATCATCTCTAACACTACTCCTCCCGGTCTAGTGTCGAACAGTCCGTTCCTCGACAATACCCCATCCTATTTAAACATGTACTCTAAATCACCACAAGGAGATGTGTTCTCCTCTCCTGGCATGTTTGCTCCAACGCAGGGACCTCCTTATGCCCCTGCCAACGCGTACGTTATGCCATATCAACAACCCATTCCGCCATTGCTCCCGCAGCAACCACCATCAATGGTCGAAAGCTATGCAATAGGGACATATTCAGAATATCTAAAGGAACCCTTAGATTTCACCATACGAAGCGTCATGCTTCCAAGACCCCTCCCTGATTTGCCCAAGTTCAAGGGCGAGGGAGATCCAAACGCGCATATCAAAGCTTACGCTACAGCCATTCGAGAATTACTCCCATGGGATGGGGTTGTTGCTAAAATATTCCCCAAAACACTGGAAGGCATTGCTCTCGATTGGTATTATAGAATACCTGAGGCTTCCATACATTCATTTAAACAACTCGTGTCAGAGTTCATCAAAGCCTTCGACATGAACAAACTACTGAGAACAGGAATCAGGGAATTCTTACACATCAAGCAAGAACATAACGAATCTGTCGCCCATTTCATCCAGAGGTGGCGTACAGTTCTTTATTCATCAGCAAGTGCTCCAAACATGGATCAGATGGAACTATGTGATTTATTCCTTCATTCTCTCAGTAGAGAAGTGAAGGAAGAAGTCCAGAAGTTCCCACTAAGGACTTATGATGAGGTACTTGAGAGCGCTCGAATTGATCAAGCAGCAAAATAGATAGTGGTCGTAAGACTTACGGAGCAAATGGGAGGTTAATCACCTCCACTCAAAATACTACAACTACCACAAATGTCAATCAAGGACCCAAAATCCTTAACAAAAATCGTGGGGTAACAACGGATGGGGTAACCGACCAGCCCAAGAGGGTAAATGTTGTTAATACTCCATCGCAAACAAACAACCAGCGAAACAACACCTTTACCCCGGCGATCAATACAGTGGATTTTAACCATCCACAACAACAACAACAACAACAACAACGGTGAAATCCCATACAAGGGCCAAGCCAAAACTCATTTGGTTACCAAAACCAAAGTCAAAACCAAAAACAACAATTCCAAAACTTTGGTCCTAATAGGCAACAGTTTGATCGGAATTTTAGGCCACAATACACACCAAACCAACAAAACGGGAATTATAATCCCAATTCTTATTGTGGTTTCCATAAAATTCATGGTCACGACACTAGAACATGTCGTGACTACAATAAATTTATGCAACGTTTGCCAGAAGAACAAAGACAGTTCTTCACAGACTTGTTTTTGGCAGATCCCGTCTCATCATCACCAAATACTCTCACAGGGGCAGTTTCCCCTCAGAATGCTCCCCTCAGGATCTTTAACGATCCGCTCCCAAATCATGATAGCAATAGGCTGAATCCAACCGGAACAAACAAAGGTACAATAATGGGAAACAATGACCATGAAGCTTCGACTTCATTAAATCCGTCAGTTGCGCCACAGTTGGGAGCTCAACCAAGACCTAAGATAGTTAGTTTGGTAGAATTAGACGCTGAACTACCTATCGAAGCTATAACAAGAACACGAGAGTATTTCTCTCAACCAAGCCCAAGTCATCTGCCAGAGATAGATAGGAGTCAACAAATAATTGAAAAACCCATCGGTGCCTATGATTTAATTAGTGACCTAACAAAGACCTTTTCACACATTTCATTCTTGGACTTGCTAAAGAACTCTCCCCCTCACAGAGCTGCTCTTTTAGAAGCATTAGGTCTAGGCCATCTAATTAACATCACTCCACCTCCTGAAACACAAGTAAATCACGTAGATTTTGATATCCATCCTCCGGGGCAGCCGGACAAGGATGTCGAATTCATCTTCGAAATAAGTAAAATGCCCACAGATGCTGAGATCGCACGCCGAGGTGACCCAGCCTTACACTTGCAAGTGTGGGTTTATAATAACTATGTAAAAAGGGCAATGGTTGACGACGGGGCCGCAGTTAACATAGTCCCTTTCTCTTTCCTCCAAAAACTTGGATATGGAGAAACGAACTGTTCCACTACACGAAACACCTTGAGAGGCTATGATAGCCTTAAAGCCACTTCAATAGGAACTATAATATTACCGGTCACCTTGGGACCTAAAACAATCCTGACTGAATTTTATATTATAGATCGGGAAACTAACTATAATATGATCCTCGGCCGACCTTGGATACATCGAATGAAGGCAATCCCTTCCACGCTATTTCAAGAAGTAAGATTCTTGCATCTGGGAAAGGTATTTGTAGCCAAAGGTGATCCAAAACCTTTCGATTTGCACCTAGCTGATTTAAAGAAAAGACCAGGGGTGCACTCAGAATTCGAACTTCCAACAAACCAACTTAATAAACCCTCTGACCCAAAGCCAGAGGAAAAGTTGATACCTACGACGGATCTCGAAACTACCAGCATAGCCAAAACAACTCCAACCCCTAAAGGTAAAACTAAAGAAACAGTATCATTAGGGACTACTGCGAAGATCGTTGAGTTGATAGAACAAGATTCACCAATGTTCTTACCATTCGATTCAGTAGGCATGGGATTTTCCCTAGGTGTTGGTTCCTTGCCAGCAGAAGATCTCTGTATGGTAGAATTAGAGTGTGCAAACGCAGCAGATACCCCTACATCTATGCTCCCGGCTAAGTATTGGACTCTCCATTTCGATGGAGCTAAATGCCGCTATGGAGCGGGGGCAGGTATAATTCTTACCTCACCCGAGGAAAAGGTCCTCCCATTCTCTTTCAAGTTGAACTTTGAATGCACAAACAACGGCGCTGAGTACGAAGCTCTCCTCCTTGGCCTTACCTTAGCCAAAAGAATTGGTATTGATAACATCAGAGTCCTCGGAGACTCGCAATTAGTAACAAACCAAGTTTCTGAAATATATGAAACTAAAGCCGAACATTTACAACTCTACAAAAACGTTGTATTAGATTTAAGCAAGGCGTTCAACTTCATATCCATTGAAGCAATCCCGCGAGAGAAAAATCTTCTCGCCGATTCAATAGCAACTTCGGCATCACGCTTCACTCCAAGCAATGAGCTAGAAGATACTCACTTCACAGTATCCATTCGTAACGAACCATTGATAAAAACAATGACAAATCCTCTTTCAAGCGGAAGTGAATCTACCGTCCTAGACCATGTTGGAAATGATGCGGCTACTTTGGATTACTTAAATGCCTATGCAGCACTACATCTCTCCTATCACACACTAAATTTATCTCTGATCCCGCATTCATCTTCCTACTTCGGAAATCCCGTAACGGATCTTCCCTCACAAAGGGAACCTAACATATACGCAATAGAAAATGGGGATGATATAGATTTACCACCAGCACCACCTGAGTTCGAAGAGGGTAACGCCTCTTTAATCGAGGAAACAATCGATGTCAACATCGGAACGGAAGACGAGCCGAGAATCTTGAAACTAGGATCTTCGTTAACCCCAGAAGAAGTGGAAATACATACTCAAGTTCTCAAAGAACATCAGAAGGCATTTGCATTTAATTACAAAGAGATGACAGGAGTCGCACCCCACATTGTGGTGCACAACCTCGTCACTAGATCAGATGCAAAGCCAATTAAACAAAAATCAAGACCCATGAAGCCCAAAGTAGCTCTCATGGTAAAAGAGGAGGTAATAAAACTCCTTCAGGTAGGATTCATCAAGCCAGTTGACTACTCCCAATGGGTATCTAATATCGTTCCCGTTCTAAAAAGAATGGAAAGATACGCATCTGCATAGATTTTCGAGACATCAACAAAGCGTGTCCTAAAGACGATTTCCCATTACCATCCATAGACGTTATTGTTGATGCAACAACTGGTTTTGAACTCTTGTCTCTCATGGATGGATTCTCGGGATACAATCAAATCAGAATATCCGAGCAAGATCAAGCTAAAACCACCTTTATAACTCCTTGGGGAACCTATTGCTACGCTGTTATGCCATTCGGTCTCAAGAACGCCGGTGCTACGTACCAGCGGGCTATGACTTATATATTTCACGATTTAATTCATAAAATCGTGGAATCCTACGTAGATGACTTGTTGGCTAAGGCCAAGAAGCGTTGTGACCATCCCGAAGTACTCCGCGTCATTCTTTCACGTCTAATAGAATACGGAGTTACGCTAAATCCGGAGAAATGCGTCTTTGGTGTAACAGGAGGAAAACTCCTAGGTTACATCATATCCTCACGAGGGATCGATGTTGATCCAACCAAAATTCGGGCTGTCCTCGAAATGGTCCCACCTTCGAGTGAATCTGGAATCAGATCATTTCTCGGAAAGCTGGGTGCAATCCGGAGATTTATCCCGGATCTAAGCTTCGCCGTTCATCCAATCAACAATTTACTCAAGAAGGACTATAGCATTGATTGGACTGAAGATTGCAATAAGGCTTTTGACGCAGTTAAGCGTTTCCTGTTATCACCACCCACGCTAATGCCACCTAAGCTAGATCACCCGTTAATTCTATACTCACGGGCTACCGATGTCTCGCTGGCCTGTATGTTGGCCCAGGAAGACGATGACAAGAGAGAGCGTGCAATTTATTTCATTAGCCGAACATTGCTCGACTATGAAACACGCTATACACAAGCAGAGCGAGAATGTCTTGCCATAGTCTTTGCTACTAAACGTCTAAGACATTACATGCTGAATCAAGAAACAAAGGTCATGGTAAAGACGGACCATTTACGGACTTTTCTCACACAAGGGTCCTTGTCCAAAAAAGCTGGACGCTTTATAACCTTAATGGGAGAGTTCGAATTAACATTTGTAAACCAGAAGTCAGTTAAAGGACAAATCATCGCAGATTGGTTAGCTGACAACCCATTAGACGGAGGCGATTTAGTAGATTTAGACTTTCCAGATGAATGCGTATACTACATCGAAACTCGACCTGCTATCTCTGAGTGCCCTTGGTACACTGATATCATTAATTATATCATGCACCATACGTACCCAGAGGCAGTTACACCGCAACAAAGAAGGCGGTTACGCATAATCGTGTCTAAATATGTCATCATAGAGCAAGTTCTCTATCGAAAAGCATTCGATGGAATGCTTCTAAGGTGTGTCGACACGAGAGTCCAAGAGGATTCTCCATGAATCCCACAGCGGTATATGTGGAGGCCACTTCGGTGGCCATGCCACCACTCAAAAAATACATCGAATGGGCTATTTCTGGCCCACTCTAGAACATGACGCGATAGAGTTTGCACGCAGGTGTCATAAGTGCCAAGAATTCTCTCACGAGATCCACATGCCAGCACAAGCTCTGCAACCAATCGCTACTCCATGGCCCTTTTCTACATGGGGCCTAGACTTAATAGGGAAATTCTCTCCCTCATCCACAGACGGCCACAATTTTATAATTACGGCCACTGAATATTTTACCAAATGGGTGGAGGCCATGCCTCTTACTACCGTACCTGGTTCTGTAATCGCTAAGTTCATTTTAAATCAAATCATTTGTAGGTACGGTATCCCACAAATCATTATCTCAGATAATGGAACTTCTTTCAAGAATGAAGAAGTTCGTGAACTATGCAACAAATTTAAAATAAGCCATCATACGGCTTCCTTGTATTATCCCCAAGCCAATGGGCAGGCTGAAGCAACAAACAAAACACTGAAAGCCATTCTCCTTAAAACGGTGAAAGAAAACAAGCGAGATTGGCACTTGAAGTTATACCCGGCCTTGTGGGCCCACCGAACCTCAATAAGAACACCAACGGGAGCAACTCCTTTCTCGCTAGTATTTGGGGCGGAAGCAGTTCTCCCGCTTGAAGTCGAAATACCCAGTCTCCGCATTTCGCTACAAGGGATTCTGGATGAAGACGCTTACAGAGAAGCACGCCTCTCCCAACTAGAAAGCCTAGATGAAACTAGGTTAGATGCTGAACAGCGGCATAGAGCGTATGCTGACCGGATGTGCCGGCAGTATAACAAGAAGGTCTATGAACGCGACATATATGAAGGTGATCTAGTTCTAAGACTAGACAGCCGGATCGATAAGAAGACCGGCGAAGGAAGGAAATTCCGGCCCAAATGGTTGGGCCCATACCGAGTCATGAAGGACTACGGGAATGGTGCTTATCTCTTATGTACGTTAGAAGGTGAGGAGTTTGGCGAAACAGTCAATTCCCTCCACCTCAAACGTTTCTATGCATAAGCAGCAAGCGCTGCCTATATAACTATCTACATCGCATTTTCATATAAATTAGGATCATTTTGTCCACTTGTTCTTACATAAATTGTGATCAAAGAATCTATTCTCAAAGCAATTCATTACAAACTCGTGATGTTTCTGGCATAAAGTTCTTTAATCATACCTCTCCATCTTCGTATATTATCAAATCATCTTGGAATCTTTTATCAAACAAAATCAGACATGACGAAGTCTTAACGGTAACCATACCAAGATCTGCAAGTTTGTTCTCGCTTTGATTTCTTCTTAGGATAGGTGTCTTGCCTATGGTCTGTTCTAGAAGCTTCATGGTGTCACATCTATCCCATATACACATCTCTTTGGAAATAAGCGTATACTGACATTTTACTCAAAAAGACAAGTCAAGAAGTGATTAAACAGAAAATTTTATTTTTACACATTTCCTTGCCCCACCAACCTTCGGTGATGAGCTTGCATCTCTTACTAGTGACGTAGGGTTGGGAAAGGATGGAAATGCCCTTACTCGCCTATGCCTTGCCCATGGTGATAAACCCATACTTCTTACAGGTAGCATGGGGCAAAGTGTAGGGGGTCCTCTAGACAAAGTAAATATTAAAAGGTCATAAACAAACAATTCAAACTTTGAGTCAAAAACGAATGAATCAGATATTCAAAATTCCAAAAAGAGTTAAAAATCCTAAAAACCCAGATTTTGTCTACTATGTGGCCATCTACGGGTCTAAGTCTGGATAAACCGCAAAGCAAGTTACATCCAAAACTATGAAGTCATTCAGGTAGAGTAAGCTTGTAGCTTTCACTTTGGTTCCACCAAAGCTTCGTCTATCTTTCATCACTATCGTTTCACCATATTTCATAAACTTGCGCCCTTCTTGGCTCTTGGTGATGAGCCCTCGCATCTTACAGGTTGCGTGGAGTTAGGAGTGGGGCAAGTTAATCTGTTCATCATACTGGTTATTCTCATCACTTTGCCAAAACAAATCATGAGGTATCCAAATTGCTCACAGAAACTAAGATTTAAGATCACAATATATCTACAATATCATGTATCAGCATCATGAAACACAAAAAGAAAGCAAACATTTGCATCATCTGTTTTCCATTGCATACATTCTAGAAAGCATATAAACATACATCGTAGTATACACAAAGCAGTTGGAAATAGAAAGGACACACACAAGTGACAAGTTTTGATCCAAAAACGGACGCATATATATAAATAATCAATGTTTGTATACAATGCCATCATGCACTAGGCATGGTCAAAACGCTCAAAGAGCCCGTAATACACAAAAGAATCTATAATACAAAAATATATATACATAGGAGCCAAGTGGCCTCTCAACCCCTGCGCGATCCCGCCGAAGGTGCGCGCCCTCGCCTAGGACTCCGGCTACGCTGGCGCTCTGAATGGACGGAGGGCTCAGGGTCCCGAGGAGCAGCCGTGGTCTCGCCATGAGAGTGGCTCCTCATAAGACGCTCGGCTGTCCTATAGCCTGCCAACTCTGTACGGAGAGTCGACACCATCTTGGCCACATGCCAAACGGGAGCGAAGACGCGGTGTGCTGCTCTACCACCGCCGAGGCTCCCGGCAAGATCTACAGATAGCTCCGCACGGGTCTTATCCATAGGGATCATCAGAGAATCAGTACATACCCTACGGATTAGATCCCGCCACTCGTCAACAGTCTCTGCAAAACAAAGAAGAAAGACGAATTAGAAACTAGGCAAGAGGCTAAAATATACAAGATACAAATATAAGGAGAGATAGCAGTTAAAACAAGTCCTAAATCAAACTAACACTAAAAGAGGAGAGGATAACTTACTCGGATCGCCGGGCCTCCAAGATGGATCGATGGGGCCGGCACCCGCTGCGGATGCCGCTGCCGACTGTGGAGCTGCTCCTGTAGCAGGGGCAACATGTCGCCCCACAACTGACTCATCCTCTCCACCATGGCCCTGGGAGAGTGGCTCCTCTGAAACTAGAGTCTCTCTCTCTGCACTCTGCTCCTCCCTCTCCGCCTGCATGATATCCTGAGTATCATGCCACTCAGGATCACTCTCATCCGTCTGCTCCTCCGACCCTCCCTCTGCGGACTCCTCAGAATCGGAGTCAATATCTATAGGGTCATCGCTACTATGAGCAGGACCCGCAGTAATCCGAAGTAAAGGTGCCCGAGGCGCACCAGCTCTCCCTCTGGCCCGAACAATCCCCCTGGCTGCAATAGGAATACCAGGAGTGACCACTGTCCAACCACGGCCTCTAGGCCCCCCTCTAGCCTCCCGGACTGATCTATAGACTGGTGCCACTGGAGGAAGCATGCCCACATATGGGAGGCCGAACTGCTGAGGAACCCTGCCGAAAGGATGTACCTCCACCCGTCCCACACGGTCAATAAGCTGCCCTGTGGTGGAGCAAGAGATCAATGTGAGAGCCTCCTCTCCCCAAATGCCGGCCATGAGCTGGTACGGTATGGCCTCCATATCTGCTGTGGTGAGGGAAGCTACTGGCTGGTGAGGTGCTCTAAGCACCGACATGTCTGACCATCTGGCTGCCCTCACAGCCCCGGGATCTGCCACCTCCACGCCTCTGCCATAGGGAATGAAGCGCTCATACACCCAACTCATAACTAGAGTAGGGTGGCTCAAAGACTGTCCCTGTAAACGGACCACCCTGTATAAGTCGTGATAAGTGGTCCCCAAAATATCTGCGCCCCAGGCGTATATCCGGCCATGCCCCTCTATCTGTGCAATGATGGGGGCCCAGCAGTATAACAATGTATCCCCTCCCTTGTCCCCGATCAGTCTCGAGGCAAGGATCCCCATGATGGCCTGTCGAAATATGGGGATGGGCAAAGAAGGAATGGATCTAACTCTCACTCCCTTCTTCGGCCCCGTGGAAATAGCTGCATCCCCCATATAACCTGCCCACTGTGCAATCTGTGCTCTGGACCCAGCTGTCTCCAGTGTGAGTCTCCTCCCGATGATCGGGACCCCCAAGATACGGTAAACGTCCTCTAGAGTAATAGTCCACTCACCGCGGACCCCTGGCAGTCGGAAAGTGTTCCGATCTGCATCCCAATAAGAAAATAAGTCACAAAGGATGTGACTCGATGGCGTAACATGGGGCACGCGCGATATGCGCAATATACCGGCCCTCTGTAACGTGTCCTCCTCGTCTGGCGAAAGGGCATCCAATACCCCGGGCAACCAATCACACTCTCTCTCCCGGCTCCATCTAATGTACTCCTCCCTCGCCTGCATACACCCAAAAACACACCAAACAGAGCAAGTTAGTATCTAATCAATGCAGGGAGAGTCATAAAAACGTACAGAAATGCAAGAAAATATAAGTATAAGTCTCCAAAACAAGCTCTTTTGCATTCTGTGCAAAACCGCCGCCCTGAGCAGGGAGGCGGTTTTGTAACCGCCGCCTTAAAGGCGGCGGTCTCGTAACCGCCGCCCCATCCCGATCGGGCGGCGGTCAGTCGTTAACCGCCGCCTGCCCTGGGGCGGCGGTCGCGGTCCGAAAACCCGCGCGGGTTTTTAACCCTAAAAAGTCCAAAAAACGCAAAAATAGACCATTTTAGCTAAAAAAGAGCCTACCCAGTAGGCGCCCCCCCTAGACGGACCTTTTGAACCAAACATTTTCAAAATAACCCCCCCATTACAAGTAATTTGCCATTTCAAATTTAAAGGGGGAAAAATGCAAAATTAAAGAAAACCAACCTGTGATCTCGCGGGGTGGCGTTCCGCACGTGGGGCATGATCACTATCTCACTCCGGACGTTTCGACTCTATTCACGCAAGAAACCGTCACCGTGGGTCCCAGAGCTCAAAATCTATCAAATCAACTCGCGCAAATGAATAGGAAAATGGGCCCACTTTCATATATATATTGTTCTATTTCATCTTAAAATGACTTTTTCGCAGGTTTGGAGCGCTGACGGAGGTAAGTTCCTATCCCCGCACAAATGGTACGTCCTCTTTCCCTGTTATTTTAGTGTTTATTTTTCAAATTATTGTATCTATCTGCACTTGAGTTCTCTTTTCATTTTGCAGGTAGCGGGAATTTTGGATGGCGTCATTTCGACACACGGACGTGTAAGGTATAACTTCTAACTCCCCATTTCGGGACTGCCATACTCGGACCCACCGTTTTATGCCCTTTCATGGCTAAAACGCTTCTCCGAGGGGGCAATATGTACGTACCCAAAATTGTAAGGTACTGTACTGCGAACGGTGTAATAAATGCCCCAATGATGATACAGGTCTCCTCGCAAGGTGTTCGGGATCCGGAAAAGCCCTCGGAGTATGCGTTAACATCCCGCATGCCCCGCTTAGCCCCCGCGCCCTTTGTTTTCCCCTTTTTCCCTCTTTCCTTGGCCTCTTGACCTTCAGTGATGAAACCGCCGCCCTGCAGGGCGGCGGTCTCGTGACCGCCGCCCTGAACAGGGCGGCGGTCCTGTAACCGCCGCCCTGCTCAGAGCGGCGGTCCTGTGCGCGTTTTCCAGAACGCTCTTTTGACGCGACCCGCGTGAAATATCACGACTCACCAGCTTTCTTTGCCGACTTGAGCATGCATTAATGTTTTTGGTCCCCTGGAATAGTGTTTTTCCTTTGTTTATTGTTTAGGAGTTCAATTTGATTTTGGTTTTTGAGTGTTGGAATTCCTATAAGTGCATGGTTTGTGTACATGTAAATGGCTTCTGATTTTGGTCTGATTTTGGTCTAAATTTTGGCTGAGTTTGTGTGAAGAATTTGAGCTGGAGTTTTGATCACCATTTTTCCTTGTTAGAGTCTTCTGGTTTTTAGTACTTGGTTTAGCATTGCTCAGCTGTTGGTAAGCCACAGACCCATCTTGTGCAGGCAGTGCTGTTGCTCCATTCAATCCGGTTAGAAGCTTGCCTCTGAATTCCTTTTGCTGTAAATTTGTTTTACTGTGACTTAGAGTTCTTAGTTCAATTCATTGTATACCTGGTTAGCTTTATTCAGTTGTTAGTAAGCCACATATCCAACTTGTGCAAGCAGTGTCTTTATTTTGGAACAAAATAGCTTGGGAAGCCATTAAAGTTGCAGGTTTTGCTCTTCGTATAGGATAGTCAAAGGTTCTGGTCACTTCACGTTGCATGACTCGCAGTAAAATCCCGCTAGGAATCGCATAAGCCAAGCTCTGTACTCTTGCGCTATCCCTCTCCTACTCGCATTCTCGGTCTGCATTCTGAGTTGTCCTTGTCCCAAAATCTACTCCTATCGGTGCTAGCATTACACGCTTTTCTGGATCCAAGTGAACACGAAAGAACGAGAAGATCATACTGAGGGACGAGATCACATACACCATCGGATTCGCCACTGTTCTGCGAAGTCCAGGTTTTAAATTTCAAAGTTCTAGTCAGATTTATATCAAATAGAGTAGTTAATCGCTTTATTTTATTTCATTCTATTCTCGATATTGCCAGGGAAGCTGTGGGGATTGATAGTTTCTGAGAAACTATGATTCACTCCTCACTTCTGAGGAAGGATCGAGAATCTTGCAGGTAGATTAGACAGGCTATCTTATTTATTTAGAATAATTCTACAAATTGCACAGGCAAATAACCACACTCGGTTATCTTGTCTGTTTTAAATTATTGTTTAGTTATTATTTCTAGATACGCTTAAAATAGTTTGTTTTCCTTAGAATTGTTAGAATATTTCTTAGAAAGATAAAGGTTATATATGTTAGGTTTATTTCACATAGTTAGAATTTATTTCATTACAGTTAGATTACATTTCGTTTTGTATGACAATCACGGGACCTCAAGAGCCCAGGGAATATATATTTGAGCCAATCGTGCCTCAACCAAACCTAGCCACAACAATAGTTGACATAGACCAAAATCTCAGGATACAAGTATTCCGAACAACCGCAGATCTACAACTGATCAGCTCACAGTTAAGAGGATTAAACATAGAAGACGACCAAGCACATGCGTTTTGGTCAAGTCAGCCAAACTACAGATTACCCTAGAAAATATCCACATGACTGTAGAAGGGCTCGAAAGAGAACAAACATTCGGGTGTGATCCTTTAGTTCCACAGCCAGACGCTGGAGACACCCTCGTAGATATAGATACCAGCTTAAGAATCCAGGTTGCAAGAACGCCTGTAAGGTATTCTGAGAAGATCGCACAACTGTTGGTTCTAAACGTAGAAGCTGAAAAGGCGTACGATTACTGGATACTAGGGATTAGAACTTGATCTCGCATATGACCATAACAGGACCGCAACAACCAAGAGTCTATGGTTCTGATCCACAGGTCCCACAGCCCAACGAATCCACAAGTCAGTTAGATATAGACACTGGCCTACGCACACTAGTATTTCAGTCCACTCCACTTCCACCTATCATCGTCGAACAACTGTCCTTACTAGATATAGCGGCTAACGAAGCTAGGGAATTCTGGACTAGGCCAGAAAATCGTCCATAGAGTCGACTATTTTCATCGTCCGCCATATGACCTTATCAGGAGATATATACGAAACAATCCCAGGTCATTTCCCACGTATTCCGCAGCCCATAGATCGAATCACGCCAGAGCTCGATATTGATTGGAGCCTTCGAGCAGTCATCCTCGCTGATCGATCTATCACACCAGTCCAAGTTAGAAGGGCCTTCTTTGCCTTAGATTCACAAATTCCACTAGTGCGTTTCAAGACATTAGACTCCCTAACTAGTTTGTCTGCACATTAGACTCCTAACACTTGTTGATTCTCACGCTCGCCTTTGCTGTAGAAGACATACGGTGAATATGAGGAGAAGAAGTAGCATAAGCCTAAGAAGTGTCCTTAAGATGTTGTATTTCAGATTTAATAGATGTAATCATGGATTCCATACCACTGAAACTTATCTTAAAATAAACAATGTAAAGCTTGAATTGATTTACAAATAGATTATTTGACATTATAATTAATAGAGTCATTGGAGAGATGATGAAATATGGAACTGACTTGTGAAGGTCACATGTTGATAGGGAGATACATAGTGTTGATGGTTTTGTGGAGAGCATCTTTTGTAATGTGGGTGAATTTTAAGTAATTGAAGCAAGGAGACTTGAGAAACCTTATGAGCCATGAAAAAATAAAAATGAGGATATAAGAGTGTTCAAATGAGTCGGGTTCACCAAATTGTTTTTAAAAATATGTAAAGTTGTAAAACCCTACATATTTTAGAGTCACACATGATAAATAAAATGCTAAAATATAGATATGACTCAAGTAATAAGATAAATAAGTATGAAACCATAGGTGTAAGAGGGAGAATAGAACACTTAGTTGATTTCACACTTGATCCCAAAGTATGTTAGACTGGAAAACTTATAATTAGGAGGAGGAAACTATCATAATCGCACTCAAAAAATTACAAAATCGTCGGATGTTCCAAAACTAGGGTTCTTGGATTGGGGCGAGGTGCCTATGCACTACGAGATCTCTCCTAGGAATTGGTGACTGTGTAGAACCTTGGAAACATATTTTTCTTATGTTGTGAGGTGGTCATTAACCTTCATTATTTATCACTTGTATGGCACACTATGCTAACAGAGTTCACTTGTAACCTACAAATAGAGAAAGAAGTTGTAAAACCGCAAAACACCTCAAATATTTAAAAAAGAATGCAATTGGGAGTCGATCGACCACAGGTAACTTAACTAAGTGAAATTACAACTTAGCATTGCACTACATTTCAAACTCCATGTATTTTTGTGCGTGTGTGGGAAAATTATGCCCTAGGTAGGTCTTGTGCAAGATGCACTTGATAACGCAGTGATAATTTGATTGGTTTGAGGATTGTAGTTTAGTATTAAATATACAAGAGTTTATCATTCATGCTCTAGGGTCAAGATTGGGAAGGCTAAAAATTAATAAAAATAATAGGAGATCAATATTTATACGATTTTTTAAAAGGTAAATAGTATTTTACACACATTTTATCTCATCCTTAAAATTAATTTAGTAGAAAGGGTGTAAAAATTATCATCATTTAGGCTAAAAATTCCAAAATTTTGAGGTTCCCACACTTTTAAAACAAGATATATATATATATATATGATATATATAAGTAAGGAAATTAGTGAGCAAACAACTAAAATAAGAAGGGTGGAATTCCTTTTGTATTCTAAGAAGTTCTAGATACCTCTCAAAAATACCCCCAATATTCAATTTAAAAAGTTATACTAGACCAATGAAATCAATGGATACTCGTCCATCATTATAATGACCCACTTTGGTTTTCCAAATAGGTCACCACATAGGGATTATTCTCAGCAATACGAGTATCCTAACCAACTAGACTCCAACGGATTGGTTGTAACAATAATATTATATTTAAAAATCAACTTGGATAAAAACATTTGCTATCATTTATGAATATAGACATAAGATCTTCATTATAAATTTCAGACTTATTATGGGTTGTGTTGAATGGTGCTCTCTATTTAGATGATGGAGAGGCTAGGTGGTGTTCTGGTTTCAAAAATTATGATGAATTAAACAATTCATTCTACCATAACAATTCAAAAATAATAGAAGATAATATTTTTCACAAACCATTTGATTGAATATCAATGGGACCTTCATAAGGAGGTTCCCAAACTAGTGTGCATATAGAGTGTCAAGAATTGATTAGACAACCACCTTAGTTTTAGGGAATCTATAGGTTTGTTCTATAAGCATTGTCCTCTTAATTATATCATGGTTCGATACCATAGCCATACCAAGCCTTATTTCAATGTACATTTTCTCACTGCTACACAGGGTCTTCTAGCTCCTCTCATTCACATTACAAGATCGCTAAACCCAAATCTACAAAATTTAATTGATACTTTATTTTTCCCCATAGTCATAGTAACAACATTCTGGATAACATATAATTTGAAAATAGCTAGGGTTGGATGGAAATTTACCTTTTCTATTTTTCCTTTTAAATATTTTGTAAACACAAAATCATGCACTTTATGCATTATTTAGCCCAGTCTTATACTACTATAAATAGAATGTTCTTAAGTGAATAAAGTACTAATTAACCCCACCTTTTGACCACCTTTATTTTATATTTATTTCCTCATTCCCACATATTTTACTACGCATATCCATTTGATTCACAATTGTCTCGTTACTCTAGCCTAAAATTAGGATGCCCAAGCCTATATTGGGGCACCCCGCTCCATTTTCCACTTTCCCACTTCATTTTGGGGTCTTTCTAGACATTTTTCATCCTTATATTTTTCCTAGTTAGCCATGTTGGGGTTAATTAAAAAATTAAACAAGAGAACCCTATAAATATAAAGTTACAAGACCATAATGAGGGTCCTAATGCCACATAATACTATCACTCCATCTAGAGTTGCATCACTTGCATCCACATAGTGCCATGCATTAAGGCTAGGAGATTTACCTCAACACACACATCATAGGGGAGGGATTCTATTTTATTTCATGCACAAATGCCATTATGTTTTCTATAGTTATTATTTCTCGTTACTTCAAAAGTGTGGTGGCACAAGATCACCTAGGGCATGACATGCACACACTCACCGAAACTACATCCGTGCAGTAATTTAGTGTAACGCTTAGTGATAAGACCACTATTTTTGAAGCTGAGGTTATTCTGACCAATTCATTTTACATATTTTATTTTCTTAGGTTTTGATACTTCTTTTTTTGTATTGCAGTCGTCATCGATTATTCAACACATCTGCGCATAACCAAAAAAATCCATGTAACAGACGAGTTAGTATTTGAAGATACCTTGCGACCCTATAAAATTCATATTTTGATCTTTTACAAAGAACGGGGTGCCTAATCTATAGACCAAGGCACCCCGGGGTGCCCCAGTACCTTCCCAGGTGCCCCATTCAGTTTAGATCTTCCATATCTGGCCTTCGTAGGAATTCTAAGTGGTTTTCTGCACTTCTAGATTTTATTTTCAGACACATGACGACTGCTTTACACAGGGACAATTTCTTTTAATCATCAAATCCATTTCTATTCCTTTACTTTCATATTTAGGGTTTCATTTCACTTAGTATATGTATTTATGATTATTCCATATTGTGTTAGTTCATGTATAAAATGTTTTAGTCCTCCTATTTAGATTAACTAGTAACTATACTTTCATAGTTTAGTTCCATTTCTAGTTAATCATTTTGGTGAACCCCATGTTTCTTCATAGAAATGTCTAGGGTTTTTGCATTTACATTTAGCAATCATGAGTATCTCCATCAATGAATATTTGCATACCCATCCCGATTTATGTCATCGTGTTCAAACCCTTTTTGTTGATACCAATGTTTCGGTTGTGAGCATCCAAATTCCATGTATGACACATTTTCTGATGCCTTTTCACAACATATTAGATTTCGGCTAATCCTCTTGCCAATGTTCACCCCTATGCGATGATCCACCACTTTATATCATGTCTCACATTTACAATTTTGGTATCAAATGCACTCTTATTGACAATTGTTTTGAGTTTAATATGTGCCCTATGTCCTTTATCCAGGATTTAGGTTTGTCTACTCACAACATTAGCCCTTATTATATTTCACTATGTTATTACGATGGTATTATCCTTCGTGTCTTGGCCATGTTAGCTTTCCTCTCACAATTGGCCCTAAAATGCTCCTTATTATTTTCATTTTAATTGACTTTCTGTATCTTACAATTGTATGCATTAGGAAGGCCATGGCATCATGTCATGCAAGTTTTACTTCTACGGTCTAGAATTACATCAAATTCTTACATGAACCCATTTAGCATACTATATTTTGAGATCGTTATATATTCCAATATTGCATTTATGACCCTAACACTAGTATCCCTATCCCTTACAATTATACTACAAATGAGCCTTAGCCTACGGATGACCCACCTCATTTACCACCACTTGAGGGTGTTATTTTCTTACTAGATGCGAGTTCCTTCTACATCATTACTATCTAAGTTTTCCCCTAAGGTGAAATTGGACAAACATGACCTTGCACATTGAGAAAATGGAGGGATTAATTCAGCCATGGGAGCTCACATTTCGATACTGAAAATCAGGTTGTAGGTAGGCTCGATAATTTGGCAATAATGTCGGAGGTAAGAAATTGAAGGAAGCTCAAAGTTGAGATAAGAAAAAAATGGGGGCCCCGAAGTCTGAAATTAGGACTTGAGCTTTTATAGTTCATATTTTCGACGGAAAAACAAGGCAAAAAAATCAAAAGGTTTGAATTTTTTGAATCCCTAAAGTCTAAAATTTTGGATTTCGGAGGTTCGAGAGGTTTGGAGGTTCGAGAGGTCTCGCAAGGTCAAGCGGTGAATAGTGCCATGCGGAGGAGAGTCAAAAGTTTGAAACCACTGAAGTCTCAAAATCATGAACCCAAAGTCCCAAAACACGAACCCCAAAGTGCCGAAACCCCCAAAATTGTAAAGGTCCAAAACCCGAAGTCCGAATATCGACTTTGGGGTTTTAACATTTCGAACCTTCAACCATCTATTTCAAAAATCATGACTCGATGTCTAAAACCCAAGGTCCAAATTTTAGATTTCGGGGTTTTAGAGGCTTCACGCGCCCAACCGAATGAATAGTAACATCAACCCCTGAAGTCAAAATAACCAAAAGTCCAAAATTTTATACTTTATAGGTTACGAGGTAATTTCAAGGTCCAAAAGACAAGATCAACCACCTGCATTTTTACGAATGGCACCCCCATCTTCGATGTTCATAACATTTTAATTGGAGCTCGGATGACACCCTCATCTTAATGAAAGTGGTACTAAGTATTTAAAAATGAAAAATATAGTCTTCCATTTTATAGGATTTTTCAGGTTTCTCACCTACCCAAATGATGAGGTATGGGCTTCCTTTCTTCTCCAACAAGGCAAAGTACATGGAGGTATGGGTTTTGCAATGGCACCCATCATTGTTGTAGGTGAATTCAATGCATTTTAGGGTGGTTGAAGCAATATTTCAAGTTTTTTCCCTCTCTCCCTTCTCTCATTCTTCCTATATATTGTAAGGAGGGGCATTTTTCTAATGTTGGATAATTTTTCTTTGTACCCTCCCTTCTCTTTCATGTAAGTGAATTTGTGGAGTCTAAACCTCCCATTCAAGTTGTAATGAATTTTTTTGTCTCTTATCCATCATAATGGGTATATCAAATCTTTGGAGCAATAATATAAGTTTATGGATGAATTTCAACCCTCTCTTGTGTTCATTGTTTTCTTTTGATCTCTCATTGCAATCTTGGTTATCTATGCATGGTTATTGTATTACATGTTTAATGGTTTATGTTTAATGGTTAGTGGATTCTCATCAGTGGATTGATCTGTGGTGTATTTTCATCCTTCTTAATCGATTGTGGTTTCCATATCCATGCAAAGTAGGTGTTCATAATTCCTTTTGTTATATCACCTCTATTAGTTTAGGTTTAATTTCTTATAATCTTCTTAACCATATCTCCTTGGAAAGTTAGAGTATATTTTAGAGTAGATCCTCTATAATTTGGATATGTGCATCAAGAATAGAGGAATAGGAACCGGCCTTCATCCAGAGGGTTATCTCAATTGCAAAGTCCCACACTTTGGGATAACTCCATGTTTGACGGATCAAACTGATTGCCTCAACCATTCACTTGAAAGAAATCAGGGGTGATGTGATTTTGCCATAACAATCACCTCTACTACATCCATTATTCCATATTAACCACTTCTTCCCTCCATGGACAATACTATCCCATCTTCTCCATTTTTTTCGCACACCCACCCTTCACGTGCACAATATTTATACATGGTTCATTTTGGCACACATTCTCTTCAATCCCAATTCATTTAAAACCATATGTACACATGAAGGTCTGGCTCACTTAGGATTTTCTATTGTTGATATTTGTCAACCTCCATACCATCCTCACCTCTACCATGGGTTAGTCCATGTCACAGCTCCTTGTGGCCTTCGTGTCTTTCATCACACTACGTTTCTTACACGTACTCCTACCACTACGCTACTTACATTAGGACAATCCTAGCTAGATTGTATTGGAGGCACCCTAGATCTAGATCATACAGACATATCCTTTCCCATGTAATTTAGAGGTGTTATCATTTGTAATAGATCTTTCCTAGATTATACTCACAACCTTACTCGTGAGTACGCACATGGTTTCCCACTTCCCCCATTTACTGATAAGTAGTATGTTATGGGCATATACCACCTACATTGTAATGGCTCATTACATGACGAACCCAACACTATTGCCTACCAAGTTAACAATTCTTGTTTGTATGGCTTTGACCACGAGGATGACGATCATCTTAATGACTTTACATGATTTTTGGCCACACACAATTGGGGGCATAACACAAACAATTTATCCCCTTCCCATATTAGCATAGGTACATCCTTCTTCAAATACACATACATTCCATGTTATAACACCATTAATACCGATGATGCATTCTTGTGCTTTAGTTCACACTTGACTATTGAGGGATTACTATTACATTTGAACCCCACACACCTTTGCACTATAGGAATTACATTTCTCATTTCATTCTACCTTGCGCATTATACACCATTCATCACACACTCATTTCTATAGTCACATTATACATCACACATTTTCACACATACATTTCCTAGATACTACACTAGTCGTCATATCATATGCGTCTAGTTTTGCATCTCTTTCATATATTCTATA
Organism: Taxus wallichiana var. yunnanensis; assembly: GCA_018340775.1. Lineage (NCBI taxonomy): Eukaryota > Viridiplantae > Streptophyta > Pinopsida > Cupressales > Taxaceae > Taxus > Taxus wallichiana. Next base: position 209,788,101 of record CM031233.1, on the reverse strand, counting down.
TACTACACTAGATTCATTACATATGCATCTATTTATACCTATCATTATTCCATATTCCATTTCTATATACATCTAGTCTTGCATTTCACACATTATAAATCCCATACATACTACACATCTTAAATTGAATTGCCCACACCGTGCATTTACATATCTATTACTTGGTATTTTATAATACATTTTTTCTATGTGATGCACTTACCGCCCTATGATGCAATTTAGTTCCTTGATCTATACTCGAATTCCTAGTTTTTACCAATCAAATGGACCTTACATTCACCATGTGACATTTTATCATACGATAGTTTATTATGCCACATTTTCTTCATGTGACATATCTAACATTAGTGACATAAACCTTAGGTTAAATTTTCACCCATTCTATCATCTTGTAGTGGTATATGCTTTAGGATAAATCACCACCTTCATCCTATCATCTTATAGTGGTATACACTTTAGGTTAAATCACCACCCCCATTATACCATTTTGTAGTGATATACACCTTAGGATATATCACCATTCCCTCCTTTCATCTTGTAGTGACATATGCTTTAGGATAAATCATTATCCATCTTCATCCTTTTATCATGTAGTGATATACTCTTAGGGATAAATCATTACTCACCTATTCAATAATTCATTATATATGTTTTGGCTATAGGGTTCATGTCCATCTTATCCGCATGTTGCATCTCATCACTATTACATATACACACTCATCACAACGTGCTTAGACACAACCAACACTACTTGGCCATTTCCGATGACACGCTCTCATTTACGGTTCATTCTTGACTATTCGGGGGAAAATGAACTTCCACCGCATACAAATTCCATCCACTCGGGGGAGCATTACTCCTATCATTCCATTCCATCCATCCACAACTTCTTGCTTTGTTTTGGGGATATTTACTTTTGCTTACTAGTATTTTACATGCTCACTTTATTCCACATGCTAGATTACTTTCTTATATGTCATTATCATACACATATGCACGTTCTTGATTTTTTTAGTGTGATCAAAGATACGGGACTATACATGTGGCATGGATGCTCGCTTCTACCCTTCCTATACCGGTCTATGGGGGCATCCAAATTCATTTTATCCAGTGTTATTATTTCATTTTGTACTTAGCATATTATACTACTTGTTCATACACACTCGACATATTGGTTATCACTCTAACATGATAATGGGTGTTCCATGTGCAACACTTATTATGTTTAATTACATGTTTCCATGACTACTTGTTTGTTTCTACTTGTCTGCTTTATTTTGCATTGTATGCAGGATTTTCCCATTGCTTGTGTGCATACTTGTCTATTTTTTGTGGCCATGATGGCATTACATGTCTTGTGACATCATGTGTGATGTCCCATGTTTGCAACCCACTTTGTGTGGTCTACTTGTTTTCTTGCATGTTTACACTATTGTGCTTGGTATTTTCTATAGTGTCTGCATATTTTACAATTGTCTTCTTACATGCATGTGTTTTTGGACTAACACTTGTTTTGAATAGTCATCTCCTTTTGTGCATGCCTTGGTATCTATGAATCATTTTTCCTTTCCCCCACGGGGTAGAGTTCTATAATTCAAAGCGTGGTTGGTCCTCTTTTGGGGTCACATTATCCTTTCCGTGATGTCACATGCGCCCCCAAAAAGGGAGGGCATCATTGAGGGTTTCTACTAACAATGCGTATTTACACTAGTTCATATACGGTGAGTGATTTCAGAGACCGGTCTATGAACTCCATACACATGGCCTCTATAAGACATGGTGTCCTTATGAAATTCTACATAATAGTTACGAGGATTGGGGATTGCGGTCGGTGTGCCTCTCTACACTACTCCATCCAAAGGTGGCATCGGATCACCCAAAAAACTAGGACAGTACATATATCTCTTCAAACATTTCAGCGAAAGTAGTTAAAGGTTAGGGGATACGAGCGTTTCCTCCTATACTTCTTCAACTTGAGGGGTGGTGTGAGATCACCCAAAAAACTTGTGACAGTAAAGGATATCCTTCTACACCCTTTTTCTTGACATGGATCAAGTGCACATGTTCCATTTACACTTTTATTCTATTCACATATTTTACTGATTGCGTACTTTACACACATGCATATTTTACAAAGCATTTTTACATACATATATATTTAACTACTTGATCATTTTTTCCTTGCAGGTCTAGTTGTATGATAAATAAGCGATCAAATTGGGGGAAACAACAACAATAACAACAACAAAAGTGACAATGACAATGGACACACAGCTACATAAACTTACCTTTACTAACTATGTAGGTACACTACACATAGCAAAACTACACACGTGTTCCACCCTAGGTTCACTCTCATCAATTTTTATGCACATTTTTCATCTTTAGAATCCATGCTCCACATTTTTCTTTTTTTTTCATTGCATGCTTGAGTCTAGTCCATCATCACACCTTCCTCGACACTCTACATGGATATCAATTACGTAACTCTATCTACTTTATGTTACCGAGGCGTTTTTCTCACCAACATAAAGTGGGGGAAAAATGTAGACATTAAATCATGCACTTTAGGCATTATTTATCCCAGTCTTATAATGCTATTTAGAAGGTTCTTAAGTGAATAAATTACCAATTAATCCCACCTTTTGGCTATCTTTATTTTATATTTTATTTCATCAATCCCACATATTTTATTTCACATATCCACTTGTTTTACAATTGTCCCGTCATTCTAGCCCAAAATCGGGGCTCCTAGGTTTGTACTCGAGCACCCCGTTCCCACCTCGGGCATCCCGATCCATGTTTCACTTTCTCACTTCATTTTGGGATCTTTCTAGCCATTTTTCATCCTTATCTTTTTCCTAGTCGGCCATTTCGAGATTAATTAAAAAATTAAGCAAGAGAACCCCATAAATATAAATTTGTAAAACCATAATGAGGGTCATAGCATCACATACTACTATCACTCCTTCTAGAGTTACATCCATTACATCACTTGCATCCACATAGTGTCATGCATCAAGGCTAGGAGATTTACATCAACACACACAACATATGGGGAGGGATTCTTTTCTATTCAATGCATGCATGTTATTACATATTATATAGTTATTAGTGATTTCTAATTCACAAAGTGATCTTGGCACAAGAGCACCTAGGGCACGACATGCACACACTCACCATAACTACATCTGGGTCTAAAATTTAGTGCATCGCTCAGTGATAAGATAACTAGTTTGGTAGTGAGGTCAATCGACCCATTTATTCAACATCTATTTTTTCCTAGGTTTTAATACTTCCTTTTGTATTGCGGGTCTTCATCTCGATTATTCAACACATTCGGTGCAACCGAGTGAATCCAATGTAATAGACATGCAACATTTGAAGATACCTTGTGACCTTGTAAAATTTAGATCTGAAGTTTTATAGAGGTCGGGCACCTAATCTGCAGACTAGGGCACCCCGTGGTGCTCCAGTACCTTCTCGAGTGCCCCAATCAGTTTATATCTTCCATATCTGGCCTTCGTAGGACTTTTGAGTGGTTGTTTGCACTTCCAAATTTTATTTTCAAACCCGAAAAAACCCACGATAGTTTATTCTAATCAGTTAAGCCATTTCTCTTCCTTTACTTGCATATTTAGGGTTTCATTTCACTTAGTATATTTATTTATGATTATTCCATATTGTGTCAATTCATTTATACATCATTTTAGTCCTCCTATTTATATTAACTAGTAACTATAATTTCATAATTTAGTTCCATTTCTAGTTAATAAGATTTATAATTAATATCATGTGTGCTAACTTCAAAATTCAACCACAATATTTCTATTTTTAAGGGTATGTTATAGAATAATTGCTTTATGCAAGTTATTATCATGTATGTTTACAATTCACATTATTATCCTCATGTATGTTTACAATTTGTGCTCCCATATTTTACTTGTTATTATAACATATAAAATAGTATTATTTTATTCAAGTAGTTCAAAATTATTTAAATGTAGGTTTACAATTCTTATTATCATCCTCATGTATGTATTGATGAAAAATCATAGCACCCCGAATGGCCTCGAGATCTGAGTGGGGAATTCGGTGTGACTGCACAACATGGGACCATCTCTCAAGTTGTGGGACTTGTGGACTTGAGATGGCCCTCCGGAGAAAGTCGACTTCTTCTTCCTAAACTACCTACCACAAGCTACTCTAGTGCGGAAAACTATCTAATCCTAATCTAACCTTCCAAGGAGATAGGGAGAGAGAGAAATACATGAAAAAAGAGCCTACACTAAGTGGTGATACACCAAAAAAGGAAGTGGCTGATCACAAATCCAACTTCCTGAAGTGGAGAGAGGTGAGAAATGGAGAGGATGGATAGATGCATCATAGACCAAAGATAAATTTCACACATAACACCACTTAAAACCCATTAAACACAAACTCCTAGAACTCCGCAATAGACATTAGAAGTATGCACGATACTCTGCGATGATGAGAGGTGAGAAGAGACAAAAAAATAAGCAAGGATGGACAAAATGCATCACAAAACATATTTTATTGCTCCATGAGTTCAGATCACACATGACATTATCGGTCGGAAAGAGGAAATAAAATGCCATTACATAGCCATGAGAGGAGGCTTAGACTCCACATTCTACCCTAGGGAAGAAAGAGAGAGGGGGGAAATATAGAAACAATGACGAACCTTTTAGAAAATGCCCCTCCTTTACAATATATAGGAAGAATGAGAGAGAAAGGAGGGGAGAATTTGAACCCTTCTCTAACCACCCTTGGAAGAGCATTGAATCCACCTACTCAATGATGGGCTTTACTATGCAAAGACCCATGCCCCCATGTGTTATTCCTTGTTGGACAAGAAAAGAGGACCATTCTTCATCATGAAGGTAGGTGGGAGACTTGACAACCTCAAAAATGGCAAGCCAAAACATTAATGGTGGTAGGTGAGTAGCAAGCACTTAAAGCTTTCCAAAATGTCCTTTCCCGCTCAAAACCAAGCTTCCAGTCAAAAATATGGCCGTCTCAAGGTTAGGGTTAGGTGTTTAACACGAGCTCTCAATATACAACGAGTTTTCCCATACGGGGTCCACATGGGACTCCCGCACGTGTTGAAGATTCAGCCCCCTCTTCTCGCTCTTGAATTTTCACTTTGGATTGACACGTGGCGCTCCATGAGATCCTTTGTGTTCTACCTAAGTCCCTCCCCGCCGCGAGAGAAACTCTACTCGACTGAGACATGTGGAGAGCTGGCACATGTTTGGGGACCTTTTGGATTTTCCTCTTGAAAGAGAACCGAAGAGACATGTGGTTCCTTCCATGGCTTTGCTCTCTATTTCTTTGTGTTTTGGCTAAGTCCCTTTTGTTTGGTGGGGCCATATGTCTGACCCTGGACACGTGGAGGCTCAACACACATTTGGGACCTTCCTCTAGATTTTGCCTTTTAAGTTGCACCGAGATGATGCATGGAGGATTTTGTTAGCCCTTCTCGAGCTTGGAATTTTCAACAGTCGATGTCCGGGTAAGTGCAGGAAGTTGATGGACAAATATAGGGTCATCCGTGGACATCATATTGCAAATAACAACATAATATCAACTTGTAGGGATTATTAGCAATACATACACTCAAAATTAGACAAAATTATATTAATATGAATCGTAGCATCCGGAATCTAGTTTCTAAAATACTAATGTTTGTAAAAAATGGACAAGATTAGCTATATTAAACACTTAAAATTCAATGACTTGGTATTTTTTTTTAAAAACACCGATAAGATTATAGTCCGTTTGCCCACAATTTGGATGACCAAAAATTTATATATATTTTTTTCCTTTGGTGAAAAGTTATATGCCACTATCTATCTTGGGATGGATTTTATTTTGTATTTTTTTGAGTAATATTTTATTTTTTATGATATTTTCCGTGAAAGTGGTATGAAAACATAAAGAAAACAGAGCACTTTCCGTTTGCCCGCCATAACTTCATCAAAAAATATTGAAATCAAATAATTTTTTTTAAAAAAATGTATATAATTTCACCACGGTTGGGATGGTATAATTTTTATCACATTCTGATAAGTGAAACAAATTTTGTAGTCTTAAACGTAGACATAAACATTCACAGGAAAAAGTGTCTTAAAGACCTACTATTAGTAAAAAATTATAAAATGATATTTATCCTCTTCTATTCACTTTAAAATTAGTATTTCTACAAAGCTAATAGTCTCCCCTACGCAATGGTACCATTTTTATGACATAGTTTTTACTTTTTGGCATGGTTCAAGTCCGTGGAAGACTAAATTTGATGTTTTACTGTTTTTAATGTAAAATTCAGGATTTGATGTCCACTTAATTGTCCCCCAACTTGGTGCACTTACCCGTCCCCTTTTGAGACCTAGGACACGTGGAGGGCTGGTGCTAGTTCAAAGACTCTCTTGGGTCATGCCTTTAAAGTTGCGTCGATGAAGCACATGGAAGCTTTGCACTCATTTGGGGTCTGCCTCCAGATTTTAACTCTAAAGTAACGCTGATGAGACATGTGGAGGCTTCCGATCACTCCTTTATATGTAGCCAATTTAGGCATGCTCCCATTTGACTTCTATTAGACCCTAGACATGTGGAGAGTTGACGCTCATTTGAGTCTCTACTTTGGGTCACACCTTTAAAATTACGCCTAGCTGACAAGTGGTTCTTTCTGTTAGCCTTAGAATTTTTAGCAACCGATTTAAATTCTTAAGGCTTTGACCACGTGGAGGGTTGGCACTCATTTGGGAGTTTTTCTTTGGGTCGTGCCTTTGAAATTTCACCAATGAGGCACGTGGAGGCTTCCGCCAACCCTCTTATACTTAGTCGATTAAATGGCCGACTCTGTCCCTTTTTCAGACCTGGGACACGTGGAAGCTCTGTGCACATTTGGGAACCCACTCTAGATTTTTCCTTTGAAGTTGTGTTGAGTTGACGCATGGCTCCTTCCACGGCCCTTCTTTACTTAACCAATTCATGGCCGATTTTTCCCCCTTCTTTACTTTGACCATACGCGGTGTAAGCTTGCTTGCTTTTGGAGACTCGCCCTTGGGCTTGACCTTTGGAGTTGTGCCATTGAGGCACGTGGCACCTTCCACGGCTTTGCAACTTTACATTTGGTGAAAATACTTCTCCAGGCCCATGGCTCTGCAACTTCTCATTTCCCAAAAGTCATCCTCGGTTCCCGCCCGCCCGCATTTTCCACTTAGCAAAAGAAATCCTTCCCACGGGCCCATAATTATAACTTGTGCCTTTTGCAAAAAGTGAAAAAAATTCCAAAATATATCCCGCCACCCCGCTGATCGAAATCTTCCCATTTGGTGAAAAGTCTTCCCCAGGCCCACCGCCCGCATTTGGCAAAATATCCTTCCCAGGCCCGTCGGCTGCCATTTGCAAAATATGAGGAGTTAGAAGGACTTCTTTATATTTTCGGAAAGGGGAAGAAATTTCCTATCTGATGGAAATGCTTTCAAGGGACCTTACTTGCTTAAAAATATATAAAAATTCATATTGAATCACCAAAAGGGGAAAAATGGTATTAATTGACCAAAAATAAGTGTGAGCTTATTTTGGTCAACAATATGTTTACAATTTATTCTCGCATAATTTACTTATTATTTTAACATATACATTATCATGTTCTAATCATATTATATAGTTGTAACTCAAAATTGCATTATTTACTTTGTAATTCCAAAACACATTATTTACTTGCTAATTTAATATATATAAACTAGTATGATTTTATGTTTTGATGTTTATGATATACATTATAAATGTGTTTTATATGTTATGCACTATGCATTTTTGAAAATGTAAGGGTTATTCCTATTTTGATGGATATCAATCTCATTTTGGTTGTGTTTATTATGTACATTTCTTGTTCTTTGTCATCCTTTTCATAGATTCACTTATATTTTAATCGCTTCTTTTGTCTTTGGCATCTCACTTTAAATACACAAAACAACCATCTTTTTGTACTACCTTTTCTAGTTCGACATGTGGGGGCATGTGCCTTTGCCAATGACAAGATTCGTTATGTGTTGAGGAGTTGGTTCCCTTATGAGAAACCACTTCTAAATTCCCAAACTTTTGCATTAGACTGGTCAGCAATAAGGATTTTAAAATTTCCTATCGAAGAGAATAAAGCATTTTTTAATTGACACATTTATATCTTGTTTCCCTCTCCAGGTTTAATGATCAAGAATAGAAACATGATTCTGCCCCCTTTGGTGGGTGTGAAAATTACTTCAATGCACTTGCAAAGGGAGGAATATTTTAAGAGGATTCAATGTGTTGTAAATTTTTTACATTGTAGGAAATAAAAAACACCAAAACCAATTATAACATAAACGGTCATAGAGTACCTCCATTTGTTACTAGTGTGCCCACTTTACATTTTCAATTTTTGTCCTATTGGGCCACATTGTCGAGGTTTTCTTAGCTTACAATTCTAGTGAAGATGCATTGAAATATGAACCTCGCCATAAATTCAAGAAAATGGGAATCACAAATGACAAACCTCAAGTTAGGAAAAACACAAGAAACATTAAAAAAATTGTACATGCGCAAGTAAAAGAAATATGATCTAAAAAATAGCTTGTAATGGTCATGCTTTTAGATGCTTTTAAATTGGAATATGCAACTTGTTTTCTTCAATTCATGTATATATTATGGTAAGAAATATGGAAAAAATGATCTTTTGTACATCTAGACTCATTAATTTTTGTTATTATTTAATGCTTCTAAATTTGAACAATAAAATGATATTATAATTGGCTCTAACATAATGTTTGTATACATAAAATTATTTTCAAACAATATCATAGGCTATAACATTAATAATTATGTATGCAATAATTTTTCACTCCATGTTCACATTGTTGTGTTATTGATTTACGGTTCTTTAAATGCAATTACTTGCCAAAAAATGTGCACTTATATACCTTGCATAAAACTATAAAGTTACACATATATTTTGACATTGCTTCTAGTTTAGTTACATTTCATGAAAGGTTACAACTTTTTTAAAATTTAGATTGCATAAATTTTTACATTTTATATGACGATGTTGTTTTTATGTACCTTTGGAAAAATATAATGATTATGCTAAAGTGTAAAATAATATCCTAATCTAATGTAAGTTTGCACTAAATAAGTGAGTACTGAAATACTAAAATAATACCCAAGAAAACTAAGCTAAAAAATATGAAACCCTAATGTGCAAAGATGGGTAAGATGATTTAGCTGATTAGAAGATGTTGTTGGACTATGTTGCGGTGGAGACAAAGTTTGAACAAAGATGGAGGACCCACACACATAAGCCTAAAAATTGCAGATCCAATAGATTTGAATGGATTTCGATGCCTAGAAAAGGATAGGGGTGCCCATGGGAACCCTAGTCTGCGTGGATGCTCGCAAACCTCCTCTAAGATGTCACAATAGGTTTGCACTTGTTCACCTTTTTATCGTGTGCATGTCACTAGTTTCCTCTAAATGTCTTTATAAATTTGGAATGAATGAATCACCTACAAAATCCCAAAAAAGCATCAAAACCTAAACAAGAAATATACAAATGAAGGGTTTAGATTGTTCTCAAATTCCAAAATGATGGAATTATCACTTAGCGTTACACTACATCTCAGACCCAATGTAGTTCTTTGTGTGTGTGTGAGAGAGAGAGAAATTGTGCCCTAGTTTTCTCTTATTCCAGTCACACTTGAAGTAATGAGCAAGTAGCTAGATGTAGAATGTAAATAATATGTGCATGTAAACAATATACTCCCCTCCTATGAAGTGTGATATAGATGAACCAACCTTTTTCCCCTTGTAATGGAGCTAGATGGATGCAAATGGAGCTATAAATGCCTTTGATGGATGCAACCTTAGGAAGACATGGTTTATGTTTAGTACTTGGTCCCTTATTATGATCATATAACCTTATATTTATATGATTCCCTTACTTTAATTTTGTAATTAACCCCAAAAAGGACAACTACTAAAAATATAAGATTCTTAAACGACTATAAAGGACCCGAAAGTGTGACCAAAGTACCAAGAGGACAACGGCCCAAAATGGGATAGGGTCACTTGTGTTGGCATCCTAGCTAGGCATTAGTGTCTAGAATGACAAATTCCAAAAGGTGAAAAGATAGACTAAGAAAGTAAGAGTGTAAGACTGAAAGCGAAGCATAAAGCAAAGAAATGTGGCCAAAGACATAGGTTAATTAGTAATTTTCTTACTTAGGAACCATACGAATAGTAGTATGCAATCGAGACTAGATAATTACTCAAAGTGCATGATTTTGTGACCATATTTACCCCAACTTTATGTTAGTGAGTGGAATGCTTGGTAACATAAAGTATATAGAGATGCATACTTGATATCCATGTAGATTGATGTAGAAAGTGTGTCGAGGGACTATAAAAAGTGTGGAGTGATACAAAGATGGAGTGTGGAGACTAAAGATGACAAAATATAAAAAGGTGATGAAAATGAACCTAGGGCGAGAAACACATGTGTAAATGTCGATGTGTGTGATGTAATCAATGTTGTTGGTATCGATGTACGTGATGTTGTTGACAATTTTCTTCCCATATGGACAGACATGTAAAAGAGAAGACAATCAACTAGTCAAATACGCATGTATATGTATAAAAATCATGTAAGGAACTATAAAAAAGAAATTTCTGAAAATGTGAAAAAGGAACATGTGCACTGATCCGCGATGAAGAGTGTAGAAAGGATCATGTCAATGAAGTGAGTTTTTTTGGGAAATCTTGTTGGGGTTAGCACACTTGTTGTACAGATATATTAATTAGAATCAAGCATACAAACAATGAATACGAAAATAACCACAAGATACAATACACAAGACTTTACATGATTCACCTAGTGTGGGCTACGTCCACCAAAAAATAACCAATTTATTATCACAAAGGAAATACAATGAATATTTGTAATATTATAAACCTTCTTGGATTTCCTATACTTTCCTCTCTACAAGTTTCTCTTTTTTTCTACAAAAGGAAACTTCTTTATAATTCTTGTGATTATTTCTCAAATATTACCTTCTAACCCTAGCTTAATGCTTATATAAGCATCTACAAACTTAGGTCACTTTATCCATGCAATTACATCCATTATATTCACTTTATAACTAAAGATAGATCTAATTCCCACAACTTCATTATAGTCATGCACAGAAACTGAAGCCGCTTAGACAAATCGATGTTGGTTCCTCCTTGTCGATTGATATCGGTCCATGGAAGACCAATGTCGGTTTTGTCAACCAATGTCGGTCACTATGTATTCTAACAAGTTTGTAAAAGCATGACAATGAATCGAGTTAAGCTCCACAACTCAACAATATCCCTCTTGGAGAAAATTCTTTGCACCGTACTCACACAACTCCTTCCTCCGATCCTTTCCTTGGTCTGTTTCTCCCTCTTCAAGTCTCAAACTCGAAGACCAATGATTGTATATTGTAGCTCCAACTTCTACTTTTCCAATGGCTTTATTAACATAGCCGCAAGGTTCTCCTTTGTATGAATTTTCTCCAACTTCATCTACCCATCCTCCAATACCTTTCATATTAAGTGATATGTCAATTGAATGTGTTTCATTCTAGAATAGAATGTTGAGTTCTTTGGTAGATGAATTTCAGTTTGACTATCACTATAAAATCTGCAATCCTCTTTCTCCTTTCCCAATTCTTCCATAAACCTACTCATTCATATCATCTCCTTGCTAGATTTGGTAGCTGCAACATACTCTGTAGTAGACAGGGCCAAAACCTTCTACAATCTAGAAATCTAGCTAACTATCATGCCACCTACTGTGAAAACATATCCAATGGTGCTCCTCCTACCATCCAAATCACCAGCCATGTCTGAATCCAAATATCCACATAAAGAAGTATGTCCCTCTCAATGCATAGCATAATGCATATTATATGTCCCTCTCAAATACCTGAGAATCCATTAGACTGGTTTCTAATGCTCTTTACCTGGATTATCCATAAATCTACTCACAACTCCCACTACCTATGCAATGTCTGGTCTAGTACAAACCATAGCATACATCAAGCTCCAAACAATTGAAGCTCATTCCATGTACTCAACCTCCTCATGTGATGTAGGACACTAATCTTTTCTCAATTTGAAGTGTCCATCCATAGGTGTACTTACAAGTTTTTAATTTTGTAAATTAAAACTTTCTAACACCTTATTGATATAATGCTCCTGAGACAAATACAACTTCCTGCTTTTTCTATCTCTAAGAATTTACATGCCAAGGATTATCTTTATAGTTCCCAAATCCTTCATTGCAAATGTGTGAGCTAATTTTTCTCTAATTTCACCAATGTCCTGCATACTAGATCTTGTAATAAGCATATCATCCACATACGGTAACAAAATAATATAGCTCCCATTTCTAAACTTCTTGAAATAAACACAATGGTCATATTCACATCTTAAATAACCATGCTCATGCATGAAACTATCAAACCTCATATACCATTTCCTTGGGGCTTGCTTGAGCCCATATAGGCTCTTTTCAATTTGTACACAAATTTCTCCCTACCTTCGATTTCATACCCAAGTGGTTGTTGCATATAAATCTATTCCTCCAAATCACCATGAAGGAATGATATCTTGACATCAAATTTCTCTAAATACAAATCCTCTACTACAACTAAACTAAATACAGTATGAATAGAATTCATCTTAACAACAAGAGAAAATATTTCACCAAATTCAATACCTATTTTCATGTGCAAATCCCTTTACTACAAGTCTTGCCTTGTATCTCTTATGTCCACCCTCTTCTTCCTTGATCCTGTAAACCCACTTGTTCTGCAATGCTCTTTTACCTGCTAGAAACTTAACCAAATTCCATGTTTGGTTTTGCTCTAAGGAGTCCATCTCCTCATCCATGCCATGTTCCCACTACTTGTGGGCTTTATCCTACATTGCTTCTTCAAATATTTCTGGTTCACCACTATCAGTCAATAATAAATAAGACAAGGAAGGTGAAAATATTTCTGGAGGTCTACTTACCCTTTGTGACCTTCTCACTGAGATTTGGGGTGTTGGAGCCTTAATCTACTCATCTTGTAGATTTGTATCTACATCTAACAAAGTGATCGACTTCGGTCACCTTATGTAGATGTCGGTTCACCTAATTGACGTTGGTCTTTCTCTTCAGTAACTAATGTTGGTATAGGTAACTAATGTTGGTCGGGGTCAATCGACACCGGTTATTGTGTAAACAGTGTAGGTGTCAATTTTAAATCTGAGAGTTCATTTTCATACACAAACTTCTCTATCAGTTTACCTTTGGGTACCAAAATTTGATCCCTATACATTCTCTTTTCATTCCAATCAACGTCACGGTTCCTAACAATCTTAGCATCCTCTAGATCCCAAAACAAAAATTCAAAATCACCAAACCCATAAGCAATGAAAGTACATCTTTTGGATTTAACATCCAATTTATTTCTATTTTCCTTATCAACATGCATAAAATCTTCTAAGCCAAATACTCTAAGAAAAGAAATATATACCTTATTTCCAAATCCAAGCTTCTCCTGGTATTCCACCATCCAAGTGCATTTGAAGTTCCACGGTTAATTAAATAAGCATCCATGTCTACCGCTTATGCCCAAAACAATAAGGAAAATCTCACATGTATCCTCATGTTTCTAGTATGTTCCATAATTTTTATGTTCATTATCTCTGCAACACCATTCTCATGTGGTGTTCTAGAAACTATTATTTCTCTACGAATTCCATTCATTGAATAATAATAATTGAAATCCTTATTGCAGTACTCACCACCATTGTTAGATCTAAGACACTTTAACTTTGAATTTGATTTATTTTCCATAAGGGATTTCCATCTTTTAAAGTTTCAAAAACATCAAATTTACTTTTAATATAATAAACCCATACATTTCTTATGGCATCATCAATGGAAGTAACATAGTATTGGGATCCTCCATGAGAAGCTACATGGACTAGTCCCCACACATCTAAGTGTACAAGCTCCAATTTATGCTTCTTCTTTGTCACCCAAAATTTGATAAATCTCACTCTCTTTTGCTTTCCAAAAATACAATTCTCACATAAGTCAAGATCTACACATTTCAAATATGATAACTTACTCTTTTCCTTTAAGATATGCATTCCTTTTTCACTCATATGGCCTAGCTGATTGTGCCACATGCTTGTATCTGAATCTAAAGTAGATAGAACAAAAAAGGAATCAGTAATACATGTAGACAAATATAATAATCCTAACTTCTTTCTTCTTTCTACAACAAGAGATCCCTTGGTAAATTCCCAAGATTTGATTGTGAGTGCAACCATGCAACTAGATTCACAAAATTGTCTGTAAAAATTAGATTTCTCTTGAGGCTTGGAATGTGCCTCACATATTTCAATTTCTATGTATTTCCATTCTATAGTTTAAGATGAACTTCACCTTTACTAGTAGTATTTCATGGTTCATCATCTCCTAAATAAACATGCCCTAAATTACCCTGGACATAATTTTTGAAATAACCCTTATTAGGGGTTGCGATGGATAGAGGCTCCCGAATCTAAAACCCATGATTCAATTTTATTATCCAAGGAGAGAATTATGGCATCTTGCATCACCTATTTTTAGTAAAATTTACATCTTTACCTTTGTATGGTAAATTTTTTTGTTTTCCTTGAACAACCAGAATCCTTCTTTACATGTACTTTATATCCACAATTCTAGCAGATCATACCTCTTCCTCTAGATTTAGATCCACTAATCCTAAAATTTGATTTCCCATTATTCTTTCTCTTGGATATATCCTTCTACCTTCCCCTAATTTCTACATTCAAATCATTCCTAGATGATGATTCTCTTGTACTTTTCTTATGTATCTCTTCATTCAAGATTATACCAACTACATCATCAAACTTTAAAAATTAGTAACGGACGTTGTATTACTAACAACCATAACCAAGTTATCTCAATTATCTGGAAAATATCATAATAGTTATTTCACTTGTAGACACCTATTTTTGGGTGTAACCCCTCTCTGTCATCCCGCATTGACATCTTCTCCCACTTTTCTTTTGTTCTAAATCCCATCCATCTACATTTTAATTAATTCATGGTTTTAATTAATTAATGGGTTCTACATACCCATTTAATAATCCAAATATTGTCACATCTCAAAAATAATGCAAAACATGGGCAATAATGCACCCATCCGACATCCCACTCTTAAAATTCAAAAAGAGAATACTTTATTTCACCTAATATCCCCACCTCTTATCACATCCTTATCTTTTTCTTTACTTTAAGTCAAATTGTGAGCCCATTGAATCACATCACTTCTTTTAATCAGGGTTACTTTACTCACCCTGAGTATCTTTTAACCTGCAGTCTAACCTCACCATTAAGCTATAAATATGGGTTTTTCCCATATTTCGAGAGGAAAAAAGTTAGAAAATTTGGGTGAATGCTGAGGAATTTTATCCATTTATCATAATATCATTATTATTTTGTCTTTGTGATAACATGTGGAATTTCCATGGTACTCTACTCATGATTTGATTCATGTAGTGAGATTCATGTTGCACGCATTTGATCAATAGCACCATCTGCATACTAGCATCTTTCAAGTTCTTTTGTTTATCAACTTGCATGTTATCTATTTGGATTCTATTTTATCATTATTCTTATCACATGGGGTTGACAGCCACCGAGGGAGTTAACGCTTCCCAGATCTTCTTTGTTAGACAACCCCGCATAAAATCTCTAATCAATATTTCTCTAGTGTATGTGAGTTGCAGGTTTCTGGGATCACACCGAGGAGTTTGACATCAACTTTGCGCCCATATTATCCATTGTCATCTCCAAGGTACTAAGCCCTTGTATACTCGACGTTGTTTTGTGTTTGTTGATTTCTTGTACACTCATCTGGACAGGAAGCAGGAAACTCCGATCAACATTTGGCATGCCCGGTGGGACCAGATCCAAGTTCTGGTCATGTTTTTGCTTGCTCACTTTGTATAGGTGTCATACGTATAACAGTTACTATGTTTTATATTATTGTAAGTATAACATCGCATCAATCTAGATATACGTTGCACATTTTTGTTTGTAGACTCACCCACTTGCAGGCTCTTTGGTATTATCTTTGTCCATGTGTTGTGGTGCGTACAGGTAGTTGTTTATGTCACCATTGGGGTAAGTAGATTTCTCATTTGAAAGGTATGTTATTGATTCGTTTATAGTAGGTGTAAAATTTTATTGTTATTGTTATTTGTTAATTATATATATATATATAATAATTTATTGAAAGTAAATAAACAAATAAAAAAATAGAAAAAAGTCATCTTAACCCTACCCTACACTACCCCATCTCCATCTTACTCCCCATCCCCCCTAACTAACCTACCCTTCTCCTCACCGAGCCCACTCATTCCCTCCACCCACCACTCCCACGGACTTCACCCATCATCTACCTCACTCCACCCCGTCCCCACACTGGGCCGAGAGATCTCCATGACTCATCACCTCCCTTTCACCCACGACTCGCCAATTCACCCTCCTCCCAACCCGTCTCATCCTTTACATATCCTACTTCATTCTCAGCCCACTTCCCAATTCTAATCTATGCAGCTTGTCCTCCACATATTCTACTCCATTCCTGACTTCCCACACTACCCACATCCCCACTCCTAGCTCGGCCAATCCTTGATCTGTTTGATTAGCTCAAAATGTCGACCACCACCACTACCCATCTCGATCCTCCCCTGACTCGGTTCCTCAGCCAAGCCAATCTCGCTTACACCACACTTCCCTCCTACTCCCTCACCTACCAAGACCATACCGATCTCCATGCACCCATACTCTAATCCACCATGTCCTCGACTTTCTCCACCCGACTTGTGTCCAAATTATTCCCCACGTCAACACCTCACTATACTCCCATACGAATTGCTCCCTCTCTTATCCCAACTCTCCACACTCTGGAAAACTCTTCCCAACACCTCCACTTGGATTCCTCCACTACACAGCCACCTGACAGAGTTAAACCATCAGTGAATTTTGATTTTTCAGGCAAAAATAATTTTGAATTTCAGACCCAGTTTGAAAATAATGGAAAAGTAGATCACCTGAATGTGGGGCAATTAAACATACAACTCTATGTTATATTTACTTGCATACGGAAGTTTTCTCAGACCCTCCATACTAGTAGTTTTAAATGACTCGGCCCTCACAACCATAAAATTTGATACAATGAATCAATAAAAACAGCCACATCATTCTATAGCTCCTTATAAAGGCGTGATTTGGGAAAGTCTATATCAATATATCTAGGTCGATAAACTTATACTCACAAGATTTTGATCCTTAACATCGAGCTCGGTTCTAAATCCACGTAGTCTTTGTGATCCATTACAAATTTATAAACAGTGCTCACAACACCATATCCAATTACATATTTTCGTGATTCTCTAACATGTAAAACGCCATGTGTAATAGGACCAATTGTGGTGTACCTAAAAGTAAACAAGATGTGTCAATAAAGGAATTTTTGATATGCTATTACTCCTAATTTCTTTTTCCTATCCCATTATTTTAGATATCTTATCATTTTAATATCTTGTCACTCGACTATTGTAGAGTTTAAGACATTAATAAATTACTTAGTTTATAAGTACCCTTATCGATAGTTCACTACATAAATAAATACATATTCACATTGGTTTTGATAAAGTTGCTTATTGCCTAGGATATTAATTATTATCTTATTCATTTATTGTTCATTTTTATAATTCTAAAATGGGTTTGTCATTTATATAGTGTGTGATTATCATAGTGTCATGTCTATCATTTTGTATTCCGATTTGCATTATTTTCATCATTAGATCATCATTTATTTTATTACTTAATAATAGTCATTACATTGTTTAGTGTCTATTTTAATTTATATTCAACTAACTTTGATAATTTTTTTATTCTAATTTATTTATTCTTTTATCTCTCTTTGGGTCATATTCACTAATTGTCATATTTGCTTTTACAGGATTACGCTGCCAAAGATTAAGTCTTAAACTCAAACTACATCACATATCATCTCTTGTCAACCTCATCTGCAGTCATAAGGTCCTTGGACATTCCCAATCACCGATTATTGTTTTCAAACATCGTTTACCTGGATACAAAAAAAAGTGCTTTCTAGATTGCTTAAAGTGTACACTTGGCTCAACTTCTGTCAGATAAAAAGGAAAAGTGATATACAAGTATTCTCCGAGTTTTCCCTATTTCGTCTTTTTCTGCAGTAATCTTCATCATTTTTTTTTGGGTGATTATCGGATCAAATTTCATGTTTCGATTTTGGAGTAGAACGAAACCATGCATTTTGCCTGCTCACATAGTGTAACTAGAGGTTAAAATTTTCCATCACACCTATCGTCACACACACTGCCTAAAATTTCACAAACTAATCAACACATTGAAACATTCCTTGCACCTGGTTCACTGATTGGGATTTGATCACCCAACAGAAAACCATTTCAGACATTTCCCAGCCATAACTTACCCGAAACCAAACATAGTTCACCTCCTTTTAGGTCCTCTTACAACCATTTTTTTAATCTTTTCTTTTTAATCAAAATCAAAACAAAAACAAAAAAAAATTGTTGTGTGCCTCACTTGTTTGGCTCATATAATAACAAATTTCATGCTAGTAAGCACTCGATCTAGTATGAAGAAAATGGAACACAACCCCACTTCACATAATGCTTCATCTCAGCCGATAAGCATCCTAGTGGCTTCATCCTCCATGTCTCTCCCCACGGCCCCCATAAATACCCATTCTCTTACCAATATATCCTACCCAGTACCAGTCAGTCACGCTTTGATGTTAGACCAATCCATCCCATCCAGGCCTGCCACTCCACCCTCTGTCAGATCAGAGCCTATTGGTACTTCCATCTTCCCTCTTGGGGACCCAGAATTCAGAAAAATTATTGACGCCAACCCTATGGCCCTTCAAGATTATCTCTTAAGAAGATACATACACCTTCCTATGGATGTGTTGGGCTTGAGAATGGAACATGGGTTGAAACCATAGCCAAGGGACAACAAGTCCCTCCTCTTTAATGGGATAGGTTCCCTTATTGAAAGCAGGAAAAAACAAATGTATAGATATACAACTCTCAATGTTTGGACCACGATATCTGGAACATTTCCATACTCAAAAGATTATCAATCGGAAGGAATGGAAGAATATAGAGGGGATAAGGAAGAAAACAACAATGCTTTTGGGAAATATAGATAGAAGAGTATCTCCTACTCACATTAAACCAAGAAAATATAGAAAAGGATCAATTACTTCACCACCTACACAAATCTGCAAGACACAAAGTTGTAAAGATTCACACAAACTAGAACACAAAGTTTCTATTGAATGCAAAACAAAATATCCATTGAATCGAGTGAGGAGAGAGAAAGATATAATAGAGGAAAATAAGAAAGAAAGAACTTATGTATTGACTTACTTCAGAATTTACAACTTTCCTAGAAAACTAGAATCCCCTTTTCCAGTGGCCAAAGCCATATATTTATAACAATTCGTATACATCCATACTTTGTCCCCAAGAAAATAATATCCGAAAGGGATAATGTTTGTTGCAGATCCACTTTTGGAAAGTGACATGAAACAAATGCACTCATGAAAATTGGAGGTTCAAAAAGGTGAATATTTCGTCAGTTCGAGCATGATTATTTTAGTAGGGGACATCTCATGATTTTCTCCTTCATGTGGTCCTACCATTTCTACCTTTTAACCACTTTCATAGCACTCAAGTGCTTACTGGTAAGTTTTATCCCTTTTTATCATGTATTCCTAATAAAATTCACTTTCTGATGATTAAACTTTACATCCCTTCGAACTTATCAATTCGGCTTCAAAACCAACCAGAAATGCATCTCATGAAGGAACGACAAGGAATCAAAGAGAAAAGAAAGGAGAATGATCCATTTTTGTGTTTTGTAGAGCTTTGGTTCGTTAATGGTGATAAAAACTAGAAGAGGGCATTCGACTATCTTTTCCCCCTTTTACCTTCAAATTTGGACCCTACACATGGCAAGATCCAAACAACGACGACCCGAGGGAGAAAATTTGCATTTCCTGACATTTGGGAGAAAAAGTGCATTTTCTCGATTTGCTCCGCCCCCGCTCTGCTAAAGGCCGGACACGTGGTGCCATCTGAGTGGCTAAGGAAATGTGGTTCAAATCTACCATTTAAACTCTCTTTTTTAAAAAGGCTCAAATTCTCAAAAATCTCCGCTGCCCGCTTTGACTTTTCAACGTGAACACGTGGCACCATGCGATTGGTTGCGGGGATGCGCTTCTACTTTAAACTTTATCTATTTTGAGAAAGGGGAAGAATTCCAACTTTTCCCCGAAATTCCACACCTCTGTCATTGAATTTTCAACGTAGGCCACGTGTCTCTTTCTAATTTGTTGTGGGCCTCAACTTAGAAATTTTCCTTTCACTTGGGTAGGGCCGCGGGCCATTTTAGAATTTTTCACCCTTTGTGGAAACAAGGCTAAAATTCCCAAAGTCTCCCACCAGTCTACCAAAGTGCCTATGAACTGAAAAATAGCCACGTGTCCCTATTTCATTCTTCAACACATGGAGCCACCTGATTGGTTGTGGGGATGTGCCTCGCTTTTTATCTATTTTGGAAAGGGAAAATTTCAACTTTCCCCAAGTCCAAGCCCCCGCCGTTGACTTTTCAACCTGAACACATGTCCCTCTCTGATTTGCCGTGGTCCTCAGCTTAGAAATTTATCTTTTCACTTGGGTGGGGCCGCGGGCCATTTTAGAACTTTTCACCCTTTTGTCGTAATGCCTTAGAAAATAAAATGGATCTGCCGACCCGAACTCCCGCCAAAACTACTCTAGCCAATCAGGGACTAGCGGGGATGTGGGGAAAATCTGACATTTGTTCCAAAATCACCAAAAAGTGATAAGTTCAAAAATAAACCCGTCCGGCCGCATCCAATGGGGAGAAAAACGCTTAGCCTCACCTTCTTGAGCAAGAATTTGATGGGGAAAAGAACGTAGAAAGTTGCATGAGACAGGAAAATGCCATGTTTACTCCCAATGAAGAATTTCTTTCTCTACAAAATGTTAAAAACAAAAGATGCAAGGTCCCATGCATTCTAAACTCATAAAAGGAGAACCAAAATCATTTCCCATCTATTGAAAATAGGTAAAACATTTTAATGGTAGCAGACTGAGGAAAATGATTAAAAACACCATGGGAAATGAAAACAAGCGTCATGAGGAGTTTAAAACATGAATTTCTTCCATGGTAGGGCTCTAATTTTCACGAATTTAGATTTGAAAGGGTGGGGAAAATTGAGAGGACAACATGATGGCCCACTACTTTAGTAGGTCTATCCTTATAGTACTAGTTCTGAAATTCCTTAGTTCATGGCCTTACATGATTTTGCTTCATCCTCCACCAACCCATCGGAACACTAGACCATCCAGGTAGTCACGCCTATTCCGCCCAACCTTCCTCACATTAACACAACTATCGTGACTTCTATCCCTATCACTACAACACCCCCAATTATCCATGGTCCTATCATTCAACCATCCCATGTGTCAAATCCCTTATCCAAACAAAAATTCCTTTTACATCATAGGTCTATACCCTTACTTCTCAACTTCCTCCAACGATACCTTTGCAACATGCAGTGTCACTTCCAATTTATCAACTGTCTATACCCATATCCCCACTCAGCAGTTACCTCAACAACTTACATAATCTCAACAATCATACCATGCCCTTGTTTCCCACCAACACACATTCTATCAACATCCACCTCAACCACAACCCATAATTTACACTCACCCATACCAAGTTCCTCAGACACCCATGCATATGCAAGTCCAACCACCACCTTTCATTTCTCAACAGGCACTTCCTAATGATCCCATGCAAATCTTGATAGGTCGGTTAGCCAACCTAGAGGTTACTACGTTAGGGTCCAAAGTTACATTGTCTTATGAACAAATATGTAACGAACCCATCCATCCATCCGTGCCCATGAAACCATATCCTCCACATTGGGAATTGCCAAAGTTCACCAAATTTAACAGCAAGGAGGACCCTCAACAACATCTCTAAGCATTTAAACATGCATGTTATCTCATTACACATGATCAAGATTTGATGCTCCATACATTCCCCATGTCTTTGGCAGGCCCTACCTTAGATTGGTATAATAATATTCCCAATACTCCATATTTTATTTTTCTCAGCTTGCACAATTATTTCTTGAGCACTTCTCCATTAATATTGCACACAAAATAACCATCAACAATCTGTATACCATCCGCCAATTCAAAGATGAATCCATCACGGATTTCATCGCACGATGGCGCAATATGATAAACCAATTATCTTTTCCACTTCCTCAAACTGACCTCATCGAGCTCTTCGCATACTCTTACGCTAAGCATATTTCATCGACCTTGCAAATCCAATCATTTCACACTTTTGAAGAAGCTTTCACCATGGCCCGCAAGCTTGAGACACATGCTATAGAACAGGGGCATTTAAAATTAAAGACAAATAAGCCCAAAACTGAATTTTTCAGACCATCCATATCAAATGATAAATCGAAGACAACTACCAACGCCATCATTGTCAAATCATCTCCTACCCCGACATCTACCATAGTAACTCAACAATGATTCACATGGCTAATGCCCAATTGTACTCCCTTTGGAGAATCATACAACGCTATCTTTGAAAAATTGATAACGATACACTTGATCACACTACAGCCTATACAACGTGTTAACGAATCTAGACCATGACCTGTGTGGTATCGTGAGGATCACTATTGCAAGTACCATCAAGTTCGAGGACACGACATAGAGAAATGTTAGACATTCAAGGATTCAGTCCAAAGACTTGTTGATCAAGGATAACTTCAAGTGGATAACCCAAATGCCTCACCCAATCAACCATTAGATATTTTTAAACAACCATTTCTAAATCATACACCCACATCGACAAACCAGACTACCTCTACTTCTATATCTCAAACCCCTAGTACCCACACCATAAACACTATCCACATTGGCGATAAGAGTCTAGTTTCCTCCACAACTTTACCATCTTCATCAACCATTACACCAGTCCCCTTTGACACATTCCCTACATCCACAAACTCATCAACATTCATCTCCACACCAACATTAGTCACATCCATGCCCACTTCGGCACCCCTTCCTATACCCATGCCTATCTCCACACCTACCACCCCCTCCTCATGTGCAAATATCATTTCTGTGTCATTTCCTCTTACACCTACTCCATTAAATCCAATTACCTTACCAGAAATTATCCCACCTCTACCTGTTATCTCATCCTTAGCCTCACTTCCAATCCCTCTTTCCACACTTTTACCAACACCTACTACATCTACTATTTTACATTCATCTATCTCATCTCCCTCTTCCACGGCCATGTCATTACTTGATGATTTTTGGCAAACATTCCAACTTTCCTTGACTTTGAATTATCATCCCATTTCTTCTATACCATTAGATACTCACACATCCACGCAGTCCCCACAAATATCCACTTCAATATCATCTTCAGTTCCTCCTGTAGAGATTCTTGTCATTCCCTCTAACAATCCCCATTCATATACAAGATCTAGACCCCCATTTCCCAAGCATTCTCCTTCACATCCTCATCGAAAAGTGGACCTCACTATTCCCAATACTAGCTCCCTAGAGGCCACACCATCTCCTTCTATTTTAGGACCACACCCCTCATCATCCTCTTCCATTCTAGGAGCCTTCCCTTCACTAACAACCCATACTACTACTAGAACAATGCAACCACCCTTTTTCAACCAATATCTTAAAGCAAATTCAAAGGCATCTGTGTCTTCCACTACTATCCCGCATCAAGCACATTCATCTTCCCTTCCCAAATCTAAAACAATGTCCAAAGCCATTATTACATCACCACCTTCCCAGACATCATTCCAAGGTTCTCCATTGATAACATCAGTTATTATACCACCATGTTTCACCAGCTACTCCAAGCCTCAACCATCACCTTACCACCAATTAAATCTTTTGATCCAAATGCACCAAGGCCTTCCTGGTTTAATTCCAATCTTGTCTACACATTTCACCATGCCCCTAGACATGACACTGAACATTGCAAAGCTCTCCAAGCCATTGTGCATCATTTTGTCAATGAAAATATTAACGATGAAAAACCAACTCTACCATCTCCCCTACCAATTTCCACATCCCAACATGTGTCTGTCCAAACATCTCAACCACCCCTTTCATTAAGAAATCATGTCAGTACTCCACTACCAAATAAAGATACAACCAACGATACCACAAACATATTATCAAAAGAGGATGATCCTAAGGATCGTCCTCCTCTTTTAATCAACATTTTTGGATAACCACCTATTCAAAACCATATAACCATGACTCTACCTCACCGTCTGCCCCTAATACTTATGTCGATATCCCTCCTCCTAAGGAGCCTATTGCCTTCATACCTCCATCACAGCCAAAAGGCTATCATCGCTGCTCCTACCAATCATCTCACAACAACATCTTCATCTTATTCTAAATCCAAGGTATCTGTTTGGGCCGCCTCGAATCCTTCTCCCATTGAACACACCATTATTAAAAAAATTCATTAGGCTCACAAAATGTCACTCTACGAGCTTAGCCAAATCTCTCCACACCATAAACAAGTTCTTATGGATGTCTTATAACATATCCTGGTATCATCATGAGCCCTAGCCTTTCGCGGATTTAAATGACGCTTTCGTAACATCTCTGCCATATCATTTGAAATTTCAGAAATCCCTCGAGATACCACAAGAAGAACCTGATCTACCATTTTTCATCACAGTCCACATTAATGACACCTACATC
Source organism: Taxus wallichiana var. yunnanensis (assembly GCA_018340775.1). Classification (NCBI taxonomy): domain Eukaryota; kingdom Viridiplantae; phylum Streptophyta; class Pinopsida; order Cupressales; family Taxaceae; genus Taxus; species Taxus wallichiana. Next base: position 209,763,051 of record CM031233.1, on the reverse strand, counting down.
CATCGAACCATGATTGACAATGGTGCCAGTATCAATATCATTTCTCTTCATACCTTCAATCAACTGAAATTGCCCAATACCATTGTTGTCAAGTCTCCTATTGTTCTTCATGGCTTTAACGATGATGTCACTCCCCCATTAGGAACGGTTGTTCTTTCTATCCGTGTCAGCCATAAACTCCTCCATGATCTTTTCTACATCATTAAAGGAGAATTCCAATATAATCTCTTCTTGGGGGTGCCTTGGATTCACGCCATGCATTGCGTCCCATCTACTCTTCATCGATGTATCAAATATGAACATGAAGGGACCACTTATGCTCTTCTCGGCTGAGATCCCTCCTTCCAAGACATGTCACATGATCTACAGACCTAAGGATTTCCTTATTCCTAAAACTAATTTTTCTTCTGATGCATCCACCAGTTCTTTTGTACTTCCATCTACCTTACCTCATATGGACTCTTCTGATACTATAATGCAAAATCTTGCTTTAGGGGAATATCAACTCCTCACTCTCAATACCCTTCCTTCTCCCAATCACCTCGGCCACCCTATTAAGGCCCCTATGTATCAATCAAATTTTGGGGAAATTGACTCGTTTGGCCCATCTTCCCTCAAAACTAATTTAGTTTATGGCGGCCTTGATCAACCTTCTTCTCATACTGAGAATCACTTTCATGCCAAATGATATATAGGTGATTTCATATTTGTGCATCGAAGGGGTTTAGGTTGGGTCACTATGAAAAAGGCCCTCACAACAATATATTTTCCCAAACCCATGAATCATGCCAAAAATTTGGTTTGGGATATAACGATTCCACCATACACCCTTCTAGCACATCTGCATCTTCTCCCATTCATCTTGATTCATCCACTTCTTCTCCATCCGGATATACTACCAATTTAGAACACACTTCTTCTCCATTTGACTATCCTACAGATTCAAATAATATCTCATCTCCATCCAACTATCCTTCCAGCTCAGATAATGATTTTTCTCCATCCAATTATCTCACAGATCTAGATCGAGATGATACGGTTCCTATTCCCCCTAACTTTTTTTTTATTTCCACCATCTTTCTCGGACCAGGTGACTTACCAAGTTGAAAATGAAACCTGGTATTTTCCCCTTAAACATCCAGAGATGGTCGAGGAAGATTCCCCTATCATGGAGATTATTCAATGCGATGATGACACTTCCATTCTCTCCTATATGGGAGCCGAAGGTTCTCATGACCAGAAACCCATCCGTCAGAAATATCCAATCTTCTCAATGAATCCACTATCAAAATTACTATTGGAACTCCTCAAGAACACCACATCCTTAAAATAGGTCAGTCTTTGACACCTCAAGAGCTCGAAGCCTTCACCTCATTTTTGTCTAAACATAGCCAAGCATTTGCATGGTCATATTTGGACATGCCAGGTCTTGATCCCTCCATCATCATCCAAAACATAATTTTTATTGACAACACCAAACCCAAGGTTAGACGAAGCTTCACAAATGCATCCTCGAATTACTCTTCTTGTGAAAGAAGAATTATAATGTCTCCTATCTGCCAACTTCATCATTCCCATTGATTATCCCCAATGGGTTTCTAACATCGTACACATCGCCAAATCATCTAGAAAGCTTCGTATATGTACTGACTTTCGAGATCTTAACCTCATGTGTCCTAAAGATGATTTCCCTCTTCCAAGTATTAATCAACTTGTAGATCTTACTGCATGGGACATGAGATGCTCTCTTTAATGGATTATTTTTCGGTTATAACCAAATTCTGATTGCATCCAAGATTAGAAAAAGACATATTTTATCACCTTGTGGGGTACCTTTTGTTATCGTGTCATGCCCTTTGGTTTAAATAATTTCGTGGCTAAGTATCAATGAGCCAACACGTATATCTTTCATGACCTCTTACATCAAAATTTAGAAGACTATGTTGATGACCTCTTAGCAAAATTTAGACATATATGTGATCATATCTCGGTCCTTGAGATACTTTCCAAGTGTCTCATTCTTTCTTCCTTCACCTCAACCCAGTGAAGTGTGTTTTTAGAGTTCTTCTGGGAAACTCCTTGGCTTCATTGTCTCTATCGAGGCATTCGAGTTGACCCCCAAAAAACAAAGCAATTCTTGAAATGCCTCCTCCTTCCAATCTCAAGCAACTTTGCAATATTCAAGGTCAACTTCAATCTATTCGTCATTTCATATCACAAATTTCTGATTGTTGTCACTTTTTCATCACCATCTTCAAAATACACCTTTGATTGGGACCAAAATCACAAAAGGATTTTGAAGATCTTAAGTGATATTTGTTATCTCCACCGGTACTCACACCTCCATGCAAAGGGGAGCCCTTCTATTTATATATTTCTGTAACCGATCATGCTCTAGGAGCTATGTTAGCACACCGTGATGATCAAGGACATGAATAGGCCATTTATTATATCAGTCATACTCTCCATGACTATGAAACATGATACAATGAAGCTGAAAAATTGTGTTGCACTATTTTCTTCGTTGCATCAAAACTTCGACACTATCTTCTTAATCATAAAACCTATATTGTTACTAACTTTCAACCTCTCAAAGTAATGCATTCTAAGCCATATCACAATGATCGCATCACCCGATGGCTTCTTCTCATGGCCAAATTTGACCTAGAATTCATTCCTCAAAAGGCAATTAAGGGTCAAGCTATTGTTGACCAATTAGCAGAAGCCCCTCTTCCCAATACGTAGACTCCTTCTAATCACTTCCCAGATGAATCAATCAATCAATTTCATCATGATCCCCTTAAAATGACTCTTTTCTTCGATGGTTCTAAATGCCATAGGCGAGGGCAGGTGTTGTTCTTATTCCTCCCGGGATTATTTACATTTTTGGTGATTCTAAACTAGTAATAAAGCAAGTCACTAGAGAGTATCAGTGTAGAAATGATATTCTACAACAATATCATGACATTTCTCATCATCTTCTTAAAGCCTTCGATTCTTACACTATTCAACTTGTCCCTCATTCGACCAATCATTTTGTTGATACAATGGCATGCCCTTATCCCTTAGACAATGCAAGAGTCCAAGCTTTCGGTTATTATACATCCTCGTAAATAACTATTCTATGACATATCTCATATTCATCTCATTGAATCTAATTCGTGAGACCTCTGGTATTCACAATTTTTTTATTATTTATCCAAATCCATTACTCCCCTTGATCTTTCTAAAAATGCTAGGATATCTTTTATCCAACGTGTTACTTGTTATGTAATCCTTGGCGGTATTCTTTATAAGCACGGGTTTGATGGTATCCTTCTCCGGTGCCTTCAATCCCATGAAGCCTCTAGAGCTATCCAAGAAGTCCATGACAATATCTATGGTGGGAATTTTAGTGGATTATCTATTGCCAAACATGTTCTTCATCTCGGCTATTATTGGCCTTCTCTAAACCATGATTGTTGTGAATATGTCAAGAAGTGTGTAAGATGTCAACAACACTCTAATCTTATCTATGTTCCTAGCCAAGCTTTACAGCCTGCCCAAGATTTATGGCCCTTTTCGCAATGGGGCCTTGATCTTATTAGTCTAATAAATCCTGTTCATCACAACAACATCATTCTATCATCACTGCTACTGAGTATTTCACTAAATGGGTGGAGGCAATCCCACTCACCTCTACTAAATCTGGCCCAATCATTAATTTTATATATCAACATATCATCTGCCACTTTGGTGTTCCACATAAACTTATTATGGATAATGGGAAGTCCTTTAAAAACAAGGACCTTAAAAAATTGGTGATGCATTTAAGATCCAACTTAGTTTTTCTTCCCCGTATTATCCTCAAGCTAACGGCCAAGCTGAGGCCACTAATAAAACTCTTCAAAATATCTTGGCCAAAACTATCGACCAAGCAGGATGAAATTGGCATCTCCAACTTCCCTTTTCTTTGTGGGCCTATCACACTAGCATTCACACTTCCACAAGGGCTACTCCATTTTCTCTAGGTGTACAGACTCTAAGGCCCTTCTTCCCCTTGAAGTCCAAATTCCATATTTACGTGTCTCTCTTCACAACTTCATTTCTGATGAAGATTATCACCAGGAATGTCTAATGCAACTTGAGTTATTAGACAAGCGTCACCTTCTCGCTCTTGAACATCATCATGTCTATCAAGATTGTATCCAATGGGCCTATAACAAACATATCAAAGAGTGCGATTTTAAAATAGGTGACCTAGTTTTAAAAGAAAATCAAAATGTCACTACCTTAGAAAGGAGCCAATGGGGAAAATTTTCTCCCAACTGGATTGGACCATATATTATCACACATAAGTATGGGTCTGGGCTTATCGCTTAGCTTCTCTTGATGGTAAACCAGATATCGAACCCCTTAACGCATTACACTTATGGCCATTCTATTGTTAGTACACACACTTATGAGCATAGTCTTATCTTTAGACCATGTCTCCACCATTATCCACTTCCATCTATCATGGTAATGATATGAATTATGTGGTCTACCATCACTACTTTGATATGACCTTGAATATGAGTACCACAGCTCTACTTATAGCATATTCATTATGGATAAGTTCTCCCATTCGGTGAGAACCCCGTAATCATTACATCCATCACCCTCTCATTCTCCTATGACAGTCATGTAAAGGGTATCGGGGTGTCTCCTGTACCGTCATTATCCCCTCCTAAGTGGTTTACTTCACTATCCCCAGCTCTCCCCCATGTAAAGCTAACATCCATGTATACAAAAATAATTCAAAGTTATCAAAAACAAACTGATCCCTCGAAGGACAATTGTGCATACAAAACAAGAAATGCAGAATAAAAAGAAAAACATGAAAATCAAAATCAAAAAAAAAAAAAAATGGAACAATCCCTCGAAAGACGACTATCATTCTCTTCATCTATGTTGTATATATAGTAGACCATACCCTCGAAGGATGGATACTCTTTTTTTATGACATTCGGAAAGCTTCCCGCATTGATCAACTTTCTTCTATTATTGTTCTTTCCCTTTCCCAGAGCAGGGCATAGACTTAAGGAACACCATCTTTGGAGAACCTTCTTCCTACATACAGGTTACATCTCAAATCCCTCATCATGTTGATATTAAGATTATGAGAATCTTTCATCCATATCTTCCTCTTGGTCTTTTGGTATAATCAAATCTCATTAGTTATGTACTAACACCTGTTATCGGCTACAAGTGCAATGCTTTGAGTAGTACCTTTTCTTGTTTACTTCTTATCCGGTTAAGAGCATAACTTTCTTACATGACCCTTGCTATGGTTATGTGACACCCATCTCATCAAAATCATCTTTTATTACAATTATGTTTTTAAATCAAATTTCATATCATTAAATCTGCATCTATATTTTTACTCTTAAGGATGTCCCCTATTAATATCATCCATAAATCTATGAAATTTGTTACTGTTTCTACACACTCTCTTTAATACACTATTCATTTTGGGAATTATACTTGATCTCCATTGCAGTTTGTGAATTCTACTTGAGATTATCTCTCAAGTAGCATTCATTATCCAAAAGCTTCTCATCCTCCACCATGACCAATGTTATCTTTCTCCATCCATTCTCTCACATCATCCTTCTCTTCTCTACAATCATCCACCAATTTTCTTTCCCATCGCTCTTATTTTTGTTTGTCATCTAGCACTGACATCATCTTCTTCATCATCATAGACCTTTCATCCCCAGCTTGGCACATCTGTGTAACTCCCACACAAAGATATAAAAGCCTACTCGAGTTAGACTGTCATTCTCGGAAAAGTCTCATTTGTGATCATGTCTGTTGACCATTCCTTCCTCCTAGCCCCCTTTGTCAACCCAATTTTCTCCTAAAATCCACCTCATCTCATTCTTCGTTGCTCTTCTCACCCACTTCATCCTTCTCCGTTGTTTCTTTGATACTTCACATGTCCTCCACCCGGCCATTATTTTTGTGTTTTTCTCTTAATATCCTTTTACTGGCAACTATTTTATCATTCCATTTCCCTTTCATTCTTCTTTCGGCTTGACGATCCTACTTAACCACCCATTTTATGCAGGCTTCTTAATCACAATGCATCTCTTTCTTAAGATCCTGCCACTGTAGAAACTCCTCCGTTGTTTTCTATTCCATTCAACATCAAAAACATATTCCTACTCCATAACTTCTGCTTAACGCTCTAACATCATCACTCGCACAACATAGGCATCCTAATTAAGAATTCCCCTTACACTCTCCATCCTACACCACATACATTCCTCCATCCACTCATGTCACACTCCTTTGTTTCCTTGTTATCACCTCCTTTCATCTCTTGTTCCATTTTGGTATACACCGCTTAGTATTTTCATCATTCTTATTCTTCTTCAGCTTGGCAATCCTACTTAACCATTCCTATGGCATGGCGATCTTACTTAAGAGTCTCTCTTAAGAATGATTTGTCTTCTTGCCTTTCCCCTTTACTTCACATTCCCACCATCCATATTTTCTCTTCATTCCCCATAAACACATCTTCTTTCCTTCTCTTTTTTCCTCACACAAAATATCTCAAACTTCCTCAAATATCATCTCCATAATCCCTCATTCGAAATCTAACTTAACCACTTCATACCATTTCTTACTATATCTCGTTCCTTCATCTTTACTTCATTCATCTTCATCCACATCCTCATCCATTACATTCTATTGGTTGGATATTTTGTCAGGATAAAATATGAGGTTCGACCATAGTACATGGGATCATATCCCTCCTCAAAGACATGTGAGGTAGCCTATTTATTACTGATCTAAAACACAACAGAAATAATATGTATAATATTCACACTATTCTAACCATTGGGGTTGGGAAACAATTCTAAAATCCACATCAACACGAGATGGAGATGTTATGGTTTTAGAAATAGAATGGATTAGAAAGGAAACTATTATAGACATAACAAAGCAGAAAAGGGATGAGAGAAACATATTTTCTTTCAAGCAAACACGTATCAAGAAATATGTATAAGTGTTTTAGATAATGAGTGTAATATTTGAAACGATTAAAATAATCAAGAACACTAAACAAAGAATAGCTTAAGATCTTGGACGTAAGAACAATATCTCAAGATAGATGAATCCCACAACACAAAGTTTGCAAAATAACACATGTTTCTATTCCTCAATGATTAAAAGAAAATCAAAAGTTTTTATTCTTATTCACAATAGCTCTCAATATTCTAAAAATATCTCTCCTTTGGAATGCACAAACATACATTATTTATAATAGAAAGAGCAAAGAGAAAATAAGATAAATCCTAGACAATAGTCATTTAACAAGAATCCTATTTTACTTGATGTCACATAGAGAACAAGTCAAAATTTGCTTCCTATGTGATGAAACAAAAATGAAAAGACATGTCAATCTCTCGGTGGAAATGACATGAAACATTCTCGCTTATTCTATTTCATCATCCTTGTCTTCCTCCAGCGAAGCCTTTCTATCTCAAAATTCTTGGAACTTCTGGATTATGCCCTGCATCTCAACTTCATCTAGTGCACTGGAATGGTCACTCAGAACCTCGCAAGTTTCCTGAGTGTCACTTGCATTACCAGGAAGTTTCTTCAATCTCTTATTGAGTTTCCTTAATGATTTCAAACCATTCTCAATCCTTATGAACTTATCAATGGTTGTTAGATTGAAGACGGAGGTTGGTTCATGCTGGATTGATTCTTGGATTTGTTTATAGAAATCATCAGCATGTAGAATATTCGAGCTTTCATCCAACACCATGGTGAAGATCCTAGACAACTCCTCTTCTATGTGGTTCGTGGCATCAACCAACCGATCTCTAGATTATCTCAACATTTTACAAGCTTCACCGAGAATATTTATCCTAATCGATGGCTTTGGTTAACTGGAAATGCTTATCCCCATGTGGAATGATTCCTTCTTCCATCAAGATATGGGATGGAACTGTTTGAAAGCATTGAGAGCCTCAAAAGTTAACTTGAGGTTCCCGAATTCCTATGAAAATTCATCATCCATTTTTTTGCCATCCTTATTTATCTCCTCTAAGGATTTATAAACCTCCACCATGTCATCAATGACCTCTCTTCCTTATAGGAGTAGCCTCTGAATCCATTCATCAACCGTTCTCCCCTTCTCATTGATCTTTTCAATCATAAGTGCTTGATGAGAAATTTAACCTAATCGGAGTAGGGGTAGGAGATCATGGTGTTGACTGAGAAGGATTTGAGAGCTTGAGTAATACCTCCATCAACTATTCAAATTTCTCTTTTAGCTCATCTCTACTCACCTTCATTTCCTTTAGCTTTCTACGCACAACATGTTTATGCATTATGTGCATCATGTTGTGTTCCTTCAGTTGTTACATTTCCCAGATCAAACCTTGTGATCTGATAATCAGTGACCATTATATCCTCCTTTGTTTTGTTGGCTGCGGGAGTGGAAATCTCTACAAACTTATGCCCTGAGGCATCCACTAAAACCCTTGAAACTGTTTTGGGTTTCTTGGCAGATTTGGCAAGAGAGACCTTGAGGGAACTGAAGTCAAAGGCTGGTAGAGGAACTACCACCTTCCTCTTCCTTGGGGTCTGATCAACTAACCATTGAGGTACAGTGGAAGAAGTTTCCCCTATCGGAGGTGTTATGGTTACATCTGTAGGTGGAGGAAGGTTTACTTGTGGAGTAGTGATGACTGCAAGTGTGGTGACTGTGGGAATAGATTCAGTGAATGAAGGTGCAAAAGGAGGAGGCATATCTATGGCCATCTTAGGTCCAGCAGAGAGAGGTGAAAGGTCAGAGAATATGCTGGCCATGGCTGATGAAAGTGGAAAATAAATATGAAGTGAGGAAGATTGGGAAGGAGGAGGTAAAGATTCTAAAGTCAAATCTTGAGAAGCAAGAGAGAGACTTACCTCTGATGAGCAATCAACAAAAAGAGAAATGAGTGGTTGGCCAACCTCTTCTTCTGAAGGAATTTTTCCTTGTTTTGGTGGAGGAGGTGAATCCAGTACCTCAAATTTTTGTGAATGAGTGGCAGATGATGTGGCTCCTTTCTTTTCTCCTCTTTTGAAAAACTTAAATTTTATCTACCTTTTGGTAGGGATTTTATCCTCTTCCCTCTCTCCCTTGAGGGTCCCGCCTCTATAGTGGCTACTTTCGAAAATATCTTTTCCTTATAACTCATTCCCAAGAAATGAGCCATGCCTTGGTACAAAAAAAGTCTCGAGTAGCTCTTTCACTAATAAAAGGTTTTTCAGCAACAAACCAATCAATGGCTTGGAATCCGTGTCGGTCTCCATCATCTGATTTTGTACCTAGTGTCCATGACACTTTTGTTTTCCACGGTGCCTTCGAGGATATCGATAGATATAACATCTGAATTTCTTCAAGCATCGACCTCTGTTGTTGTCTTTTATTTTGATGAAAACTTCATCCCAAAGATCAACCCAGATGTCTTCCACATTGGGCACATGCAGATACAAGGTTCCATATTAATTGAGGACTCCACGGATGTCAAATCCCTCCTTGAGCTTCATATGTTTCTTCAATTTGTCTTGAAGCTCATGCACCACGTTCTTGGCCTTAACCACTGTAGATCATGTATACCTTCTAATGGAAATAATGAAGGAGACGGAGGCTTTGTGTACTGCTTTGTTAGAATTTGTGAATATTCAAAATTGTCGACTAACTCCTAAGGATCAGGTTTGTCACCCGGGAACTGGGAAAATGGAAAGGGTTACCATGGAACCTTACTACCGAAGATAACTAAACTTCTTGAAGTGCAAGAAGATGCAACCCCATTTTGACACTTTGGCCCATGCCTCATCAGAAACCCTTCTTTTCCTCAGATCAGGATCCAACCTGCAAATGTTTTCATAGAAGAAGGCATCATTCACTCTTCTATATTGGTCTTTAGACCCTTTTATTGTCAGCTGAGGGAAGTACCGATATACGTGTTCCGTTGCTTGGTTTCCCTTCACATCTAGCCTTGGGTAGTTTCTCATGCCTGTTGCTACATAGGTGATGTATGACATCATATAGAACTTGCCGATAGACAAGACTATTTTCATTTAGGAGCCTATCTCATCACTTATTAGGCTACCCAAATCAATCCCTTGGTCATTATTCTTTATGACGACCATGAACTGGTACATCCACCCTTGTAAATATTTTGACTATGGGAGTCCAAATAAATGACTCAGCAAGGTGATGATATCACTGATTTCGAGAATAAAATCACTTCTAGGGACCGACTTGGGAAACCTAGAAACGGTGGCTTAGCCTTGATCAAGAACTTCTTGTTTACATGCTTGATGCAGTCTTCCTGATCTTTGTCCCAAGCCTTTTGTGTTGATTTAAGGTTTAAATTAATATACTCCACAAAGTCAGGAAACCATAGGAGTTGATCAAAGCAACCCCCGTCCAATTTCATGATAGACTCTCCCGCTTGATTTCTTCTTGAGTGGGAGACTAAGTCATAATTGGAAGCACATGCCGGGATGATTTTAAGGAATTGAGCTGATATTGGAAATCCTACTGCAAGAAGGAGATCGTTGCCTGCAATTGACTTCATCTAGGAATTCTTAGAAGAATCCTCAATTCTCTTCCAGAAGTCCTCCATATCTATATTTCCGAGCTCTATGTCTCGAATGTCATAATTGCAACTTATGTAAGAAGAAGAATCCATCTTCTGATACTTATACTTCATCTTTCCTGTCCTATATGACTTATCCTTAGATTGGCCAGGGTCCAACATGAGGAGTCTTGAAGAAGAAATGCCTTGATGATTTCTAGGAAGAGCAATCGGCTTGAAAGTCTGTTGGACAATTACACAAACTTGCCACATTGTTCGGATTTTGAGACTTACAAAACACCTTCGTAAACCCCCGACGCAATGGAGTGTATGTTAGAAGTTAAGACATGTTGAGAATCGATGAAAACATGACACACTTTGTGGAAGTGTCGGACAAGTGGAAAGACCCGACACACACTATGGAACCGAGGATGTCGAGCGGTGAGAAATTCCCAACACATTGTGGATCTTGATGGATGTCGAGCACCTAGAAAAACCTGAAAGAAAGTGGAAAAAGAAAAAATTTAAACACCTTGTAAAACCCGAAACAAGTATATCGAGTTTATGACATGTCAGAATATGAAAAATTCCCACCTCGTGATCACCTAATAATTTCATAATATTTTTGAAATCTAAAAGTTACAACCCATGAAAAATAAGTAAATAACCTAGGGGTAAATTTCAAACAAGAAAACACATGGGAATAAGACAAGAATCAAGGAAAATGACCCAAAACCCCTAAACGAAAAGGGGGAGGAAATGAAATGGAAACCCCAAACAAACACCTCATAAATAACCCAAAAAGCTTCAAAATAGAAAGAAGAGAAGAGTACCTTCAACTAGCTTGAAAAATAATAAAACGGATGGCAAAATCGATCGGAAGCTCGATCAGGTTTGGAGGTAGAAGAAGCATCAACAAAAATCCAACGCAACAAAAATGATAAGGTAACAAATGACATGGAAAACCAACTATTTATAATAACCTAGCATTAATTACACCTCACTTGACACATGTGCCAACTTCCAAACAACTAGACATTAATGACATGTCATCATGCTTGGAGCATCCGAAAACCCGATATAAAGGATTTGATTCAATTCGGGTTTCGGGTTTTGGGAAACAAGTGACATGAAACATGCATTTGGAAAAGCATGTTCGATGTTTAGAAGTTCCAAAAACCTAACACACTACGGACTTAAGCAATCAGGTTTCAGGTTTTGGGAAACATGAGACATGTAACATGTAAGAAGCATGTTTTCATGCAATGAAAACTCAAAACCTGAAAATCTCTTTCAAAGGGAATTTTAAGATATTTTTCCAAAATTTTCCTATGGTTATCTCAATTTTAGCTGAAATCACTAAAACGAGATAACACATTCTCTCCTCATCATCCTCTCCACCCCATTCATCATCCCTCCTTTCTTTACTCTTGCCACTCCATTTTCCGTAATACTCCCCATATATATCACCATACTTACTCATCATTATCATTATTCATCTAACATTATGTCATCGTCATCTTCCTTTTTCATGCTAAGAATTATCAGTGGATTTCTCCTAGAATTCATTTATCCCCACTCTACCCATACCAGTTCACTCCTTTTTACCTCCATTTTCTTTTCCTTTCTTTTTCTTTTGTGCCCTATGATCATTATCGAGGATTTCTCCTAACATCCCTCCACTAGTATTGCCTTTCCATCTTCCCTTCGCCTTCCTCATTGTCTCTATTGTCTTCATCACATACTTGCCTTGGCATCATTTTCTATGTTGTCCTCTCGTATTATCTTCGTCCCCTCTTCTCCTTACACTTTAATCTTACTTCATCATTGATAACTTGATTCACCAACATCCCACCATCCACATGCATTTCCAGTGCGTTCTATTTCATATTCTTTACCCGGTCTTACCCGTAACACCGAGATTCAATTCCCTTCCTATTTTAGCTTTGTCATCTCTTCTTTCCATCCTATTTATATTTCCCCATTATCTTGAACTTCTTTCTCTACCACCCCTATCTTATTCCATCTTTATAGATCAGGTTCTTTTCCATTCTTTCAACTCCTATGCAGTCTCTTAGCTCCTCATGGTTCCTTTCTTTATCTTTTCTATTCTACTTCCTCTCCCCTCTTCTTTAAATTCTTCATCTTCTTCATCTCCTTCATCTTTCCACCATGTTATTCCTATTCATCTCTCCTATCATCCTTCTCTCATATTCTTCACATCTTATCTTTCTCAGCTTTGTCATCTCTTTCATGATCCATTCTTTCCACCCCTTTGTTTTTGATCTCCCTCTCCTTTTCATCCTTTCTTCTATCATTTTGTTGTCTTCTTCTTTGTCCTTCATCATTTCTTTCTTCCACCATTTCTCCTCTTTATTATCTTTGTTGCTTCTTTACTATGATATATCTATGTACATTCACCTTCACTTCTCATCTCGTCTTCTTCTTGTTTAGACTTCCTCCCTCCCTTCTTCTCCTGCTCTCTTTCTCTATTTTATTTTTCTCTAGGTCCCTCATACCTTACCTATTTATTTCCCCCTTATATTTTCCCACTACCTTCTTATTAACTATCATTCTCTCTCTTTTTTTCTTTCATCTATCTTCTCACCTCTCTTATCGTCCTTCTCTACTATTTGATCCCTCTCCTCCACCATGTCCTTTCTACTCCAACCATGTCTGCTTTCTCTTATCTCTATCATCTATCATCCACATCTTTCATCCCATCTTCCTAGGACATTTTTGTCTTGGAGGATACCATAACGGCCAACACCTATCTGATCTTGTACTCTTCCATGAATATTTGCTCTGTTGTTTCTTTGTCACAAAAGTATCTTGACTTCTTATCCTACTTACCGAACAAGTAGGATTGCTTTTATCTTCTAATTTTCTAACACTTATGCATCTTTCCTATGAAACATGATTACCATCATATTTATCACCCCTTTAGGGAATTTTATCTCACCTTTCTATCCTATCTGCTCATCATGTGCACATTTATGATTATTCCCCTTGGGGCATTTTTATTTACACATCCATCTCTCGTTATGTCATCTTTGTGCCCTATCTTGGGGCATATTTTCATCCTTTTACTTGTCAACACATATAACTCACTTTGTGTCCTTCTCGTGCCCTGTGATGGGGCATCATTATCTTCATCCTTGTACCTTTTGTAGATGCAAGATTTATTTACATGACTCCTTACAGATAAAGGGTTACGCACATATTTTACATTCAGTTGCACATATTTCGATGTTTTCCTATGACCCATTGGTAATCACAGTTTACATCCATACTTGAAATGGTCTTCACCCACTCATTGGTCTCGTAGAACATTGTCGCCTCTGTCTCCGCTGAGACCGTAGTTGTCCTCTACCGATGTGATATTGGAGTCACCGCCATACTTTTTTCACATTATTGCGATCCTTTTTTTTTCCTGGGGCATCTTGCCTTTGGTCATGTCTTCATCCATCCTTAGACACATATTTCATCTAACCCTTTTTGTTTTTGTCTCGTGGCTTGCTATCACAAACCACTCAACAAAAAGGGGCAAATGTAGACACCTATTTTTGGGTGTAACCCCTCTCTATCATCCCGCATTGACATCTTCTCCTCGCTTTTCTTTTGTTCTAAATCCCATCCATCTAAATTTTAATTAATTCATAGTTTTAATTAATTAATGGGTTCTACATACCCATTTAATAATCCAAATATTGTCACATCTCAAAAATAATGCAAAACATGGGCAATAATGCACCCATCCGACATCCCACTCTTAAAATTAAAAAAGAGAATACTTTATTTCACCTAATATCCCCACCTCTTATCACATCCTTATCTTTTTCTTTACTTTAAGTCAAATTGTGAGCCCCGCTGAATCACATCACTTCTTTTAATCAGGGTTACTTTACTCACCCCGAGTATCTTTTAACCTATAGTCTAACCTCACCATTAAGCTATAAATATGGGTTTTTCCCCATATTTGGAGAGGAAGAAAAAGTTAGAAAATTTGGGTGAATGCTGAGGAATTTTAGCCATTTATCATAATATCATTATTATTCTATCTTTGTGATAACATGTGGAATTTCCACGGTACTCTACTCGTGATTTGATTCATGTAGTGAGATTCATGTTGCACGCATCTGATCAATAGCACCATCTGCATACTGGCATCTTTTAGGTCCTTTTGTTTATCAACTTGCATGTTATCTATTTGGATTCTATTTTATCATTATTCTTATCACATGGGGTTGACAGCCACCGAGGGAGTTAACACTTCCCGGATCTACTTTGTCAGGAAACCCCCGCATAAAATCTCTAATCAATCTTTCTCTAGTGTATGTGAGCTTTAGGTTTCTTGGGATCACACCTAGGAGTTCAACATCAACTTTGCACCCATATTATCCATTGCCATCTCCAAGCTACTAATCCCTTGTATGCTCAATGTTGTTTTGTGTTTGTTGATTTCTTGTACACTAATCTGACAGAAGAAGGAAACTTCGATCAAGATTCACTTCATCCTCAAATTGAATGCTAACTAATTTTAATTGATTTATAATAGACTAAAAATCATTCAAATGAATTTATGCAAATCCACCTTCTTGCATCTTTAAATTAAACAATTTTTTCATCAAATAAACTTTATATGAAGAACTATGTTTTTCATATACATTTTCTAAATATTTCATCAGCTCTACCGTAGATCCTACTTCTGTAATATTTGAAGCCACAAATGTTGCCAAGCTCAATCTTATAGATCCCAGAGCTTTTCTATCAAAAATTTTCCATTCTTCATCAATCATATTTACAAGTATTTCATTTTCATCCAATGGTAAGTATAAATATTTATGATACAGATAATCCTCCACCTACATCTTCCATAATAGATAATCATGGCCATCAAATTTCTCTACTCGAATTTGCTATCTTCTCCCATTGTTTTACTCCCACTCAATCAGAAATCCCTCGGTGAGTATAGATCTCAAACACAACAAAACCCTCAAACAAAAAAATATTTGATATCAATTGTTGGGGTTATCACACTTTAGGTTTTACATATATATGAATCATAATCAAGCATACAAACAATGAATACAAAAATAACCAGAAGATTACAATACATAAGATTTAACATGGCTCACCCAGTGTGGGCTACATCCACCAAGAAACAACCAATTTATTATCACAAAGGAAATACAATGAATATTTTCAATCTTCCACAACTTCTTGGATGTCCTATAATTTCTTCTCTATAAGTTTTTTTAACAAAATAAAACTTCTTTACAATTCTTGTGATTATTTCTCAAATCTTACCTTCTAACTTTGGCTTCATGCTTATATAAGCATCTACAAACTTAGGGCACTTTAGCCATGGAATTACATCCATTATATTCTCTATTTAACTAAAGATAGATATAATTCCCACAACTTAATTATATTAGTCATGCACATGTAACCGATGCCAATTAGCCTAATCTGATTATAGTTCTTCCTTTCTTGACCAATACCACCATGGGTGACCGACGTCGCCATTCAACAACGATATCGAACAATGTGTGTTTCATCAAGCTCTGCAAAATCATGCCGGTGAAGCAATTATGCTCCACAACTCAACAAATCACATGCCACTAGCCAAAGAATTATAGAGAGGAAAGTCTAATTTATCCTCCAACCTTTAACCACTTCCCAAAACTATAGAGATATCTATATTGTCTGGTTTTTTGAGTGATCGACACCATGGTAGAAATAGTATTGAGAGAAAGGTCTGGTGTTATCCTCTAACATTTAATTATTCCCCAAAATAAAACACCACTGCAGATGATGTGTACTTGACGCATGTTCTAAGGAAAACGTCCATGTAAAAGCCTATGTGTATGAGTTATGTAGAGTTTGTTGAACCCAATGAAAATAAATATAAGAATATTCTTCCAAGCCATGATCTTAGATGATAATATCACACAACATTAGATTTATAAAATAGAAGAGATAAAATACCATATATGGAAATCCATCATAATCCATAATGTTCAATACATTAGAATACAATGACTTAAATTACTTAATAAAAATATGTACATATAGGAGGAGGGAAGTGAAACTACTACCTAAATCGGTAATGAAGAAATCCCACTAACTTATATTGATAGTTAAGTTAACTCCGGAAGACTAGTAAGGTAACTCCACGTAACCGAGAAGCTAACTCAACACAACTAGTAAGCTAACTCCACACAAATAGTACACATAAGAAATTTAACCCAACAAGTGTAGGGCTAACACAAGTGTAATAATTATCCTAATAAATAAATAAAAGGATAAATAATAACCTACACTAACACCCGCTTGTAAGCATAACTTATGTGGGTGACAAAGAAAGTGGGTCCTCGACTACAAGGCCCGATGAGGTACCCACATATAATAACTTCGAAAATTGGCCACCACAAGGTACCCAAAACTAGTAATAATAAATTATAGAGAGGAAAATCCCATTGCAAGATATCCTAAGAAGCTCGGATCTAAAAACTCGTAAAATGTTAAAGCGATGCAGGTGTGTAATGTGGTCTCGAATCCACCGCTCGATCATAGAAATAGAAAACAACCGATCTTGGGCTTCACCAATAGGTCCATAGAAGGAGACTATTAATGGAGTGATGTGGAATGTCCAAAAAAATACCAAACATAATTTGAACTACTACAAACAGGTGTACCACGATCCAAGAACAACCAAGGAAACAAGGCAAGGACATAAGATCCAAATAAATAGGAGTGCCATGATCCAAGAAAATCCAAGGTAACAAGTTAATGACACAAAACCTGTAGAAATAAGATCAATTGCTACAAATAAGTGTGTCACGATCCAAGAACAATAACCAAGGTAATAAGGAAAGGACAAGAGATCCAAATAAATAGGGGTTCCACAATCCAAGAAAATCCAAGGTAACAAGGCAAGGGCATGAAACCCGAAGAAGTAGTATCAACACGTAACAAGGAAAGCACAAAACCCAAAGAATCAGATCAACACCACACCCTCCCATACTACCAATGGATAGAGTGACACCACAAATCTACAAGAGTTTCCAAAATCAACTACTCGAACGTTGAAAAAAAACCTTTGGGCTTCTCTAGAATAGCTCCCCCACAAGAGAGATGATCAACATTCCAAAAAAAGTGTCAAAAATACAGATCCTAAATATCTCAACAAACAAGAGATATATAAATGTATACACCCATAGATACAAGAATGCAACACTAAAAATTTTAGGATGTCACGCTCAACTGAAATTACGTCCACAAGTGATTATAACACCGTCCCAAACACCATGAAAGGAACGATAATAATATTAGATCTCAAATGATAATAACACACCACATTATATTTGAGAAAAAGAAGAGCTAAAATGCCATTTATGGAAATCCATCATAATCCATAATGTTCAATACATTAAAGTACAATGACTTGAATTATTTAATAAGAAAGATGTACATATAGGAGAAGGGAATTACAACTACTACCTAAATAAGTGGTGAATGACTCCCACTAATCGAGAGTGGTAGTTAAGTTAACTCCGTAAGACTAGTAAGCTAACTCCACATAACCGAGAGGATAACTCAACACAACTAGTAAGCTAACTCCACAATACTAGTACACCTAAGCAAGTTAACCCAACAAGTTTAGGGATAACACAAGTGTAAGAATTATCCTAATAAATAAATAACACGATAAATAATAACCTACATTAACACCCAATCATTGTGTAACTTCCCCTAGTTTAGGTGCTCCGGGAAAGGAATCACTACATTAAGGACCCAAGTATGATTCTCAACTCTCGAACTATATTGTACTAATATTGTGTTGTGTTATATACTACAAAGACCATTGTATAGGGTGAATGATTCACCCAAATGATGCCCCCTCTTTGGCGACACATGCGCGCGTCATTGTAGGGAGTATGCGGCCCACAAGAGGACTCGGGTTGCCGATACTTTGTCTTGCAAAGGAAGGGGATGTGCTTGGTAGAAACCAAGGCACATGCGAAAAATTATTTAGGAATCAATTGCTAGTATGAACAAGCATGCATGTAGAAGATAAGTGTAAGCTACGAAGACAATGTATAAGATAGGATACAAGTAAACACACAACAAGACAACATAGACCATGAAAAGAGGGTTGAAAACATGGGACACCATTCATAATATTGCGAGACAATTACGACCGTAATTTCTGCAAATAAACAAGTGTGCGCATAAGATAAAGGGAAAATACTACATATAATAACAAATAATGACAAACAAGTACAAGTAATGTAATAGATAACCATGGAAATAAGTAGCCCTATATAACAAATGTTACACATGAAGCACCCGTTAGCATGTTAGAAAGATAAAAATTATGTCAAAGTGTGTATAGTATGATAAAGGAGGGTGATATGAACAAAAATGAAATAATAACACATGTAGTGTACGAAAGTGGATGCCCCTGGGAGCCGTTATGGGACCGGTATTAATTATTGTTCCAAGCATACATGCTGTGTAAAATGGACCTATAAATTTTTTTATCACAACTAGAAAAGTAAGTGAAAGTGCATGTGTGTAGGATAAATATAATGATATATAAGATATCTATCTAGCATGTGTAATAATGTGAACATGTACAAGTAAATGCAAGCAAGAGTAAATGAAACCAAGATATGCAGTATGATGTGGATGGATGGAATGGAATGAAATGTGAATGATATGAGCCGCATGCCCCCTAGGTGAATACAATTGTATGCAAGTGATGTCCACTTATTTATGCCTCCTCAATAGTCAAGAATGGACCATAAACAAGAGTGTGACATCATGAAATGGTCAAACTATATGTTGTGTGTAACATGATGTGATGAATGTGTAATGATGATATGCAACATAGAGATGAGGTGTGATAACATATTATGATTTAGCCTAAAACATATATCACTAAAGGATGCTAGAATACATTATGATGAAACCTAAAGCATGTATCATTAGTCTAGGAATGTCACATGAGAAAAAGTTTGAATGGTTGAATATGTTAGTGTGATGAGGTCCATTTGATTTGTATACCATCAACATTCTTGTATGGACCATGAGACTAGAGTGTCACATCACATAGTGATTACAACACATAAAATTAGATGAGAATATTGTGTAGATTAAATGTGGTGATGAGGAAATGTTATGATGTGTAATGTAATATGTATAGTATGCAATGCAAGAAGCGTGGATGAGAAAAGATGTGTGAATGCATAGTAGATGTAAGACGTAACATGTAAGATGTAAGATGTAGGAAGTAAGATGTAAGATGATGTGAATATGCATGATGTGTAGTGTCTATTATGTAGTGTGTGAGGTTCATGTGTAGAGGATGCCCTCAACAGTTAAGTGTGAACCAAATCACAAGAGCGCGTCATCGGGTAATAACAATAGAAATGTATTGAGATGTGTGTGATGAATGTTAAAGACTGGATCTAATGCATGTAAGATGTATAAAAATTGATAATGATAAAATATGTGGTGGGGAAAGTAAGTACGATTCCCCCTTAAGTGTGTGATGATTATTGTTTTATTCAATGAATGATGTTTCGAATAGGCGAGATAGGTGAGGTGCGAAGATGATGAAGTGTAATTAATAGTGTATAGTTGATGAAATATTGTATCGTATGTGAGACTAGAAATATATAATAATAATAATAATAATAATAATAATAAATGTATATATATATATATATATATATATATATATGAGTGATGATGTAACAGTAGAGATGCGAAGATAAAATGAGGGTCTTATTGTAAGAGATCCTCAACAGTGGTAAGAAACGAAATAACATGAGTGTGTCATCAAGGGGTAGGATGACCGAGTCACCTAAGCAAAGATCCGGTTGGCATGATGCGGTGGCAACATGTGTGGAAAAAGAAACAACATGACCATGTGATGGTGGTGAAGTTTGAAATGTGTCCTAATCATCAGTAGAAGGGGTAATTGCTTTGAAAAAATGAATTGGAAATGGAAGTGGAGCAGCACAAGAAGAAATCTTAAATGGTGGTAACCTAAGTGGGATTGATGACACTACATAAGGCTTGATAGTAGAAGAAGGTAGACTGATTTTGAGAGGTAAATGTGTATTTTGACTTGGTAATGCCATAAATGAATTGAAATGAGGGGGTGTTTTATTAATTTTGAGAGGCGATTGCTTAGGCGGTTCTTGATTCTCTATAGAAGGAACCTTAGAAATGATGGCATGATGTTCATTAGATATAGATGAATCAGATTTAGGAACCCATTGGGATGTAAAAATTGTAGACAAGAATGCAACAAAATGTTGTACATCGAATGAGATAAAGCCTTGACACTAAAGATTATTGAGTCTTCGTTGTAAAGCATAGTAATCATTGTCATTATGTTAATTGATTTGATGATAATTACAATATGGATTACCTTGATATTCTACAAGTCAATAATGAGGATAGCCTTGAGTAGATGGTAAAGTGATCAATTGATGACTAAGGAGCTCAAGTAAGAATGTCATGTTGTGTAGCATTGCGATCAAAGGTGAGAGGATCTGGTAATGGTATGACTTGAGGCTCACTGATATAAGCACATGTAGAAGACATAGAATGAAGATGGGATGTAGAAGGAGAAAAACATGAGCCTAAGAAACATCCTTAAGATGTTGGATTTCATATTTAAGAGATGTAATTGTGGATTCCATAGCCTGAAATTTGTCTTGAAATAAAGAATGCAAAGCTTGAATTGAGTCCAACATGGATTGATTAGATGGAGGATCACGAATACTAGGGTTGTCAGATAAATGATTGAAGATAGGACTTATTTCATGTGGCGACGTATCTTGAGGAAGATACATGGTGTCTAAGGTTTTTTACGTAAAACCGGTAATTGGGATGCATCTTAAGTAAATCAAACAAATAAATTTGAGGAATTGTATAACCCATGATAGAGAAAAATGAGGATCCTAAGTGTGAAAGCGTTCGGGTTCTTCAAAATGATAATGCTAAAGTGAAAAATAATATCCTAATCTAATGCAAGTTTACAAGAAATAAATGAGTACTAAAATATTGAACTAATACCCAAACAAACCAAGATAGAAAATATGAAACCCTAATGTGTAAAGAGAGGTAAGATGCCTTAGTTGATTTGAAGAGGTTGCTAGAGTTTTTCGTAGTGGGGACTAGCTGGAAAGAGATGGAGGACCCTCGTACGTAAGCCTAGAAAAATGCAGATTTCACTAGACCGAGAGTCTAATTTTTAGGTACCTTGGTCTCGCTTAGATGCTCAAAAACATCCTCTAAGGTGTCGTAAGAGGTTTGCACTTGCTCACCTTTTGTCATGTGTATGTTGTTTTATTTTTTTGAATGTCTCTATAAATATTGAATGAATGAATCACCTGTAAAAACCCAAACAAAGAATCAAAGCCTAAAAAGAAAGATGCAAATGAAGGGTTCGTAAATATTGTACTTTCTCATGAATAAATGACATTTAATTTATGTACTTGAGTTGTATATTTCTTTCTTCTTTCAAATTCATGTATATTGATTGTATAACGAAATAAACAACTCAAACACATATTTAAATGTATTTACATGCAAAAATAAAGAGTTTTGGAATACCTGTAACTTAATAATGAACTCTCTTTCTTGTAAACTGCAACTCTGTTTTCTATTCTCGAATGAGCACTTCACCTAAACTGTGATTCCCGCCTTCATCAAGGAAATACATTAGTCCTTTGGGTCTTTTGTGTTAGGAATTAGAGAACAAATATGTAGAAACAATTCCTCAAATCAAAACAAGAGGAAACTATTTAATGAAAATTATACTTACATAAATATAACAACATAAATAAATAATGCACAAGAAAAGAAAAAGACAATATTTAACGTGGCTCACCCAATGTGGGCTATGTCCAACAAAAAATTTCTCATATTTATTACAAGCCACCTCTCTCTCAATACAATACCCAGATCTCGTTTTAGAGCTATGCTCACCAAAATCTCCCGAATTCACACGCCTCTTCAATGTCATATCTCCCCATCAAAGATACATTTATAGGAAATTGCTAAAGTAGTTTTACAAAACCATGGGCCAAAACCATGTGCCAAAACCAAGAAATTGTGAATAGTAAAATTGTGAATGTTTTTTTCCTCGTGTATAGTCTTTAACTCTTCCAAACATGAAAATAGGCTCCACAACATAACAATCTCCCACTTGGAGACTAGTTTTCCTCTGAGCAAGCTTCTTAACCCTTCACTGTCATCTGTGAAGGTCAACCAAAGTTGAACATAGCTTCAGTTTTTCCCTTGTGACCACCTCGGTCATCATGTCTGTAGGATTCTGACTGGTATGAATCTTCTCTAGCTTTAACTTCTCTTCCTCCAAAGTTTTCCTAATGAAATGGTAGCTTAATTGTATATGCTTCATCCTAGAGTGGAAAGAAGAGTTCTTAGCTAGGTGTATAACACTCTATCACTATGCAATTTTATTTCCTCATGCTTATGCCCTAACTCCTCAAGAAATTGTTGTAACCAAATCATTTATTTGCTTTCCTATATGGCAACAACATACTCAGCCTACGTGGTTGACAAAGCCACCAACTTCTGTAGTCGTGAAATATAGTTTACTATTTTCCCACCTACAGTGTAAACATAACCTACCATTCTCCTCTTGTTGTCTACATCTCCAGCCATATATGAATCTACATAACCACAAAAAGGGGTGTCCGATCCACTATAGCAAAAAAAAATCCCCATAGTCCCTCTCAAATACCAAAGGATCCACTATATCGCCTCCTAGTGATCTCTACTTAGATCACTCATAAGTCTACTCACTACTCCTACCGCATGGGAAATATCGAGCTGGTGCACACCATGGCATACATCAAACTACCAGCCACTAATGAGTAAGGTACCTTGACATCTGGTTTCTCTCCTTTTTTGACCTTGATGATGAAACCACCGCCACCTGCTAGCGGGCGGCGGTCTCATATCTTGTTTAACCACCACCTTTCGGGCGGGCGGTCCTTCACGCATTTTCCAGCATGTTCTTTTGATCATGACTTGCGTAATTTTTCAACATTTACCAACTTTTCTCAACCACCTTAGCTCGTATTAATGTTTTATGTTCCTGGAATAGTGTTTCTTCATTGTTTAATGGTAAAAGAGTTCTAATAGGAATCACCTTTGGGTGAATGTGAAATCTATAAATAGCCACTTGTTGTTTTAAAAATGGCCCCTCAACTTCTCATTTCCATTGTTTAGTCTTTCAATTTCTTGCTTAGAATTCATTTTGTTTTCATGTTTGCATCCATGCTAGTTTTCCTTTGCTGTTAGAAGCCATTCGATCTTCTTGCTTCAGTCTTGTTCATTGTTGTTCATACAAATTAGTTTAGAGCAGAGTAGTGTCATTTGTAGATTGAATCCATTAGAGTTGCAGGTTGTGTTCTTCACAGAAGGTAGATTCTAGAATCTCTCGGTACACTTGTGTTGTATTCCCATAATAAATCCCACTAGGAATTACATATGCCAAGCTCTGTCACTTGCGTTGTCCCTCTCCTACTCATTATATTCGGTCTATATCCAAAGCTGCCATTGTTCAAAATACCTTTTTCTGTTGATGCTAGCATATACACTCTTCTGGATTCACGTGAACATGAAGGAATGAGGAGATCATTATGAGGGGACAAAATCATACACTATTGGATTCGCCACTGTTATACAAATTCCAGGTTTTATCTGTCAAAGTTCTAGTTAAAACATATCAAATAGAGTAGTGAAATATTTCATTTCAGTTAAATTTCATTTTCGATATTGCCGGGGAAGCTGTGGGGATTGATAGTTTCTCAAAAACTATGATTCATTCCTCACTTATGAGGTAGGATCGAAAGTCTTTCAATTAAGTTAATCAACTATCTAGTTATTTAGGATAAACTCACAACTGCACAGGCAAGTAGCTACACTGGGCTACCTTGCTTGTTTTAATTTTGTTATTAGATTAGTTGTCATTTTCTGAATATATTAGATTAGTTTCTCTTTTAATTCTATTAAAAATTCTATCAAAAATACAAAAATAGAGGAATATATATATATATATATAGATATATCTTGCATAATCTTGCATAATTAGTTTATTTTGTTTTGATTAGGTTTATATTGATCTTGTATGACAATCACGGGACCTAGAGAGCCCAGGGAATACGTTTTTGAGCCAATCATGCCTGGCCAAATCTTGTTGTAGCATTAAGCGACATAGACCAAAATCTCGAGAATTCGGTCTTCGAACAACAATAGACCTACAAGAAATCAACACACAACTAAGAGGATTAAACATAGAAGATGACAAAGCACACACATTCTGGTCAAATCAGCCAAATTATAGACTACCTTGATAGATATCCATATGATTGTAGAAGGACTGAAAGAGAGAAAACATTTGGTTGTGATCCACTAGTCCCATAGCCAGATGCAGGAGACCTCCTCGTTGATATAGACACTAGCTTACGTATCCAAGTTGCCAGAACACCTGTTAGGTACTCTGAGAAAATCATGTAACTTCTAGTTCTAAACGTAGAGGCCGAAAAGGCATACGATTATTGGATACTCGGAATCGGGGTTGACTCTTC
Source organism: Taxus wallichiana var. yunnanensis (assembly GCA_018340775.1). Classification (NCBI taxonomy): domain Eukaryota; kingdom Viridiplantae; phylum Streptophyta; class Pinopsida; order Cupressales; family Taxaceae; genus Taxus; species Taxus wallichiana. The sequence continues at coordinate 209,737,796 of CM031233.1, read as the reverse complement.
ATATGACCATAGGAGGTCCACAACAACCACGAAACTTACGGTTGTGATCCACAGGTCCCATAACCCAATGGGCCTACAAATCAATCAAATATTGACACCAACTTGCGAACGCTGGTGTTTAGGTCCTCTCCACTTCCACCAGACATCATCACACAACTATCATTATTAAACATAGCAGCTAATCAAGCTAAAGATTTATGGACTAGACCAGAGAATCATCCATAAAACACCAAAAGATCCACTACACATTTAGCCATTCCATTTTCATGACCTTGTCGGGAGATATATACTGAAGCACCCATAGGTCATCTTCCACGTATCCCACAACCCATAGATCGGATCATGGTAGAGCTCGATATTGATTGGAGCCTTCGAGCAGCTATCCTCACCGAATGATCTATCACACCGATTCAGGTTAGGAGGGCCTTCTTTGCCTTAGATTCACAGATCCCATTATTGCGTGTTGAAGACATAAGATTACCTAACTAGTTTATCTACACCCACGTGTATTCCATCCCCACCGGTTGTCTCGGCACGACCTCGAGAGGTCGGGTGCGAGGAAGAGTTACTTGTAGATTCCCATGCTCGCATGTCACTTTTCCATCATACAAAATTGGTGAACCCAACGTGAAACTTCCTACCTTAGGAGTTTTTATCTACTTGTCTTCCATTTCTACTTGTTCTTCCACTTTTACTTTTCATCTTTTCCCTCATTAGCCTTCACATCAGCTTCACCAACAAAATTGGTGAACCCAACGTGAAACTTCCTACCTTCTACGATCGAGTCTTATTTCTACTTGTTCTTCCAAATTAGTTTACTTTTCATCTTTTCCACCTCATTAGCCTTCACATCAGCTTCACCAACAAAATTGGTGAACTTGACGTGTGAATCAAACTAATATTCCTCTTTCTATTTTCTTTTCTTTCATCCACCTTCGCTCTTTCCCATTATTCTGCGGGTATTCATATACCCCCAAATATGTCGGGATACGATGCATATGGCAGACCTCTCCTAGGTCTTGAAGCATACTACGATCAACTAAATAGACAACCATCACCCTCGCTCTCAGCATGGGGTGACAACTATTCAACTAACCAATTTTCAACACAAACTCCACCTCCAAGGACTAGATATAGTTCTTCTTTCCAAATAGAGGAGTTGGATCAGCTCACTCAAATGCAACAACTAGAGCCTTTAGGCTCAAACAACATGATGCTCACTGGAGAATCTGGTTCATCTCCTCGGGTGTTGCTTAGACCACAAATTAGTAGACAGTCAGATCCATATCTATTTTTAGATGATGAATACTTAGCACGTTATGCTAGGAGTGAACAATGCTCTCAAAATATGTACCCACCTATAGGAGGTTTGCAAACACAACCCGAGGTCTCGTTCCAAGAAAACACCCCCATTCCTCCACCTATAGGAAATGCCCTCGGTGAAACTTGGCAGGGCACCGATCAATTCATAGCAGGGTACCATATGCCTATATAACCTCAAGATATACAACAAATGCCACTAAGGAAAAATACCATGTGTCTTCACCAAATGAGGTCATCTCAGCCTTAGTTGAGAAGGTTAGAGGGTTGGAACTTGCTCAAGCAAATCAAAATTCACAGTTCATGCAAGCAGGAACTTCCAATCCTCCACATCATCCCAGCCAAGTAGACCTCCTCACAGGAATAGGCACGTTGGGCATGCCTCCTCAGTACTTACAACAAATGCCAACTAGAACCACATTTTCTAATGCCGCTCCAGTTGAGAATATAATACCTCCCGGTTTAGTACAAAACAACCCATTCTGAGCAATGCTCCTCCATACTTAAACATGTATTCCAAATCACCACAGGGAGATATGTTCTCTTCTCCCGGCATGTTTTCTCAAACACAGGGATTTCCTTATGCCCCTGCAAATACATATGCTACGCCATATCAACAACCCATTCCACCTCCACCCCCTCAGCAAGCACCATCAATGGTCGAAACCTATGCGATAGGGACTTATTCAGAATATTTGAAAGAACCTTTAGACTTCACTATACGAAGCGTCATGCTTCCAAGACCTCTCCCTGATCTACCCAAGTACAAAGGAGAGGGAGACCCGAATGCACATATTAAGGCCTATGCCACAGCCATTCGAGAACTGCTCCCTTGGGATGGAGTTGTTGCTAAAATATTCCCCAAAACTTTAGAGGGTATCACCCTCGATTGGTATTATAGAATACCTGAAGCCTCAATACATTCATTTAAACAACTCGTTTCAGAGTTCATCAAGGCGTTCGACATGAACAAATTGTTGAGAACAGGAATCAGGGAATTCTTGCATATTAAACAAGAACACAATGAATCTGTTGCTCATTTCATCCAAAGATGGCGTACAGTCCTCTATTCTTCAGCAAGCACTCCAAACATGGATCGGATGGAACTATGTGATTTATTCCTTCATTCTCTCGGTAGAGATAAAGGAAGAAGTCAGAAGTTCCCACTAAGAACTTATGATGAAGTGCTCGAGAGCGCTCTCGAAATAGATCAAGCTGCAATAGATAGCGGTCATGAAGACATATGGAACAAATGGGAGGTTAATCATCCCCAGACCAAAACACTACGACTTATCCTACTACCACAAAAACCAATCGAGGACCTAAAATCCTTAACAAAAACCATGGGTGACAACGAGATGGAGTGGTGACCAAACTAAAAAAAAAAACATTGTAAATGTTCCACCACCGGTTAACAATCAACGAAACAACAATTTTACCCCAACAATCAATGCGGTGGATTTTAATCATCCCCAATGACAACAACAACAACAACAACAGATCGAGATCCAGACACAGGGTCCAAGTCAAAACTCAACTGGATATCAAAACCAAAACCAAAGGCAACAAACAAAAAACTTTAATCCTAATAGTCAATAGTTTAATCAGAGTTTTGGACCACAACACGTGCCAAACCAACAACCTAGGAGTTATAATCCCAACTCGTATTGTGGTTTCCACAAAATTTGAGGCCATGACACTAGGACTTGCCATGATTACAATAAGTTCATGCAACATTTTCCAGAAGAACAAAGACAACTCTTCATAGATATGTTCTTAATAGATTCTGTGACACCTATGCCAAATACTTTCACGGGATATTCCCTCAAAACACACCTCTTAAGATCTTGATGATCCACTTCCAAATCACAATAACAATAATAAATTAAATCCAAATGGGACGAACAAGGGTGTAATGACAGGAAATAATGATCATGAAGCCTCGACTTCACTAAATCCACCTGTCACACCACAATTAGGAAATCAGCCACGAACCAAGATAGTTGGTCTAGTGGAGTTAGATATTGAGCTGCACGTAGAAGCCATAACAAGAGCATGAGAATATTCTTCTCAACCAAATCCAATCTATCCACTAGAGCCAGATAACATTCAACAAACATTGGTAAAACCCATAGGTGCTTATGATTTAATTAATGACTTAACAAAGACCTTCTCTCACATCTCCTTTTTGGACTTATTGAAAAATTCTCCTGCCCATAGGGCTGCTCTTTTAGAAGCACTAGGTCTAGGTCATTTAATTAACATCACTCCACCTCCCAAAACACAAGTAAACCATATAGACTTTGATATCCACCCTCCAGGGCAGCCGGAGATAGGGATCTGAGTTTATATTCGACATAAACAAAATGCCAACGAGATGCTGAAATTACACGTAGAGGTGATCCGGCCTTGCATTTACAGGTGTGGGTTTATAATTACGTTAAACATGCAATGGTTGATGATGGGGCAGCGATTAACATTGTCCCCTTCTCTTTCCTTCAAAAGCTAGGATATGGAGAAACAAACTGTTCCCTGACAAAAATACGCTAAGAGGTTATGATAGCCTTAAAGCTACTTGATTGGGACTATAATACTACCGGTCACCTTAGGACCCAAGACAATCCTCACCAGAGTTTTATATCATAGATCGGAAACCAACTATAATATGATCCTCGGTCGACCATGGATACATCACATGAAAGCAATCCCTTCTACGTTATTCCAGGAAATAAGATTCTTACACCTAGGAAAGATATTCATAGCAAAAGGTGACCCAAAACCATTCGACATACACCTAGCAGACTGAAGAAAAAAGACCGAGGCGTTCACTCTGAGTTTGAACTCAAAACCAACTTAACAAACCAATCGACTCAAAACCGGAAGAAAAATTAATACCTACTGACAGAACTAGAAATTACGAACCTAGTCAAGGGCATCCCAGGCCCTCGAGGATGAAGCTAACATTGTAGAAACAGTGTCATTAGGAACTACTACAAAAATTGTCAAATTCTTTGGAACAAGATCTACCAATTTTCCTACCATTTGATTCCACAGGTATGGGATGTACCCTAGGAGTTGGTTCTCTTCCAGCAGAGGAACTTTGCATGGTAGAAGTAACCAAAATAGAAAAAAAGATGCAAAAAAATGTCCCAACATCCATTTTCCTAGTAAATATTGGACTCTCCACTTTGATGGAGCTAGATGTCGCTATGGAGCCGGGGCAGGTGTGATCTTTACTTCTCCTGAGGGAAAGATCCTACCTTTTTCTTTTAAGTTAAACTTTGAATGTACAAACAACGGTGCTGAGTACGAAGCCCTCCTCCTTGGCCTCATCATAGCCAAAAGGATCGGTGTTAATGACATCAGAGTGTTAGGAGACTCACAATTAGTTGCAAACCAAGTCTCTGAAGTATATGAGACTAGAGCTGAGCACTTACAGCTCTATAAAACAGGTATTAGATCTAAGCAAAGGATTGACTTCATATCCATTGAGGCAATCCCACGAGAATAGAACCTTCTCGTAGATTCAATAGCAACCTCAACTTCACGTTTTACCCCAAGTAATGAGTTGGAAGATACAAGTTTCAAGGTATCACTTCATACTGAACCATTGGTGAAGAAAATGTCAACAACCCTCTTCTAACACATACAGTTGAGAATGAATCTTCTATCTTACATCATGTTGACAGTGATAAAGTCACTCTCGAATATCTAAATGCCTATGCAGAGCTACACCTTGCTCACCCTATAGTTGATCTTTCCCTAATACCACACTCCTCTTCCTACTTTGGAAATCCCATGGTAGAGTCTCCTCCATAGAAGGATCTCGATATCTACGAGATAGAAAATGGAGAAAGCTTGGAACTACCTCCAGCCCCACCTAAATTTGAAGAAGGTAACACTTCTTTGATAGAAGAAACCATTGACATAAACATTGGAATGGAGGAAGAACCAAGAATTTTGAAGTTGGGATCCTCGTTAACTCTGGAAGAAATAGAAATACACACCCAAATCCTCAAAAAACATCAAAAGGCTTTTGCATTTAATTATAAAGAAATGATGGGTATCGCACCACAAGTTGTGGTACATAATCTCGTCACTAAACCAGATGTGAAGCCAATTAAATAGAAGTCAAGACCAATGAAGCCAAAAGTGGCTCTCATGGTAAAAGAGGAAGTAGTAAAACTTCTCCAAGTAGGATTCATCAAGCCCATTGACTATTCACAATGGGTGTCTAATATCGTTCCCGTCCTCAAAAAATAATGGGAAGATACACATTTGTATAGATTTTCGGGATATTAACAAAGCTTGTCCCAAGGATGATTTCCCATTACCATCCATCATTGATTATCATTGATGCAACAAATGGATTTGAACTGCTATCCCTCATGGATGGGTTCTCGAGTGCAATCAGTTAAAATATCTAAACAAGATCAAGCCAAAACCACATTTATAACTCCTTGGGGAACTTATTGTTATGTTGTCATGCCATTTGGTCTTAAGAACACCGGCGCTACGTATCAGTGGGCAATGACTTATATATTCCATGATCTTATCCATAAAATTGTGGAATCATATGTGGATGACTTGTTGGCCAAGGCCAAGAAATGTTGTGATCATCTGGAAGTGCTCCGTATCATCCTCTCATGACTAATTGAGTATGGTGTCACATTAAACCCAGAGAAGTGCGTGTTTGGTGTAACAGGAGGCAAACTTCTAGGATACATTATATCTTCACGAGGGATTGATGTTGATCCGGCCAAAATACGGGTTGTTCTCGAAATGATCCCACCTTGGATGAGAGTCTGGAATCAGGTCATTTCTTGGGAAACTTGGTGCAATCCGAAGGTTCATCCCAGATTTAAGCTTTTCCATTCATCCAATCAACAATCTACTCAAGAAATATTATAGTGTCGATTGGACTGAAGATTGCAATGAGGCCTTTGAAGCAGTTAAGCACTTCTTGTTGTCACCACCCATGCTAATGCCTCCCAAGCTAGACCACCCTTTGATCCTATACTCACGAGCCACTCATGTCTCGCTGGCTTGCACATCTTTGGCTCAAGAAGATGATGATAAATGAGAATGCGATGATCTATTTCATTAGCCGAACGTTGCTTGATTATGAAACACGTTACACACAGGCAGAGAGAGAATGCCTTGCCATAATTTTTGCAACAAAACATTTGAGACATTACATGTTAAACCAGGAAACAAGGGTCATTGTAAAGACAGACCATTTACTGAACATTTCTCACACAAGGATCTTTATCTAAAAAGGTTGGCCATTTCATAACCCTAATGGGAGAATTTGAGTTAACATTCGTAAACCAAAAATTCATTAAAGGACAAATCATTGCAGATTGGTTAGCTGACAATCCACTAGATGGAGGTGAGCTGGTAGATCTAGACTTTCTGATGAATGTGTATACTTTGTCAAAACCAGACCCCCATTTCTACATGTCCCTGGTATACTGATATCATCAATTTTATCATGGACCATACATACCCAGAAAGTGCCACGTCACAACAAAGAAGGTGGTTACGCATTATTACCACTAAATATGTTGTTTTAGACCAAGTGCTCTATCGTAGAGCCTTCGACGACATGCTTCTAAGATGCGTCGACATAGAAGAATCCAAGAGGATTCTTCATGAATCCCATAGTGGGATATGTGGGGGCCACTTCGGTGGTCACGCCACCACTCACAAAATACATCGGATGGGCTATTTTTGGCCCACTCTCGAACATGACGTAGTGGAATTTTATACGTAAGTGCCACAAATGTCAAGAATTCTCTCACGAGATTCACATGCCAACACAATCCTTGTAACCAATAAGCGACTCTGTGGCCCTTCTCCACTTGGGGTCTAGACTTAATAGGGAAATTCTCTCCCTCATCAACCGATGGCCATAATTTTATAATCACAGCCATGGAATATTTTACCAAATGGGTGGAGGCCATGCCTCTCACCACTATACCAGGTTCGGTGATTGCCAAATTCATTTTGAACCAAATTATCTGCAGGTATGGTGTCCCACAAGTCATTATCTCAGATAATGGCACGTCCTTTAAGAATGATGAGGTTCGTGAGTTATGTAGCAAGTTCAAGATAAACCATCACACAGCCTCTCTTTACTACCCTCAAGCCAATGGGCAGGCTGAAGCGACAAACAAAACATTGAAAGCTATTCTCCTCAAAATAGTCAAGGAGAACAAATGAGATTGGCATTTAAAACTATATCCGGCCTTGTGGGCCCACCGAACCTCAATAAGAACACCAACAGGAGCAACTCCTTTCTCATTGGTATTCGGAGCAGAAGCAGTTCTCCCACTTGAGGTTGAAATACCCAAGTCTCGCATCTCATTACAAGGATTACGGATGAAGAAGCTTACGGGGGAGGCACACCTCTCTCAACTAGAAAGCCTTGATGAGGCCAGGTTAAATGCCGAACAATGGCATAGAGCCTATGTTGACCGGATGTGCGGTAGTATAACAAAAAAAAGTCTATGAGTGAGAAATATATGAAGGAGATCTAGTTCTAAGACTAGACAGCCGGATCGATAAGAAAACCGGTGAAGGAAGAAAGTTCCGCCCAAATGGTTGGGCCCATACCGAGTCATGAAGGACTACGGAAATGGTGCGTATCTCTTGTGCACACTAGAAGGTGAGGAATTTGGTGAAACTATCAATTCCTTGCACCTTAAGCGGTTTTACGCATAAAACATCAAAGTCATTGCTAGTACATTATAGCTACCTACATTGCATTAGTCTTTTAGCTTACTTCATTCTATCCATTTCACAAAAATGATAGTTCTAGGAGCTTACTCTTAAAAAAATCTATTACAAATTTATGAAGATATTGGCAAAAATATTCATATCACATCTCTTCAAACATCATCAAATATTTTCAAATCTTCTCATCAATTTTGACAAACAAACATTGAGAAAACCATACCAAGACCTGCATACTTGGCTTTGCTCTTTCTTTCTACTAGGTAAAGTTGTCCTTGCCTACGGTCTGTTCTAGAAGCTTCTTGGTGTCACATCTATCCCTCTTAAAATCTCTTGGAATGAAAGGATATCCCAAAGTCATAGATCAAAAATGTCAAAATCAAAAATGAAATCAAATCAAAGCAAGCAAACAAAATATTTTATTTTACACACTTCTTTGCCCCATCAACCTTCGGTGATAAGCCCACATCTCTTACTGGTGATGTGAGGTTGGGAAAGGAAAGAAGTGCCCTTACTCACCTATATCTTGCCTTTGGTGACAAACCCATGCTTCTTACTAGTGGCGTGAGGCGGGGTGTGGGGGGTCCAGTCACACAAACTAACAAATCTTGGTATGCTAAAAACACAAGTCAAATTATGTTAAGAGAAAGCAAATATCCAAACATCCAAATTCCAAAGAGATCAAATCCTCAAAACCAGATTTTGTCAACCAGGTTGCCATTTATGAATCTAAGTCTAGATAAACTAAAAAGTAAGTGGCCTTCTAAGCTTGGTAGTAGTTATGAGTAGGGTGGGTGTGTAGGTCCAAATTTGGTTCTTGTTCTTGGTTTGTCTGTCTCTCATCATTCCATTCAATCAAACTCATACAACTTGTGCCCTTCCTAATTCTTGGTGTTGAGCCCTCGCGTCTTACTAGTTGCGTGGATTTGGGATTGGGGCAAGTTCATCTCTTTATCACTATGCATTCATCACATTTTTCCAATATAAGAAGGAATTACAAACATTTCCCAAAGAGTTCAAAAGTTCAGTACTACCATATGTTAGTATCATCTCATATCAACATTGCAAAAACATATAGAGTAAAACATTCTATTTACTATCATTTGTTGTCCATTGCATACATTCTAGAAACATGAAAAGAAAATATTCTAAAAACATCTAAAAACACATTTAGAAAATGAGTCACAAAATTCAAGATACCAAGAGTCTAGATCCAAATATATATATATATATATATATATATATATATATATATATATATATATATCAGTTTCATATCAATGCCATCATGCACTAGGCATGGTCAAAATGCTCAATGAGCCCGAAAGTACAAAAATACTACTCATATAAACAACCTAACAAAGTCACTACAAAAAGAGCCAAGTGGCCTCTCAATCCCTGGGATCCCTCGAAAGGCACACGATCACGATCACGTCTAGGACTCAGCTACTGCGGCGCTCGAGTGCACTTGAGGGCTCGCGGTCCCGAACAGTAGTTGTAGTCTCGCTATGAGAGTGGCTCCTCCTCATCAGGCACTCTGCAGCCCTATACCCGGCTACCTCGGCATGGAGGGAAGTCACCATCTTGGCCACATGCCAGACGGGGAAAAAACATCGGTATGCCTACCTAGGTGCTGAAGGCTCCCCTGCATCCATGGATAGCTCGGCACGAGTCTTCTCCATGGGGAGCATCAGGGTGTCAATACATACCCAGTGAATCAAGTCTCACCACTCATCAGCAGTCTCTGCAAGCAAAGGAGAAAAAAAATTAGAAAATAATCAAAAGGTGAAACCAAGGATGAAAAAAAGAGATAGCAACTAAGGCAATTCTAGCTAAAATAAATATCAAAAGAAGAGTGATAACTCACTCGGATCTCTGGGCCTCCAAGAAGGATCTCTGGGATCCACACCTACCACGGATGCTGCCACGCTTGACTGGTGTCCCCCTCCTACGTCTGGGACAACATGGCATCCTACCACGGACTCATCCTCTCCACCTAGGTCCTGAGAAAGTAACTCCTCTGAGACTAGAGTCACCCTCTCCATGCTCTGCTCTGCCCTCTCGGCCTGTAGGATCTCCTGAGTGTCATGCCACTCGGGATCACTATCCTCTTCCCCACCTGACTCACTGATCTCCATGTCCTCGGTCTCCTCCTCCATCTCTCCCCCTGTGAACTCCTCAGACTCGGAGTCTATATCAATGGGGTCATCACTGCTATGGGCAGGACCGGTGGCAATCCAAGTAAAGGTGCCTGAGGAGCACCGGCTCTCTCTCAAGTGTGTACCACCCTCCTGGCTGCAATAGGGATGCCAGGAGTAACAATAGTCCAACCCGGCCTCTAGGACCTCCCCAGCCTCCCCGAACTGATCTGAACACTTGGCACCACTTTGGGGAGAAGCATGTCATATAAGCAAGGCCAAACTGCTTGAGGCACTCGATCGAAGGGTGTGTCTCTACCTTCCCCATCCTGTCCACAAGCTTGCCTGTAGTAGAGCGGGAAATCAAAGTAAAGGTCTCCTCCCCCCCCTGACCTGCCATGGCACGATAAGGTGTGGCCTCCATATCCTCGGTAGTCGGGAAGCAAGCGGCTGGTGGTGTGCTCTAAGCACCATCATCTCTGTCCATCTAGCTGCCCCTCACGGCCCGGGATCCTCCACCTCTATGCCTCTCCCATAAGGGATAATGCACTCATAGACCCAACTCATAACTAAGGTCGGATGGCTCAGTGACTGTCCCTGTAATCGAACCACCCTGTATAAGTCGTGATAGGTGGTCCCAAGTATATCGGCTCCCCAGGCATAAATCTGACCATGTGCCTCAATCATGTGATGATGGGGGCCCAACAGTAGAGAAAAGTATCCCCTCCCTTGTCCCCGATCAATCTCGAAGCAAGGATGCCCATAATGGCTTGGACGGATCAGAGGGATGGGCAAGCCAGGAATAGAATGGACCTTCACCCCCTTCTTTGAACCAGTGGAGACAATGCGTCTCCCATATAGGTGGCCCCTTTGACACACAGCTCTGATCTTTTGTATCAAATGAAAGTCTCCTCCCATAATCGGGACTCCCAAAATGTGGTAGACATCCTCTAGGGTGATAGTCCACTCACCCCTAACACTGGAAAATCGGAAGAAGGTGTTCGATCTGCATCCCGATAAGAAAATAAGTCACATAGTATGTGGTGGCGGTCTGACGTGGGGGACCCGTGCGATCCTCAATATACCTGCCCTCTGGAGAGTATCCTGCTCAGCCTGAGAGAGTGCATCTAACACTGCTGGAAGCCAATCACACTCCCTCTCTCGGCTCCATCTAATGTACTCTTCCTTCTTACAAAAACACCCAAAAACATGCAAAAAAGAAGCAAGTTAGTGTCAAGATTGCATTGGAAAAATCATTAAAGCAAGTAGGAACACTAAAAATGCAAAAATAAATTCAAAATAGTGTTGTTTTAACACTCTGTGAGAGACCCGCCACCACAGAGCGGGGGGCGGTTCCATAACCCTTCCACCTTAAAAGGTGGCGGTCCCATCTGTAACCCACCTGCTCTCGGGGTGGCGGTCTGTCCATGACTACTGAAATGGGTCGCATGCCTAAAAATGCTTTAAAATGCAAAAAAAATGACCATTTTAGCTAAAACAAAAGCCTACCCATTAGGCGTCCCCCTAAGAGACACATTTAAAACTAACATTTCTAAAAATAACCCCCACAACAAAGATTTCATCATTTTAACATTTTGGGTGCAAAAATGTTAAATCGAGAAGAACTAACCTGGGATCTCGTGGGTCGAGGTTACTTTCATGAGGCATGATCGCTATCTCGATATGAATGTTTTGACTATACTCTCATTGAAAACCATCACCGTGGGTCCCAGAGCTCAAAAACTATCAAATCGACACGTGCAAATGAATAGGAAAATAAGCCCATTATATATATATATATATATATATATATATATATATATATATATATATATGGTGTTTTGACTCATTTTGAATGCCCCTTTCGCAGGTTTAGAGCACGACGGAGGTAAGTTCTTATCCCCACACAAATGGTAAGTCCTCATTTCATACTAATTTAGTATTTATTTTTTGATTTATTTTATCTATCTGCACTTGAGTCCTCTTTCCATTTTGCAGGTAGCGGGAACTCGGATGGTGACATTTCGACACACGGGCGTGTCAGGTATAATTTCTAGCTTCCCATTTTGGGACCACCATACTCGGACCCACCATTTTACGCCTCTTCATGGTTAAAATGCTTCTCTGAGGGGGCAATATGTACGTACCCAAAATTGTAGGGTATTGTACCACCGAAATGATGTTACACATGCCCCAATGATGATACAGGTCACCTCGCAAGGTGTTCGGAATCTAGGAAAGCTCACCAAGTGTATGTTAGCATCCCAAGCATCTTGTTTAAGCTTTGTGTACTTCACTTTATCCTCTGCCTTTCTTTTTCTAAGCTTTTTGACCTTGATGATGAAACCCTGCCTACTGGGGCGGCGGTCTATCCCCCACCTTTCCCCTGCTCAGGGCGGTGGTCCTTCACGCATTTTCCAGCACATTCTTTTGATCACGACTTGCATAATTTTTCAACATTTACCAGCTTTTCTCAACCACCTTAGCTCGTATTAATGTTTTATGTTCCCTGGAATAGTGTTTCTTCATTGTTTAATGGTAAAAGAGTTCTAATAGGAATCACCTTTGGGTGAATGTGAAATCTATAAATAGCCAGCTTGTTTTCAAGCAAATGGCCCCTCAACTTCTCATTTCCATTGTTTAGTCTTTCAATTTCTTGCTTAGAATTCATTTTGTTTTCATGTTTGCATCCATGCTAGTTTTCCTTTCTTTGTTAGAAGCCATTCGATCTTCTTGCTTCAGTCTTGTTCATTGTTGTTCATACAAATTAGTTTAGAGCAGAGTAGTGTCATTTGTAGATTGAATCCATTAGAGTTGCAGGTTGTGTTCTTCACAGAAGGTAGATTCTAGAATCTCTCGGTACACTTGTTGTGTTGTATTCCCCATGAATAAATCCCACTAGGAATTACATACGCCAAGCTCTGTCACTTGCGTTGTCCCTCTCCTACTCGCATTATATTCGGTCTATATCCAAAGCTGCCATTGTTCAAATACCTTTTTCTATTGATGCTAGCATATACACTCTTTTGGATTCACGTGAACATGAAGGAATGAGGAGATCATTATGAGGGGACAAAATCATACACTACTAGGATTCGCCACTGTTATACAAATTCCAGGTTTTATCTGTCAAAAGTTCTAGTTAAAACATATCAAATAGAGTAGTGAAATATTTCATTTCAGTTAAATTTCATTTTCGATATTGCCGGGGAAGCTGTGGGGATTGATAGTTTCTCAGAAACTATGATTCATTCCTCACTTCTGAGGTAGGATCGAGAATCTTTCAATTAAGTTAATCAACTATCTAGTTATTTAGGATAAACTCACAACTACACAGGCAAGTAGCTACACCGGGCTACCTTGCTTGTTTTAATTTTGTTATTAGATTAGTTGTCATTTTCTGAATATATTAGATTAGTTGCTCTTTTAATTCTATTAAAAATTCTATCAAAAATACAAAAATAGAGGAATATATATATATATATATATAGATATATCTTGCATAATTAGTTTATTTCATTTTAGTTAGGTTTATATTGATCTTGTATGACAATCACGGGACCTAGGGAGCCCAGGGAATACGTTTTTGAGCCAATCGTGCCTCAACCAAATCTTGTTGTAGCATTAACTGACATAGACCAAAATCTCAGAATTCAGGTCTTCCGAACAACAACAGACCTACAAGAAATCAGCACACAGCTAAGAGGATTAAACATAGAAGATGACAAAGCACACACATTCTAGTCAAATCAGCCAAATTATAGACTACCTTGATAGATATCCATATGATTTAGAAGGACTGAAAGAGAAAAACATTCGGTTGTGATCCACTAGTCCCACTGACCAGATGCGGGACCTCCTCGTTGATATAGACACTAGCTTACGTATCCAAGTTGCTTAGAACACACATTAGGTACTCAGAGAAAATCATGCAACTTCTAGTTCTAAACGTAGAGGCCGAAAAGGCATACGATTCTTGGATACTCGGAATCGGGGTTGACTCTTCATGACCATAGGAGGTCCACAACAACCACAACTTACGGTTGTGATCCACAGGTCCCACAACCCAACGGGCCTACAAATCAATCAAATATTGACACCGGCTTGAACAGAACATTTGGTGTTTAGGTCCTCTCCACTTCCACCAGACATCATCACACAACTATCATTATTAAACATGTAGTAGCTAATCAAGCTAAATATTTCTGGACTAGACCAGAGAATCATCCATAAAACACCAAAGAGCCACTACACATTTAGCCATTCCATTTTCATGACCTTGTCGGGAGATATATATGAAGCACCCATAGGTCATCTTCCACGTATCCCACAACCCATAGATCGGATCACGGCAGAGCTCGATATTGATTGGAGCCTTGAACAAGCTATCCTCACCAAGCACGATCTATCACACCGATTCGGGTTAGGAGGGCCTTCTTTTCCTTAGATTCACGAGATCCCATTATTGCGTGTTGAAGACAGATTCCCATGCTTGCATGTCCCCTTGACCACCCCTTCGACACATGCCTTGTATCTTTGCTTGCCTCCTTCTTCCTCTTTGAATTTGAACACCCACTTTTTCTTTAATGTTATTTTTCCTTCAATCCTTACATCAAGGTAGCTTTCACCAAATCCCATGTCTCATTATGTATGAGAGCCCGATGCTCCTTGTCCATGGCTTACTCCCACTTCTTCTTGGCATGTACATGTATTGCTTCATCAAAGCTCTTTGGCTCTCCACCGCCGCTGAGTAATAAATAATAAAGAGAAGGAGAAAAACGCTTTGTGTTCTCTTCTTACCCTAGAATACCTCCTCAATATAGGTGTTTGGGGTTCATGTTGAGGAGGTTCTTGAACTGATTCATGTGTTACTTTCCCATCTGAAGATCCTCTACCACTTTTGCATATTCTTTCTTGGATTCTTCCATGTTTTCCTGTAACTTCACTGCTTATACATGACTTTCTCATTAAAGATCGCATCCCTAGATCGAATTATTTTTGTCCTTAATACTCGAACATTTATATCCAAAGGCATCACCACCATAACCAATGAAAGTACATTTTTCTGATTTAGCCTCTAGCTTTTCCTATCATCCTTGTCTATATGGACGAAAACCTCACATCCAAAGACTCTAAGAAATGAATAATCAAATTTCTTACCATACCAAGCCTCCTCGGTATGCCTCCATCCAAGGCACTTGAGGGTCCTCTATTTATCAAGTACAAAGTTGTGCTCACTACTTACCCCAAAAAGAAAGAGGTAGTCCAAATGTAACCTCATGCTCCTAGCATGTTCCATTATTGTTCTATTCATCCTTTCTCGACACCCCATTCTCGCTGTAGCGTTCTGAACCATCTTTTTCCCGTGGATTCCATTCTTAGAACAATAATCATCAAATTCATTGTTGCAATACTCCCTTCCATTATCGACTTGAGACATTTTAGCTTAAGACATGTTTCATTCTCTACCAAGGCTTTCCATTTAACAAAATTGTCAATACATTAGATTTGTTTCTAATACAATAAACCCAAACTTTCCTTGTTACATCATCAATAAAAGTAACATAATAACATGAACCCTCAAGAGATGATACCTCGAGCCAGCCCCACACATCGAATGCACCAACTCTAAATTACTCTCTTTCTTTGTAGGTCTAACTTTGAGAAACCTTACTCGCTTATGTTTCCCATATATGTAGTCCTCACGTAACTCCAAACTTGTTTTTGTATATCCGAGAAAATCCTTCTTTATGATCTTCATGCCCTTACAAATCATATGATTGAGCCTATAGTACCACAATGTTGTATCTACTTCAAGCCATAAGATTACAAACATTAGTGCAATAAGTGGTTAAATACAAGGTTCCAATCTTCTTACATCTTGCCACCACAAGAGCACCCTTGTTAACCTTCCAAGAGTCTACTGTAAATATCACAATACAACCATCACTTCCCAACTGGCCCACCGATATCAAATTTCATTTGCACATGTCCGACATCCTTCGATAGCCATGTATTATCATTTTGCATCTTAACCCAAACAACCTTTTCCAACTATACCGCAAGGCTCATCATCACCTAGAAAAACATGCCCAAAATCCCCTTAAACATAATCAACAAAATAATGCCTATGTGGAGTAGCATGGAAAGAAGCCCCAAATCTTAAACCCAAGATTCAAAAATATTGTGTAAAGAAAGAATCAAAGCATCCTAACATACATTACCCATTGCCACATTTTCCTCCTTGTTTTCTTCCTATCCTGAAGCTCCCAACAATCCTTCTTTGCATGCCTATAATTTCCACAAAGTGCCAACATATTATCTTGCTTTTGGATTTTGACCTTTGCCTGATGTTTTGATTTTCCACGACTTCCTCTATTCTTCTATCTCCCTCTAGTTTCCACTGTCAAATAATTTCATGAAGTAGAAGATTCCCCAGAGATTTTTCTTCACATTTCCTCACTTAAAACCACCCCTACAACATCCTCAAACTTCAACTTTGAGTTAGGTTGGAACCAAATTGCTTACGGCCATTACTGTGCTATTCCAACTCTCGTAAAGAGAACAAAATTAATAAATCCCTAACTTCTTCATCAAATTTTATTGTAACCGAATCTAGCATATTTACAAACGTATTAAAATAATTTAAATCATTTGCTACCAAAATATTCTCAGACATATTCATATTAAACAAATTTTTCATTAAAAATATCTTATTAGAGGAAGAGGTTTTTCATACAACTTCCTTGATGCATCCATCGGTTCTTTTGTAGTCTTTTCCTTTGAAACATTAAATAATACCAAAGATGCAAGACATACCTACCAGATTGTACCAAGTTCCTTCCTATCTATAAAATCCCATTTCACATCCATCGTTCTTGAGGGATTGTTCACCTTCTCGACAATGCAATATAAAGATCCTTCTAATAAAGGTAATCTTCCATCAACATCTTCCAAAGACTGAAATTCTACCCATTGAATTTATGAACCCTTGATCTTCCATCATTTGCCATAGCTCCCACTCAAGCTAAAATTTCCCTATGATTTACTTCAAAAAAAGAACACCACCAAAGCTCTAATACCAGTTGTTAGGAATTAGAGAACAAATATGTGGAAACAATTCCTCAAATCACAACAGTAGGAAACTATTTAACATAAATTATACTTGTAGAAATATAACAACATAAATAAATAATGCACAAGAGAATAAAAAGACAATATTTAACGTGGTTCACCCAATGTGGGCTACATCCACCAAGAACTTGCTCGATTTATTACAAGCCACCTCTCTCTCAATACAATACCTAGATCTGTTTTGGAGCTATGCTCAACAAAACTCTCTTGAATTCACACCTGAATTCACACGCCTCTTCAATGCCATATCTCCCCCATCAAAGATATATTTATAGGCAATTACTAAAGTAGTTTTACAAAACCATGGGCCAAAACCATGAATAGTAAAATCGTGAATAGTAAAATTCTTAATAGTAAAACCGTGAATTTTTTTTTCTCATGTATAGTCTTCAACTCTTCCACACATGAAAATAGGCTCCACAACATAACATTTTATGTTTCCTTGTTGAAGACGAACATAGAATGGCAGTCTATGTGAGGTGTTACATTTTGTAACAACGCACACATAGCTACATATTACATGTAAATAATCAATTGTTGCAATTGAAAACATGATAATATTGTAATGCATTCCCCTAGTTAGGTCCACTTCATCAATACCATCCATTATAACAAAGTTTCGAGTTGCCCATTTTTGCACAAGTGCAAAAATTGTCAACAGTTCTTTGTTCACCTCAACAACTTACAACTCAACATTTAGAGTGTCCTTGTCACAAATTTTCTCTTGTTCATTTAAGACCTCTTCTTCATATTTAATTCCATCATCCTATATTCCTACATCATGGTTATTAAAAATTAATTTTTCAATCATTTGTATTTCCTCTTGTATCTGACTATACTCCATCCCTTCTTCCTCATCAAATGTAGGACTGAACTGTCCCATTTCTTCTTTTTCTTGTGTGCCTTCCATAGGAATTCTTTCTTCTTCCATGAGGTCCTCCCTCATAACCTGCACTTATTCATCCACATCAAGGAAATTATCATTAAAATTATCAAGACAACATATTATATATAATTCTTCACCTGGAAGATTTTTTTCTTGTCTAATATCTTCTTGGTTTTAGTTGTTATGAAACATTTCTCCTTTGAATAATACACTCATCTTATTCTTCATGAGATATCTCTACCTCATCCATCTACATATTACCTTCAAATGCTTCATTCGCATACCCAAATTCTTCAACATACAACATATTTTCTATTATTTCCTCTATCCTGGCTAGTTTTGTTTTATTTCCTCTAATTCCTTTTGCAAATTTGCTTCTCTTTATTTGTTCATTCTCTTGTTTTCTCTTCTCTAATTATTAAAATTTAAATAATTCTCTGACAATTATGAGTAAATTTTCTTGCTTCATCTCTACAACTTCTTAAAAACCTTCACAATACAAAATTTCACCAACCAACCTTAAATTTTTCTAAGATATCTGCAATATTCCTTACAGAGCTCCACAAAGACTATAATCTAAAATTGTTGATGCAGGAATGCATCTAGACTCGAGAAATATATATATATATATATATAAAGTGTTGATCGAATAATGTTTGTCACTAAACATTATCCCAAACAAAATAAAATTCATCTAAAAATAAGTCTTTTAAGAAGGTAACTCGAGATTACAACTATTTCTCTATTGAAGCACTACCATCAATGCTAAAGTATTACTTATTATCTAAAAACCTCCAAAGAACTTTATCAACCCATCATCACTTACCGACACTTGACAACTCCAATATATTTGAAAGCATTGTCTACAACACATAAGCCCATACTTCCGGATAAGGTCGTGAGGGTTCCCACACACACGTCAATCCATGATTTTGCTAGATACAATTGTCGACCCACACATAAATAGTTGTGTTCCCGGATGTCAATATATTGCTAACGATATTTTTGCAACGGGTGATCCGTGATGAAATGCAGGATCTCAGACATGCAAATACGCCACATTGTAGATAATAATGAAATGTGAGTCACCTATCCTCAAAAGTTCAGTCGCACCAATGTTGATCAATGTCTTCTACATACATCTTTTCACATAACGTCAAGTTCTTCCCTTATTGTTCACCTCAACATTAATCTCAACAACTCGGGTGAGTTGATTTCTATGCATTGACATCCAATCCCGAATAAATACATACATGGGGAGATTATAATTCAACACAACAGGGATTTCAATTCCAAAATAGCAGGAAATTACAACTAAATGACAGAAATATATGAATTTTCTATCCAATTCTCAATCCACACCCTTTGCATGCATTTTACACACTTCTATCAACCCCATCCTTCAAACTACATGCATTGATTAAGCTGATCCAAACTCGGACTCCAACATGCACATGATCGATATGGCTTTGATACAAAAAAGGGTGCAAGTTATATTGACTCTTCTCTCCGTTACTCAATTCTTTGACAAAAATATTAGATTTCTAATTTCGG
This sequence comes from Taxus wallichiana var. yunnanensis, assembly GCA_018340775.1. Lineage (NCBI taxonomy): Eukaryota > Viridiplantae > Streptophyta > Pinopsida > Cupressales > Taxaceae > Taxus > Taxus wallichiana. The sequence goes on along the minus strand of CM031233.1, from coordinate 209,718,026 downwards.
GATATGCGAAAAAACATAAATCAATACGTACAACCCAACTTTTATTTATTCTTAATCGATTTCATACATTCTTCTCTCTCTTACTTGCTCTCCATAGAATCACCCATTTACATAACAAGAATCTCCCTAAATTCTTTTTTTTTTCAGCTCCCGAGAGAGCTTTAACAACCTCCAAACTTAGACAAAGATTAAATAACCTCCCATGAATCTCTATATCTCGTTCCAACTAAAAATGACAACTCATGGCTAATGCATATGGCCTTATTAGACTTGAAAACCCACTAATTCCTCCCTTTACACTTAATTATTACATAATTCAAGCATAATTGACTTCAATTTTGACATATGCTCACCTTACAATCACTCACATATATGGAACAAATCATGCTAACATAGTTTTAGAATGACCCTATGACTAATATCCTGATGCTCCCGCATTAATATCTTAATTCATAATCTGCTAGATGTTCATTAGATCCTTGTTTAATTTGTCAAATTTACTCGTATGAGATATTAGAGACGATATTGATAAAGAAATGAGAAAGAAATGCATCAAATAGATGCGTGAAAGATGTTAATGGGTGGATAAGAAGGTCATAAAAATAATGCATCACATAATCTTGAAGAATGCGAGGAAAGAGCTTTGGTAATATAGTATGATCATCCACATAGTCGAGACAAGCCACATGGAATGCTCAAAATTTCTCTTTTGGGTCAACATAGCCTTTGGAAAAGGTATTTTGGGAGTGAATAAATTGGGAGGAAATGAATAGGTGTATATAACAGTGTAAAAGGAGTGTTGAAGAGTGAAGTAGAATCCAAAGATGGAGATGCACGAGAGGTGGCCAATTGAAGTTGGTGATTTTTTATTTGTAAATCCTAATATAGAGAAGTTAAATCAAGTATTCGAAGAAGAAGATCCAAGTTGTTCATTAGAAGCATTAGGTTGAATAACGAGAGTGGAAGTAGTAGTGACAATGGAATTGGGAATATGAAGTGGTTGGTCAAGACCACGACAAAGCAGAGGATGAACCAATAAGACATGTCGCAAAAATTTCACAAGTGTTTCTAGTAGAGGCTTAAAGCATGGAGAATGTGCGGAAGGTGGATAGGATTATTATGCAAAGTCGAATAAAATTAGTGATCTTGTATAGTTGTTATTGACCAACATTGGTATCCTCATCATATGATTTTTCACTATCAATTGTTTTTATTTCAACAAGAGGAACGCGACAAGAGTTCGTAAAGGGTTTTTTTAGTTTTGACCATTGATTTGGAAACCCTACAGGAAGATGGAGGAAGATTATGATGCTCAAAAGACCCAAAACAACCACTACGGGTGACGACATAAACAGAAAACCCTAAATAAGGTTAGAATCGAGTGATGGGTTCACCAAAATGATTAAGCTAGATATGGAAATATATAAGCCTAATTTGATTACAAGATTGCGGTAAATGAATACAATAATTAAACATTGAAATTAACCAAAGTAAACCAAGAAAGTAAATGTAAAACCCTAAGTGCAAGGAGAGAGTGAAAATCCTTAGCCGATTCGTAGAGGTCTCAAAGGTGCACATATCTAGAGAATTGGAAAATCTAAAGCACGTATAGTCATAGCAAAGCTCAAAAAATGTAGATTTGGAGGAATAAGCTAGAGTAGGGCACCTGGAGAGGGATAATGGTGCCTATGGGCTCCTAGGCCTGTTTATGGGCACATGTGTCTAACAAAATTCTCATAAAACCACCTTTGAAGGTCTACGATGTATTCAATGTTATTCATCTTTGGTTGCTAATAAGTCACACCAATCCCACAAATTTTGTTGTAAAATTACAATGAACTAATGACTAAAAAAATCCTTAAAGAGACACCAAATCCTATAAAATAAAGATGTATAATGAGGGGTTAGACTATCCTCAACTATCATAATGGTGATCTTACAAATAAGTGATGCACTATGTCGCAAGCCCAATGTAGTTCTAGGTGATGTGTGTGTGGAATTGCACCCTAGGTGGCTCTTGTGTGTTGCATTTGATAGCGAGCAAACAACTAGATGTAGAATGTAATAAATGTGTGAATTGAATAGAATCAACTTCCTCCTATGAAGTGTATGTAGGAAACCATCCCTTATAGTGCTTGGATAGTGCCGATGGATGCAATGGAGCTCTTAGATGTTTGATGGATGCAACTTTAGGTGGTGATAGCTAATGTTTAGTGCTCCGTCCTTTATTATGATCAAATAGCTTTATATTTATATGATCCCCTTCCATGAATTTCATAATAAACCCCGAAAAGGTCGACTACCAAAAATATAAGATGTTCAAATGACTAAAAAGGAACCAAAAAGTGTGAACAATGTATAAAGAGGTCGAAGGCACCCAAAGGGGACAAGGGCATTTGACGCTTTGGTGTCCTACTAGCTACTCTCTGTAATGTGCAAGAAAGAAATACTAAAGTATGAAAATATAGATTAAGAAATAAAGAGTAAATGATAAAAAAACAAACAATAGAAAGGAAGGAAAGCTAGCCAAAAACATGCGTTAATTAGTACTTTTATTACTTAGGAATCATATGAATAGTAATATGAAACTAGGACTAGATAATTACCCAAAGTGTGTGATTTTTTGTCTCGCACGCACATCTACACATAAACTTTCACCCCTAAGGTCATTATCATTTTCACTTCCTCTCCTCTAGCTTTTATTCTTCACTTTTATCACTCCACACTTTTTCTTGTCTCCTCGGCGTGCTTTTTACCATCGATTTACATGGTTATCAGGTACACATATTTTATCTACTCTATGTTATTCATCATTTTCTCAACAACATAAAGTGGTGGAAAATGTAAACACTAAATCACACACTTGGGGTATTTATCTAATCCTGATCACATACCACTATTTATATGATACCTAAGTGAGAAAAGTACTAATTGATCATTGGATTTTGCCATGTTTGGTTGGGTTCTTTTGGTCTTACACTACTTTCCCAGTTTGTGTTTTCATACTTCCACATTTTTTATTCCAAACACCAGGACGTTTCGGTGATAGGCGCCTCTGTTCCCTTTGGGCACCTGTGACCCTTTTTAATTTGTAAGCATCTTTTGGGTCCTTTCTATCCATTTGGACATCTTGCATTTTACTACTCATCCTTGTAATGGTTAATTATAAAATTCAAATAAGGGAATCATATAAATAAAAGCTATGTGATTGTAATAAAGGACCAAGAAATAACAATTAGCTATCGCCACCTAAGGTTTCATCCAAGATCCATTACAAGAGCATTTAAGCATCCATCTATCTCTACACAAGGGAAAAGTATTGTAATTTTTACATACATGCATAGGATGGGAAGTTCATTCTTTCATGCACACATTTATTTACATCTTTTACATATAACTATTACTCGTTATCAAGTGTGTCATGCACAAGATCCACCTCGGGGGTATGATTTGAAAACACACACACACACAAAATTACATTAGGTCTAAGATGTAGTGTAGTACATGGTCATAAGTTCATTCTGTTGAAAAATGACGACATTACAACCCCTCATTTTGCATCTTTCGTTTTTAGGATTTTATGTGGTTTGGGGGTTTTACAGGTGCTTCTTGTTTATTTCAACTTTCAGGTGAATAACAACAAGCTATAGTGAAGTGTAGGAGGTGATCAAAGTTGAAAATAATTAAACATCTAACGACCTTGTGAAATTGGGACACCTTCGGCGAAGGACAGATCCTCGAGGAGGTCTACATTTCCCCAGGCCCTTGCCCCTACCTAGGCACCTTGGTCTTTACTTTCTTGACATCTCTGCATTTTTGGGCCTAATTGTGATACTCTGAGTTCTGGTTCTGGTTCTAACCCCTTTCCCACTCTGCATACCTTCGACATCACTGTGAATCGACTAAATATTTTATTCCCTTAATTTGTAACTAGGGTTTCAAATTTAAATTGCCTATTTGTTTGGATCAGATATGTACCTTATTGTTTATATCTAGCATTGTTACATGATATAGATTTAAACATCTATTTATTCAATATTTTTTAATCAAAGGGCATCCTGGTGCACAATTTCTACACACACTCACAAGAACTACATGGAGTCTAAGATGACGTGTAATGTTCGATCATAATTTTTCTTTCAGCAAGAACATCGAGGTCAGTTCCTGCTCCCATTACGTATCTTTATATTTAGGTTTGATGCACCATGGTTTACTTCGAGTTGTGTAGGTGAACTTCTATTTTGCAGGTTACAAGTACCTTTGGTGATCATTGAACGATTATTAGGTGATCAAAATGGAACAACAACGAAGACTCTGTGACATATTAGAAAGTAGATCCTAAGCTCTCGTGTAGTCATCAATGCCAAAAAGTGGTCTCCAATGCTCCTAGAGCCCTCACCTTGTCCCGGCACCCATGTCTCAATTATTGTATTTTAGAATTTATAGATTAATTACAACACTTTTAGCTTCTTTTCAAAGACTTTTCCCATTCCATAAAAAGTTCCATATTAAGCGTAAATCGCTTAAGTCCTCTCTCCTCCTTTTTATAGGGTTTCAAATATCACATCTTAGTCTGCTTGTGTGTGATTTCTATATTTAAAATTTTATATACCATTTGGTTTGGTAATGACTTTGTAATATCTAGATTTAATTTAAATTAAATTAAATCAATAGCACTTAAAGTAATGGTCAAAAACAAGATCAACATTATCCATCGACATTGTAATGAACACCTAAACCTCAACACATATCTAAAATAGAGAGTAATGAACTTCAAAGAAAAACGTAATTGATGATTACCTTGAAATAATTTAATTTTACACTAATAAATAACCCTTGTAAAATTAAGCGTATACAAAATTAATTATGCCAAAATACATATACCCTGGTAAAAAGGGTTCCCCCACAGTCACATGTCCATGAAATTGATGGAAAAGATGCGTTCTAATTGGGTCTATTGATGTATGTGAGTTGTATAGCCATTAATGGAGAGGTCAAACATTTTTGTGAAACCCTAAGTCGTAAAGTGGTTGATGTAGTATGAACGCTTTTGATAAGAACCTTGCATATAATAAATCAATAAATTGTAGAAGATAACACAACACCAGATATATGGGGGGCAAGATGCCCAAATAATCAATATATGTAGAATAATACCCTTAAGGTAGGGCAACACCATACAATGCTCCTTAAGGAAGGAGTAACTCCACAATCTCCCAAGATGGGAATCCACTTCGAGGGGGACACCTCCAATATACCTCTACCAAGTAGAAGACTCAACTCATACATCCATGACCTCCTCATAATGATACTCACATCCTTTAAATAGGATGGGTAACACCTAATCCCAATGTAGGCTGACCCATTACCCAATATAATTAATTCCTATGTGAGCCCATATAACTAAGGGGATGTGTGCCACATGTCGGCATCTCCATCAACCCATATACATTATATTATCATATCCCATGTGAACCCATACATATAACTAAGGGGATGTGTGCCACATGTCAGCATCTCCATCAACCCATATATATTATATTATCATATCCCAAGGTACATAGCATTGCCTCCCTCTTTGACATGTTTCGTCCCCAAAACATAAGAAGAAGCCATATAATGAGTGCACTTTAAATTATTACACACTTGTCACCATGCTCAATCATCCAACCACCCATATGAAATCCTAGGGGGTGATGTTGCTCCAAACCTGATTCCATATTCCCTTGTGCTCATCTGATTCCATCTTGGTCCATATGTGTTCCTCCTCGGCATCCATGTATATCCATAATTATTATTCATGTGATTCCATGTCATATAATTATTGTTCCATTGATTCCATGTATAGCCAAAATTATTACTCCTCCAATTCCCTGTATATCCATATAGATTGTTACCCTTGTGTGTCCTAGCATGTCTCCATGATTTTTTTTCTCTCTGATGATGTGGGTGTCTATATGGTGCAACCCTAGTATTCTCAACCTTATCAATCTTTTCATCCACTTTCTTTTCCTCTTCCAACTTGTTTGTTATTTCTTTTTCTCTTGAGTAGAGAAACTCTTTTTTACTTTTTCATCATGTTCTTCATCCTCTCCTTCCGATTCATCCTTATTCCCTTCTTCACCATCTTCTAATTCATCTTCATGATCTAATTTTACATTACTTTTTTCCTTGCTAAGTGTGATATTTTGCAATGTAATTTTCTTTCTCTTGTACCATAATTTCATGAATTTCTTTTGCACATTAATATTAACTGTTCCCAATGTCTCTAACCAAGGATATCCGAGAACAATATCCATACCATCCATATCTAAAGCATAAAAATCTGAATGTAAAACATATTTATCCATAGAAAGCTTTAAATCTTCAAAAACTTGAATATGCTTACCATCCATTTGAGATTCCTTGATATGCTTTTTTTGCACATGTAGATTTTGAGCTACATCCATATTGATGAAGTTATATTTGCTGCTAGGGTTTATGGAAATAATTACCTTTTTTCTTTGAATGCACCCTTCAAACTGAAATATTGAAGCTTCCTTCCTTGGAGATGCACTATCCTGTGTAGCAGCTTCATCATCAACATTTTCTTCTTCATCATCATCAACATTTTCTTCTTCTTCTTCTTCTTCTTCTTCTTCTTCTTCTTCTTATGTTGCTTCTTCTTCTTCTTCTTCTTCTTTTTTTCTTCTTATTTTTAACAAAATTGTGTTTTTTTTTTGTTTCCCATCTAGCTAAGAAAATATCCTCCATTTCCTCCCAATCCCAATCCAATAGATCTATATCCAAATAAGAATACCAATGTCAGCTTTCCCACTAAGATGAATATAAAAACAAACCCATACTAAGCATTCTTAAAAATACATTTGTTTAAATTGTATCCACCATTTTTTTGCATCAATTTCCCCATTACCATAGAAAATTGGTATATCCATGATGCATAAAAATTAGGGTTTCACAAACTTACTCCTTTGACCAATATTCGACCTGATGATTTCGTAAATCATTCAACCTCAAATCTGAAACCACAAAGAAGTAACCCCTACTAAAATTTTGAGATATTTCCAAATATGTAAAATAATCAAAGAAAGACAGAAAATTGCAACTTGTAGGTTGGTTTTATGTAAAACCCTAAAACTCTCAATATCTTCTTCAAAATAGATCCAAAAATTCTGAAATTTTTACCATAGATTTCTAAAAGGAATTTGAAATTCTGGAAAAATTTAGAAAATTAATTCCAAAAATACAGCCCATGAAGCAAATTTAGGCGAAACCCTAAAAATGCAATAACTTCCACAAAACACCTCAAAACTTTCTGAAATTTAGATTGTAGCTTTATGAAACCCTTTTCTTCCCATTTGTGGTAAAAATTTGATCAAAACTTGTTCAAACCCTTTCGGCTAAAGGTTGGCCAAAAATTAGAAATCACAAAATACAAACCCTAATTTAATTTTTGAGATATTTCCGAAAATGTAATAAATTTAGGAAAATTCCTAAAATTGCGGCCTGTGGAGAAAAATATTGAAAAACAATAAAATGACAATAACTCTGACAAAATAGATCCAAAAATTCTAAAATTTCAGTGGTATCACCTTTGAATATATTCACATAAACCCAAAAAAAATATTTCCTAATTCATCATTATTCAGAAGATATATATGAAACCTTAGAATTAGGGTTTCAACCCTAAAATGAACATATCTTTCGAAAAACAACTCCAAAAAATCTAAAATTTGGAGGGAAGATCACTTGAATTATTTTTATACTCCCCACAAAAAAATATGAAAAATTCTAGGTCGATCTCCAGATATAGTTGAATCACCAACATTAGGGTTTCATCCCACAAATTGCCCGGATCGTTGCTTTGATACCACTTGATATGAACCTTGCATATAATAAATCAATAAATTGCAGAAGATAACACAACACAAGATATATTGGGGGCCAATATTCCCTAATATGCAATATATCCGAATAATACCCTTAAGGTAGGGCAACACCATACAATGCTCCTTAAGGAACGAGTAACTCCACAATCTCCCAAGATGGGAATCCACTTCGAGGGGGACACCTCCAATCTACCTATACTAAGTAGAAGAATAAAATCATACATCCATGACCCTCTCATAATAATACTCACATCCTTTAAATAAGATAGGTAACACCTAATCCCAATGTAGGCCGACCCATTACCCAATATAATTAATTCCTATGTGTGCCCATATAACTAACTAAGGGGATGTGTGCCACATGTCGGCATCTCCATCAACCCATATACATTATATTATCATATCCCATGTGAACCCATACATATAACTAAGGGGATGTGTGCCACATGTCAACATCTCCATCAACCCATATATATTATAGTATTATATCCCAAGGTACATAGACACTTTAATTTAGATGCAACTCTAGAGAGGTGGAGATTATGGGTGTTGCGATGTGATTGTCATGTCTATGTCAACATGATGAAACAATTATCAGGTTTATGAACTACAATTGTGGCAACATGGTGAAACCCAGCATCGGGTTTTAAGAAAAATAGAGATTTTTATAATTTTATGTGGGACACTTTTTCCTCTATCTTTTTCCTGTGCTTGTGGACCACTTTGATGCTGGTTAATTTCTCCTTCTCCGTTGTCTACACGGGCTGGATTGAGTTCTTATCTATATTTTTGTGCCTTCTCCTTGTATTTTGTATGCATGGGTGGGTTTGGGTTCTCCTCATTTGCAATTATTTTGTGAGTTTCTATTTTGTTACAAATATGAACTATGTAAATGTGTGACCAATATTATGATGTTTTGGTTTGAAACTGTGATATTTATTTATGATATTTTGGTTTGAATTGATTTACTTATTTCATGCTTTGATTTAAAAATTCTATAAATTTGTAAAATCCTAGATATTTTAGAGTCACACATGATAAATACAAAATTAAAATATAGATCTGACTCATGCAATAAGCTAAAGAAGTATGAAACCCTAGGTGCAAGAGGGAGAGTAGAAGACTTAGTTAATTTCACACTTTATCTCGAAGTATGTTGAACTGGAAAAGTTATAAATAGGAATAAACTGTCACAACCACACTCAAAAATTACAAAAATTCCAAATGAGCCGAGAGTAGGGCGCCTGGACTAGTATGAGGGCACCTAGGTGTTATAGACCTCTCATAGGTGTTGGTGATTGCACATGACCTTAGAAAATTATTTTTATTGTGTCATTAGGTGGTCACTAACCTTCATTATTTGTCACTTGTATGTCACACTATGCCTGCAAAGTTATCCTATAATCTGCAAAGAGAAAAAGAACCTGCAAAACCCTAAAACCCCAAAACATGTCAATTCCTTAAAAGAAAAAGATATAAATGGGGAGTCGGACTGACCCCAATAATCACCTGATTAAGTGAACTTACGACCGAGCGTTGCACTACATTTCAAACTCCATGTAGTTCTTATACGTGTATGTGGAAATCATGAACTAGGTAACTCTTGTGCAAGATGCACTTGATAATGAGTGATAGCTAAATGTAGCAATGTAGATGGATGTGTGCATGGAAAAATAAACTTCCCCTCCTATGCATGTATGTAGAAAATGTAATCCCTTGTCCCTTGAATGAAGCTAGATGGGTGATTTTATTCTCTTAAAATGACTTTAGATGTAATCATAGGTGGTAATAATATATGCTTAGAGATTGGTCCCTCATAATGGTCACATAGCTTTATATTTGATATGATTCCCTTGATTTAGATTTGTAATTTTCAACTAGAAGGAGAACCCATAAGAAAGTAAGATGTCCAAAAGATAAAAGAGGCCCAAAAGAGGTGATAAAATTAAAAGAGGTTGGGAGGCACCTAGAAGGATGGGGGCACTTGGCGTTGGCATCCTGATCTAGGTGCTGATGTCTATAGTGATACAAGATGAAACATTGAAGTATCAACTGGGTTGTAGGGTGTAAGAGGCTAGAAAGGAGACATGAAACATAGAGAAAAGGCCAAAAACATATGTCAATTTCTATTTTTCTCACTTATGAATCATATGAATAGTAGAATGTGCATAGGACCTAGAGAATATACCCAAAGTGTGTGATTTAGTGTCTAAATTTTCCCCCACTTTATGTTGTTGAGTGAATACTTGATAACATAAATTAGATAAGATATGTGTACATGATAACTATGTAGATCAATGGAAAAAGTATGCCAAGGAGACAAGAAAAAAAGTGGAGTCATAAAAAATGAACCATATAAGCTAAGCTAGGTAAGAGGAAGTGATCCAAGGGGTGAAAAGTGTAATGTTTGTATTGTATTGTACCCATTTTTGTTATTGTGCTTGTATTTTTCTTGAGAATGTTGTTCTTACAAGAATGAACCTACCAAAATAAGAGCAAAAGAGTAGTTAAAGTCGTGTACGTGAAAAATATGATCCAAGAATGTAAAAAGTATGTAAAAAATGAGAAAAGGAACATGTGCATGTTATCTATGATGAATGAAGAGGATATAAAGTGTCGTGATAATGTTGTAGAAGAATGAATTTTTTGTGCAATCTCACACAAAAAATGAGTGTTTTGGTGATCTCATGCTAATTGCAAGTTTTTTGAGCGATCTCACGCCACAATAGAAGAAGTGTTGGGTATAAAGGTCTAATGTTATTATCCATCCCCAAATTTTTCCCGATGATTTATACACCACTACAAATGGTGTGATCCTGCTTTGTTCTAATTTTATCCATTTTGATCCAATGCAAATAGAAAAAAAAGGAGATAACATGCAAGCGGATTGCTAGATGATTGTACTTTTTTTGTGAAAGCCATTGTTTAAACTATAGGAAATTATGCCAATATGATAAAATAATTATAACTTCCCCTAGTCATACGCTCCCATGTAAGGTGGGGAGTTCCTAGATGCTCCTTTTTATAGTTGGGCATTGACGTCTATGTTGTGCTAAGGACCCATGTTATATTCTCGAGCCCTTTCTATAACTATAGAATGTGTTGTTCATGTGTTGTGCAGGTCTGAAATGTGACAATGTATTGATGAATGTGGTGATTATTTCACCCTATTTGTGCCCTCTTAGTTTGGGTTGCATGTGATGTGGCTAGGAGAATGTGGCCTAAAGGAGGAATGACCACTAATATGAAACGATGCCTAATCAAGGGAGGGAATGTGCATGGTAGAAACTAAGGCACATGTAAACAATATGGTTGGAAACATGTATTATTGCAATCAAGATAAAGACACATATAAAAGACATTGTGTATGCTAGCAAGCAAGAAGACAATATAAACTATAAAAATTGGGTTACAAACATGGGACATCACTCAAAATGTCACAATACAATTAGGTCCAAAGTGGAAAAAAGCATACAAGAAAATAATGGGATACGGTAGAATATAAGAGCAAGAAAAATAATAGACAAGAATGGTGACAAATAGACATGTCTAGAAAATGTTACACATGGAGCACCCATTAGCATGTTAGAAAGATAGAAATTATGTGAAGATGTCTATATATTGATATATTAGTGTACTAGTAAGAATATGAAGTAGTATAAAATGAAACATCAACACATGTGATGTGTACAAAAGTAGATGCCCCCAGGAACCATTGCGGGATTGGTAAGAGGTACAATTCCAAGAATCCTTGTTATGTGTAATGATATGTAGGAAGGTTGCATTCAAAACTAGAGATCAAGTGAACATGTATGTGTATATAGAAAAGATAATTACATACGATGTATTTTCCTATCATTTGAAACAAAGCGTACATGTAAGCATAAGTAAGAAGAATAAATGAGACCAAGATATGCATCATGTTGTGAGTGTGTATGGAATGGAATGAAAAGTGAGAGTGATAGGAGAAACGTTCCCCTGAGTGGATGTGTATGCATGAGATAAGGTTCATTTATAAAATACCCTTAGTAGTTAAGAATGAACCATATAACAAAGAGTGTCGTTGGGAAATGGTTTGAAGATGTGCGCTAGAAAGGTACTTTCATGAAGTATAGAGTGTAAAGAGAAATGTGGTGAGGTTCATTTTATATTTAGACCCTCAGCAATCAAGTATGAACTATGGAATTAGAGTGTGTCATAGGTAAATGAGTGTAACATGTAAAAGTAGATGCAAGAAAGATGTATCATGAATGTGTAGATTATGCGGTGTGAATGATGTGTCATAATAGCTACTAGAATGAGATGTCATGAATGTACGTTGTGTTAAGAATGTGGTGATTTGAGGTTCATGAATGTAATAAGCCCTCAACATTCAAGTGTGAACCATAGCATGAGATTACATCATCAGGTAATGATGATAAAAAGTGTATCAATATGTGTAATGATGCTCGAAAGATGAAACATGAAGTAGAAAGTGTATGTGTAAAATGTGAGACACCCGATAATGCTAAGAGGGGGAGAAAAAGTGTGATGCCCCCAAGTGTGCTAATGATGGAGATCTATGTGGTGATGTGAGAGATACCATGCCATTTTGGGAGAGTGTTATATATGTCATAATAAGAGAGAGATCCAACACAATGGTAGGCAGAAGAAACAATAGGACCATGTCATGGTGGCGGAGTTTGAAATGTGTCTTGGCCATCATCAAAAGGATTAGTTTCTTTGAAAAATCCATTCAGGAATGTAAAGTGGATTAAGATGGGGAGAAATCTTGAATGGTGGAAGTTGAGAGAGACCATCTAGAGTTTGTTGGTATTTCATAGTGAGTGGTTTCTTAGTGTGACTTGGTGATGCAGTAAAAGACTTGAGAAGAGGAGGTGCTAGATTGATTTTGACAGGAGGTTTCTAGGGGGAGTGAGTTGTTTAGGTGAAACTTGAATGACCAAAGAAGGAATATTAGAAGTGATGGCGTGATGATTATTAGACATAGATGAATCAAATTTAGAAACCCAATGAGATGTAGAAATTAGAGATGAGCATGCAAGAGCATTTTGTGCAGCAAACAAAATGAGACCATAATGCTTAAGGTGGCTAATTTTCACTTAAGAGAAAAGCAATCATTTTCATTATGTCCATTGATTCGATGATTATTAATTACAATATGGATGACCTTGATATTTTGCAATCCTATAAGGAGGATAACAATAAGTAGATGACGACCTGATCAATTGATGAGTGAGGAGTTACAGAAGAATATCTTATTGCTTAGTATCGAGATTAAACTTTAGAGTCATAGAGAGTGGTATGACTTGGGTTTCATTAATATGAGCACATGTAGAAGACATAGAATGAGGATGAGAAGAAGTACTAGTGTGAGCCCGAAAAGTGTCCTTAAGATGTTGGATTTCAGATTTAAGAGATGTAATTGTGGATTCCACAACCTAAAAATTATCTTGAAATAAAAAATGTAAAATTTGAATTGATTTGAAAATAGATTAATTTATATTATAGCTAATAGAGTCATTAGAGATATGATCAAAGATTTCATTGACTCTTGAAGGCGACATGTTTATAGGGAGATATTGTCGATGGTTTTGTGAAGATAATCTGTGTAAAGTGGGTGCATTTTAAGCAATTGAAGCAAGGAGACTTGAGAAACCTTATGAGCCATGAAAGAAGAAACATGAGGATCCAAGAGTGTTCAAATGAGTCGGGTTCATAAAATGATTTTAAAATTATGTAAATTTGTAAAACCATATATATTTCATAGTCACACATGATAAATAAAACACTAAAATATAGATATTACTCAAGCAATAAGCTAAAGAAGTATGAAACCCTAGGTGCAAGAGGGAGAGTAGAAGAATTAGTTGATTTCACACTTGATCTCGAAGTAGGTTAGACTATAAAACTAATAAATAGGAGGAAACAGTCACAACCAAACTCTGAAAATTGTAAAACTACCGATGATCTAGGATAGAGCGCTTGGATTGGGCAAGGGTTCATAGGTGTTGGAGACCTCTCCTGGCGGTGGTGACTATGGAGGACCTCAAAAACTAATTATTCTTTTTTCACGAGGTGGTTTCTAAGCTTTATTGCTTGTTACTTGTATGTCGCACTATGCCCACAAAGTTCGCTTGTAACCTACAGAGAGAGAAAGAACCTGTAATACCCCAAAACACATCAAATCCTAAAAATAACAAGATGCAAATGTGGATCTGGATTGACCACGCCACCACCTAACCGAGTGAAATTACAACTATGTCCTACTCTACATTTCAAACTCCATATATTTTATGTGTGTGTGTGTGTGGAAATCATTCCCTAGGTAGATGTTTTGTAAGATGCACTTGAGAATGAGTGATAGCTAGATATAGTAATGTAAATAGATGTCTGGATGGAAATATTAACTTCCCCTCCTATGCATGCATGTAGAAAATGTAGTTCCTTATCCCTTGAATGAAGCTAGATGGATGCTTTGATGCTCTTAAAATGCCTTTGGATGTAACTTTAGGAGGTGATAATAGATGCTTAGAGCTTGGTCCCTCATCATGGTCACATAACATTATATTTATACAGTTCCCTTCCTTGAATTTCACAATTGAAAACTAAAAGGCCATCCATAAGAAAACGAGATACCCAAAAGAAAAAAGAGGCCCAAAAGAGGCAATAAAAGTACAAATATTTCAAGGATGCATAGAATAATAGGGATCACTGCAAGCACTCAAGTGTCTTGATCCGGGCACTAAAGTGATCAAGAATAAATAGTGAATTATCAACTAGATTGTAGGGTGTAAGCGGCCAAGAAGAAGACATCAAACATAGAGAAAATTCCAAAGGAAGATGTCAATTGCTAGTTTTCTCACTTAGGAATCATATGAATAGTAGTTTGTTCCTAGGACCTTGAAATGTGCCCAAAGTGCGTGATTTATTGTCTACATGTTTGAACTAAGGAAAATAATATTCCTAAATTATTGAAAAACATATATCTTCTCAATATAAGTGCGATTTCTAGTGTTAAAGGAAAAAAATCTATATTATATGGTTTCTTATTCAAATGAAGTTTTTGGTTACATGTTACTTACTCCTCCTCATTGATTGTAAAATTCAAAAGTCTTTAGATACTCCACGAAAACAAAAGAGTGACTTGAAGTCTTGGTGCTCCATACTTGGAATATAGATGTGTGTTATTTTTGGCATGGACTTAATCCACTTTAACCTCATGAGTTCAAAGTGATAAAATATTCCACCTTAAGACTTTTAAGTCCTTCACTACTAAGAATAATACATTAGGTTAGGGTAAATACAAGTAATTCAATTTAATATGCCCTAAGAGTATAACTACCTCACCAATTTAATACAGGTTTGGGGATTGTAGTTTAGTATTAATTGGATAGTAGTTTATCATTCCTACTCTAGGGTCAAGATTGAGAAGGCTATAACAATAACAAAAACCACATGGGATCAATCTTTACATAATTTAAAAAAAAAGGGAAATAGTATTTTACATACATTTTATTTCATCTTTAAAATTAATTTAGTCGAAAGGGTGTTAAAAATTATCATCATTTAGGCTAACACTTCTAAATTTCAAGGTTCCCACACACATATATATATATATATACACATATACACACACATATCACACACATAAAAACTAAAATGATGTCTTATCTAGAAGGGTGAAACTTTTTTGTCTTATAACAAGTTATAGATACCTCTCAAAAACACACACACACACACAATATTCAATCAAATAAGTAATAATTTGACCAAGGAAATCAAAAATACCCCCAGAGTCTTCCATCATCAATGGAGAGTCTTTCATCATTGTACCCACTTTGGTTTTCCAAATCGTTCTTCCCATAGGATGATTCTTAACAAGATGAGTATCCTCACCAATTAGACTCCAATGGGTAGGTGGTAGCAACAAGAATATATTAAAAAATCCATCATATAAACGTTAAGCCTTAAATTTGCTATCATTTATCAATATAGACATTATATCTTCATTATAAATCTCAAACTTATTATCGGTTTTGTTAAATTGTGCTCTTTATTTAGATGATTGAGAGGATAGGTAATGTTCTTGGTTACAACAAATTTATAATGAACAAAATAATTCATTCTACCATAACAATTTTCAAATGATATAAGATGATATTTTTCCCACATCATTTAATTTAAGATCAATGGGATCTTCATAAGGAGCTTCCCAAACTAGTGTGCAAATAGAGTGTCGAGAAGTGATTGGACAACCACCTTAGTTTTAGGGAATTCGTAGGTTTGTTCTATAAGGCGCACTATCCTCTGAATTATATCAAGGTTCAGATAACATAGCCATACCAAACCTGAATTCAATCTACAATTACCTCTACATGGGGTCTTTTAGCTCTTCTTATTCACATTAGAATATCTCTAAAATCAAATCTATAAAATTGAATTGATACTTTATTTTTCCCATAGCACATTAACAACATTATGGATAACATTTAATTTAAAAAGAGCTAGGGTTTGATGGAAATTTACCTTTTTAGTTTTCCTTTCAAAGATTTATTATTAATATCATGTGTGCTAACTTCAAAATTCAACCACATGATTTCTATTTGTTAAAAGGTATGCTATAAACTAATCACTTTAGGCAATTTATTATCATGGATGTTTAGAATTCACATTATTATCCTCATGTATGTTTACAATTTGTGGTTCCATATTTTACTTGTTATTTTAACATATGAACTAGTATTATTTAATTCAAGTAGTTCAAAAATATTTAAATGTAGGTTTACAAATCTTATTATCACCCTCATGTATGTTTACAATTTGTGCTCGTATAATTTAATAATTATTTTAACATATAAACTAGTATGTTATCATCATACTATATAGTTGCAATTAAAAATTACATTATTTACTTTGCAATTCCAAATCGCATTATTTACTTGCTAATTTAATATATAAACTAATATGTTTTTATATAATACATTCTAAATGTGTTTTATATGCTTATATGCACTATGATTTTTTTGAAAATAGTATGATTTTTCCTATTTTGATGAATGTCAATCTCATTTTGGTTGTGTTTATTATGTTCATTTCTCATTCTTTGTCATCATTTTTCATAAATTCACTTATGTTTTAATCGCTTGTTTTTTCTTTGACATCTCACTTTAAAGACAATGAAAATACACATAACAACCATATTTATTTACTACCTTTTCCAGTTCGCCATGCATGCGGGGCATGTTCCTTCACCAATCACAAGATTGATTATGTGTTGAGGGGCTCGTTCCTTATGAGGCCATTTTGAAATTCCCCATTTGTGCATTAGAATGGTCAGTGATAAGGATTTTAAACTTTCCTATCGAAGAGAATAAAACTTATTTTGATGGACACATTTATTTATTTTTTCCTTCTCCATTTTACAACGATCAAGACTAGAAAATAATTCCACCCCCTTTGGTGGGTGTGAAACTCACTTCACCGCACTTGCAAAGGAGAAAGAGTTTAAGACGATTCAATGTGTTGTAAATGTTTTGCATTTTAGGAAATAAACACCACTAAATCCAGTGATAGAAGAAATTCTCATAGATTGCCTCCATTTATTTCCAACATGACCACTTTATCTTTTCAAGTGTTATATTATTGGGCCACATTGATTTTCTCATTTTATGATTCTAGTGAAGATGCATTAAATATGAACCTTGCCACAAATTGAAGAAAATGGGAATCACAAATGACAAACCTGAAATTGGGGAAAAAAACCCATGAAACATACACAAAATTATGCATGCAAACAATAAGAAATATGAAGATGTCGAGCCCTTTCACGAACCCTTATGCAAACCCTTCGCAAACCCTAAGAGCGCCAAACCTAAATCTATCTCCCATGTTTACAAAGTGGAATGAATTTTGAGGGTGGCGCTGGCGATGGATGCCTTGGAAGGTAGAAAAAAGGAATCGACATAGTCACTGGAAGAGGCTACATATGAAACAATGGATCGCGAGGAAGAACTGAATGTGAGACCCCGCACACTTTGGCTACGGAGGGGGCATCATGGTTCATGTCTTCTCTGGTGGTTATTTACATCATGGTTCGGGTTGGGGAAAGCCTCTCACAGAGGCATTGGTAGTCTTCTTCTTTCCCTTTCTCTTTGTGGCACTGGTGTTGAAAATGGAAATCCTAGAATCCGTGTTATGAATGGTTTCTTTGAGGGGAAACATCCCCACCTCCTCTACTACTATTGGTAAATATCTTGCAAATGTTGGGTTAGCTACTGATGGGAAGGTTGTCCACTCCTTCAAAGAATGTGTCAGCAGTCAAGAAACCCATGTCCCCCGCTTACCACTACCCCTTGTGTTTCTTTTGGAGACGAGGTTCTCGAAACTAAGTGCTACTACCAAAAGCACACCTCGCTCTACAAATTCAATGGACTCTAGCCCAACCTATGAGTTTTGCATGAATGGATATCCAACTATTGGATCCCACTCATTATTGGATTCTTAGATCTTTACCCCTATGATAAGGGTTCATTTATTATATCTTTTTCTTCAATTGTTGATAAGAAAATCATAATTGGAAACCTATGGGTTTGTCAATCACACTACCTGGTTATGAAAATATAGTTCCATTCCTTTAACCCAATCACCGAATAACTTTATTATAAATTGTTCTAGATTAGAGTGCCTCATCTAACTTTGCAATTTTGGGACCAAACATGTCTATATCCATTGGCAATTTGTTGTGAAAATTTTTATTCATTGACTCACACACCTCCGATTTTACCCACACAACCTATGCCATAATCTTAATTGAGATGGAGACCTTTAATTAGAACCTTCATGCAAACATTGAGGGTAAAGTTCAAAACCAAACTTGGACACATCCTTTAGAATATGAGGATTTACCTTTTGCTACGCCTTAACCTATTTCTTATATTAGGATATGAGTAGCCGACTTGTGGCTTACCATATCATTTTATTATATCATTTATACTTTCTCATGCTTAATAGGTCGGCCTTAGTGATGGCCATAGCATATGAATAGTATATATAGGGGATTGTAGGTAGTAGTTCATTATCATTTGAGCATTTGAGTCTTATTATATGGTTTGGAGGTTGCCCCCTCGAAGTGGTGAAGCTATTCTAATTGCATATTGAGATCATTATTCTGAAATATTATGTTATTTGGTGTTCTATTGTTTCTCATAATCTGAATTATACAAGTAATTTCATTACAAGTGGTATCAGAGTTGCGATCTGGGCCAAAATTAGGGCAAAAACACTAATTTTTTATTTCCGCCATATATTGCAAACAAAGTGAATTGGTGGGAGATATTTTTACCGAGTTGTGAAACATTTCAAGTTTTACATCATGGCAGGGGCCTTCCACAAGAGCAAAAAAGAATTCGGTTACTCCGGGTAAAACCCCAGATAAAGATGGGGTAGTGATTGAAGATATGGAGTCAGAAGGGGTAAATACAGATTCCTCATCACTAGGGTTTACCTCAATTGATCATAAGGTGAGCCAACTTGAGTATGAGATGTGAAATGTACAACTGAGATGGGCTCTAAAGGAAACATAGACCAAATCAATCATCGGTTGGATGATATCATGCAACATGTAAAGGGTAAACAATATGGCCCAAATCCACCCCATATCAACCAAGGAGGATCTTCAGTTCAAAATCATGGACAAAATAACCATGTTGGATCACTTTTCCAGCCCAATCAGAATCCAACTTATTCGCAACCACTAACATGATGTCAAAGTGGATATGCGCAAATTTGATGGTAAGGATCCCCTAAATTGGATAAATCAAATGGAGAAATTATTTGAGTTAAATCAAACACCATCAGGATAAAAGGTGACATTGGAATCCCTATATCTTGAACCAGACCAATTTGTTTGGTATCGATGGTTATGTGCTCAGAGGCAGAAGAATGGTCTTGGTGTCACTTGGACAATTTTTACCGAGGAGTTGCAATTACACTATAGTTCCAATTTTTCGAGAACTACTTTAGTCAATTAGCAAGTTATGGAAAACATGATTATTCAAAGATTATGTGCATCAATTCTAGAACCTATCATTAAGGGTGGAGAATATTCTAAAAGAGAATCAATGACCTATTTCTTGGGGGTCTTAAGGACCACATTGAGCATGAGGTACGTATGTTTAGTCCACTTAAGATTTCTGATTCTATTATCATGGCACGTCGAGCAGAGGAAAAAGTTATTTGTAGTAGGAGGCCACCTTTCATTAACACAAGATACCATAGTATTCTTCCCCTTCATTTGCTAGGCCAATTAGACCGACTCCTCAACAAATGGAAGAAAAGAGAGAAAAAGGATTATGTTTTAACTGTGATAACAAATATGGATCGGGACACAAATGTGCTAAGAAGAAGTTGTTCTATATTGACGGAGGTAATGAGGATGATGAGGAAGCTAACATTATAGGAGAGGTTGAGGAACCGGTAGAAGATGAAGTAGAGGATCACCAACCTACAATTTCTTGTCATGCATTGTCAAGTATTAGTACTCCTCAAACACTCAAGATTATTGGCTATCTCGAAAAATAGAAGGTGACGGTGTTGATTGACTCGGGGAGTACTCATAACTTCATAAATAGTAAGTTAGATGCCCGCCTCAATTGTTTTATTTACCCAACTATAGAAATGTAAGTTATGATTGTGGATGGTGGGACAGTCAAGTGCATAGGAAAGTTCCATAGTATCAAGCTTTCCATGGGAGACTACATGTTAGACTCACCTATGTTTGTTATTTCTATGGGAGGGGCAGATATTGTTTTGGGTATCCAATGGCTCACAAGCTTAGGTACTATGGAGATGAATTTCCAAGAATTGTTCATGTGATTTCATTCAGATGGAAGGACAATACAATTGAATGGGATGGTAGCTAAGTCTCCAGAGATTATTTTCTCTCATCAGATGTAGAAGGTTCCTAGAAAAGGAGTAGATGGATTTATAGCAAAGTTATTTTCCATAAAAGTATAAAATACAGAGTCTTCAATGCCACCCGGTCTTCGAAGATTGTTGATGCGCACTCATTTGTTTTGATGCACTTCCAAAGGGATTACCACTAGTTAGGGATCATGATCATGCCATTCAGTTGATTCCAAGGAGAAAAACACCTAACACCGGACCATACGAGATACCCATATTCCCGGAAAAGTGAGATCGAGAAAATGGTTCAGAAATGTTGAAGGCGGTATCATCGGCATAGCCATAGTGCATATTCTTCACCAAAGTGGTAATGGTACATAAGAAGGATGAAACATGGAGGATGTGTCTTGATTATCGAGAACTCAACAAGTACACCATCAAAGATAAGTTTTCTATTCCAATAATTGATTATTTACTTAATGAATTACATGGTGCTATTTATTTCACAAAATTAGATCTTCGTTAGTGGTACCATCAAATTAGAATAAAAGAGGAAGATGTTCACATAATGGCTTTCGTGACTCATGAGGGCCATTATGAGTTTTTGTAATGCCTTTTGGTCTTACAAATGCACCCTCAACCTTTCAAACCTTGATGAGCACTATTTTTAGGCCATTTAAAAGGAAATTTGTATTATTTTTCTTTAATGACATATTTATTTACAATAAGACATGGGAAGAACACTTACAACATGTAAATAAAGTGTTGGAAGTTTTGGAGAAACATGTTCTCTATGCAAGTCGTCCAAATGTTCTTTTGGTGTACAAGAGGTATAGTACTTGGGTCACATTGTATCCCATGAAGGCATTAAAGTTGATCCTTAGAAGAACAAAGCAATGGTGGAATGGCGAAGGCCCAAAACTCTCAAAAATCTTCGTGGGTTCCTTGGACTAACCAGGTACTACAGAAGATTTGTGAGGGGGTAGAATAACAACCCCATTCACTGCATTGATAAATAAGGATGCCTTCCATTGGACAGATGTAGCCACTAAATCCTTTGAGAAGCTGAAGGAAGCCATGTGCAACACCCCAATTTTGGCTACTCCTAACTTCTCAAAAACCTTCATTGTTGAATGTGACGCTTCAGGATCAGGATTGGGAGCAGTTCTAATGTAGGAAGGAAGACCAATTGCATTTAAGAGTAGCCAATTCAAAGTAAAATATCTTCTCAAACTTGTCTATGAGAAATAAATGATGGCTATTGTTCATGTGGTCTAAAGAATGGAGGCCCTATCTCATGGGTAGACACTTCAAGGAAAAAAATGATCATGATAGTCTTAAATACTTTTTGAGCAAAGGTTATCATCTAAGGAAGAAAAAAGTGGGTAACAAAATTTTGGGTCATGATTTTGAAATCATATACAAAAAGGGTAAAGACAATGTAGTAGATGATGCATTGTCCGAAGGGATACATCCGCAGATGCCTTATTATGTAAAATGTCCATGTTGATGGTCGATTAGGTGGATGGAGCAAGATTGGAAAGGGATCAAGACAAGGATACACAATCTCTAATATAGAATATCGAGCAAGGATCTATGACATCTAAAAAAATGAGTGGAAAGTTAATGCCCTATGGTACAAGGATAAGTTATACTTGAGTAAATATTATGAGTTGAAGCATAAGATTCTTGCAGCACTACATGCCTCACCACTTGGAGGACACTCTATCTTTTTGAAGACATATCATAGAATAAAAAGAGAATTATTTTGGGAAGGACTCAAGGGGGATGTACAAAAGTTTTTATTAGAGTGTTTAGTGTGCCAACAGAACAAAGGGGAAACAATTAAGACACTAGGTCTGTTGCAACCCTTACCAATTCCTAGCCAAAGATGGGAGGAGGTCTCCATGGATTTCATCACCGGATTTCCTTGTTCAGAGGGTAAGAATGTTATTTTCATGATTGTGGATAGGCTCACAAAATATGCCCATTTTTGTGCCCTATCACATCCAT
Organism: Taxus wallichiana var. yunnanensis; assembly: GCA_018340775.1. Taxonomy (NCBI): domain Eukaryota; kingdom Viridiplantae; phylum Streptophyta; class Pinopsida; order Cupressales; family Taxaceae; genus Taxus; species Taxus wallichiana. Next base: position 209,695,218 of record CM031233.1, on the reverse strand, counting down.
TTACAGAAACGATACAGATTCAGCAACTATTTTTTTTTGGAGGCGCTCAAAGGCTACATGGAACCCCACAGATAATTGTAAGTGATCGTGATCTTATTTTCACAAGTAATTTTTGGACAAAATTATTTTCATGTTTGGGTACTCAGCTAGCTCACAGTTCATCTTATCATCCTCAAACTGATGGGCAAACGGAAGTGGTCAACAAATGCTTAGAGGGTATCTATGTTGTTTTGTATCAGATAAGCAGGAAAGGTGGATTAAATGGCTACCACTTGCAAAATAGTGGTATAACACATCTTTTCATACCTCTTCTCAAATAACCCCATTTTTAGCATTATATGGTTACCATCCACCTTCTATCACTTCCTCCTTGAGGGTGCAAACTAAGGTCAGAGATGTTGAATAACACATTCAACATCAACAACAAGTTTTGGCTAGTTTGAAGGAGAATTTAGCATTAGCACAAAACAAGATGAAATAACAAGCAGATGAACACCATAGTGAAAGACATTTTGAAATTGGTGACTGGGTTTTTGTACGTCGCCACCTTACAAATAGATGTCCCTAAAGCAACATGAAAAGGACAGAAAATTTGCTCCTAAATATTATTGCCCTTATCGGGTGTTCTACGTAAAATTGGAAGTGTTGCTTATAAACTAGAGTTGCCTCCATCTTCACAAATACACCCAATATTCCATGTTTCATGCCTGAAGAAGGTTATTAGACAATAATTTGAAGCCCAGACAGAGTTACCAAAACTTGATGAGGAAGGAAGAATCATTTTGAGCTAGAGAAGATTTTGCAAACACGTACTAAGAGGCTAAGAACCAGAGACATTAAGGAATATCTCGATCAAGTGGAAGAATTTGAGCATAGAAGATGCAACCTTGGAGGATGAAGGTTTTTTGCAGCAACATCCAGGATTATTCAACGTTGAGGACAACGTTGGTTTGAAGGGGAAGGGCATGTTGTTCCCTTAACCTATTTCTTATATTGGGATATGAGTAGCCGACTTGTGGCTTACCATATCATTTATACTTTCTCATGCTTAATAGGTCGGCCAAGTGGTGATGGCCAAAACATATAAATAATATATATAGGGGATTGTAGGTAGTAGTTCATTATCATTTGAGCATTTGAGTCTTATTATATGGTTTGGAGGTTTCCCCCTCGAAGTGGCGAAGCTATTCTAATTTCATATTGAGATCTCGTATTATGAAATATTGTGTTATTTGGTGTTCTATTGTTTCTCATAATCTGAATTATACAAGTAATTTCATTACACTTTTAGATGCGAGAATATGTTTCGCAATAGGTCGTATTGTTACTGATTGTTAGATGGAAAAGCCCAAAAATGAGAAATTCGATTAGTATAAAAATGCCCTCCCAAAACATTTGGTTTTCGATGCTAAGGAAGATTTTGATTCAAACGTTGATTCGAAAGAAGTGACCAAATCGGTTCTAGAAACACCCCTTAGTGAAATTTGTCTTTGATGGAAACAAGGGGAAATTAAATGATGAAAATCAGCCGAAGAAAAATGTTTAATCAAATTCAAGTAAACCGAAAAAGGAAAATATCCCTCCTATCTTTACTTTAGAAAATAACACATACTTGGTGATTGATGATTTGGAAGTTATCTTTCCCATTGAGGAGGTTTCAGATGGGTGGAAAATAATGTCAAACAAGAAAAAATCTCTTCACAAGAATAATGTTTCTCCTACCCAGTTTCTCTCATGTTGTTGTGCAACTACTTCTTTTTGTATTCTGTTTATCAATGCTTTATCTGGGATTTCAAGCCATTTATGTACCTAGGTGGGATCCCAGTCAAAAAACCTTTACCCTTAATAAAAAATATTATTTAAAAAATAGCTTGTAATGGTCATTCTTATAGATATTTTTAAATTGGAATATGCAACTTGTTTTTTTAAAATTCATGTATATATTATGGAAAGACATAAGGAAAAATTGATCTTTTGTAAATCCATACTCATAACTTTTGTTATTGTTTAATGCTTCTAAATTTGAACAATAAAACAATATTATAATTGGTTCTTTCATTATGTTTGTATACATAAAATTATTGTTATACAATATCATAGGCTATAACATTTATATTTATGTATGCAAGAGGTTTTTCATTCCATGTTCACATTTTTTTATTATTGATTTACGCTTCTTTATATGCAATTACTAACCAAAAATGTGCACTTATATACCTTGCATCAAACTATAAAGTTCTGCATTTATTTTGATATTGCTTCAAGTTTAGTTACATTTCATGCAAGGTTACAACTTTTGTCAAATTTAGTTTACATAAATGTTTGCATTTTATATGACAATGTTGTTTTTATGTACTTGTGGAAACAATATATAACTTTTGGTAGTAAATGCCTTATTTTTTATATATTTATAGAAAATTAATTTGTTCTGTGTATCTTATGAAGTTTTGTTTGCAAATCCCTTTTTTTACTTGATGACCCTTAAATCGACAAAGTTGCAACACTTCAAAGTAGATCGTGTTTTTTACTATATGCGTTGCATTCACTTGAATGTAGATAATCTTTACTGTAATGTTTGTATACACCTGTGAAAATAATCAGTTTATGCAACTCCATGCCTTCATGTTAAAGTCTTTACTTTCATCCCTAAATGGAAATGATCTACATATATCAAGTTACGGTCGTAAATGCCTTCTTTTGTTGTCATTGTATAGAATATTAATGTGTTATTTATATCCTCTAAAATTTAATTTGGGAAGAACCTACATTTAAATCACTATAATTGGAAATGTTTTTTTTAACCTTCTTTTTTGGAATTATATAAAAAAAAATTCGTATATCTTATGAATATTTGTTAGGAAAACCTTATATTTTACTTGTTGATCATTAAATCAACAAAGGTGTAACTATTTAAATTTTATTTTATTTTATTATACATGTGTTATATTCACTTTAATGCACGTAACCTTTACTGTAATGTACAATATCATAGAATATAAACATTCTACTTAACATTCTATAAAAGGTCGCACTTTATGTTGTTTATAAAGATTCACATTTATATTTGGCATTGCTTCAAGGTTAGTTACATTTTGAGCAAGTTTACAATTTATGTCAAATTTAGCTTGCATACACGTTTGCATTCTATACACACTTTCGTTGTTGTATGCACCTTTGAAATCACAAACGATTTATGTAGCTCCATGACTTCATGTAAAATACTTTACTTTCATGCCTAAATGGAAATTCTCTACATATAACAAGTTATGGTTGTAAATGCCTTCTTTTTATGGATGTTTAGAAAATTAATTTGTTTATATCTTTTAAAATTTTATTTGGAATGTTTTTTTCTACTTGTTGTCATCCAAATCAACAAAGTTGCAACTATTCATAATAGTATTTTGTTTTAATTATACACGTGTTACGTTCATTTGAATGTATATAACCTTAAACGTGATGTCTACACTTTAGTTGAGTGTGTACTAGATAATACAACAATGTTTTCCCATATCCATATGTTGCAATAACTTTTGTTGGTTTGCATTTACCTCGTATTTAAGTATTTAGGATACGTGTGCAAACCTCCACTTATCTCGAGCAATTTTTCCTTACCATGGAAACAACATTGACACCTGAAGGCATTTCTCATCATGCTTATCTCCAATTTGTGGGTTGAAACACACCTTACAAATGGTGCAACATGAACAATCATCAACATTATTTAAGACTTATCCATGCCACCACCTGAACTTCCACTCTTTATTGTAATCAAATTTGATAGATACATTGGATTGTCTTGGGATCTGTCTAACCTATTGCATATTACAAGTGCCCCCTATTGCAAGAGGGAATAACGGATAATTTCCACTTAAAGTGGCTTGCGCATTGACTATCCACAAGTCCCAGGGCCTTAGTTTCCATAAAGCGACTGTCAACATTAACAACAATGAGAGACAAGGTCTTACATTCACAACAATTTCTAGAGTACCCTCACTTGCAGATCTTCACATTTCTCCACCATTGTCATTTCAACAGTACTAAAAAATGGCTCGAGCACCTATGATTTGAGCACGTAGAAATGAAGAATCGAGATTGAATTCACTCAACTTCATCGCTCTGCCTAAATATGCACCCTTTACTTGCCACTCCTTACCACAACATATATTCTCTCTTTTTTCCTTTATCATTTCACCTTAGGCTTTCCTCCTACTAAAAATGTATGTGTCTTTTCAAAAAAATTATTTCGCACTTGCTTCTCATTTTCAATATTGTTTGTTACTGATAATCTCAAACTAATGAACAACAATTCTTTTTCAATTAAACCATCAATGTTACAACATTATACTTATATTTTTTTCTCCTTCATTCCCTCTCTTTCGCCAAGACTATAATGAATACATCTTTCCTCCTATCAACTAAAAAAATTACTCTCTTCATTTCCACATCCTTCATAAAAACATCTCCTTTCATCCCATCCACTTCTCTGCATATCAAACTACAAACCTCGCCCAATACACCTACATTTCGGTGTTTACATTACAACCTTCACATGAAATTGCTAATATACTCATAAAAATAAATTAAGATTAATGAACATCCTTAGTAATAGCCATACTTCCCTACCATGAAAAAAGGGTTAAAATAAAATTCTTTAAAAACTTTCTACGAAGGGCACAAAGTACATACATAATGATTTTTTGAGATTTATTTATGGCGAGGGAGCTCATAAATCAGTTTTAAAGCACTCTCGGTGTTAAATAATGTGTAAATCGCTGCGAAATTTACACCGCGTGCATAAATGTTATGGGAAAGGATAAGTATTAATGAAGACATGACACGTTTCAAAAGCTTCAACGGGTAAAAGAAACGGTACGAAAGTTAATGTGGTGGCCAGCTGGAAAGTATATGTCGGTGGGACTGGGAAGAGCCGTTGATGCGTGCGAGCTATAAATATCAAATCATTTCCCCCAAATGTAATGTATTGTGAACCTGGATTTTGGTCGTAATGTTTGATGGTCTTTTTTCGTCTGTGATGGTCTTTTTAGTCTGTGTTGGTCTTATTGTTTGTGTCTGATTTGTGTCTGGTTTTGTGCGTTTGATGTGTCTCTGTTGTTGTATAGATGTCTCTGTTGTTTTTGTCCTCGTCTGTTGTGTATATTTTGAAGCCAGTCACTGGACTGCCGAATATGACCAGAATATCACGGGCTGCATTCAAATTTTCTGCTTAATTTCGCAAGGTAAGATTCATTCTACTCAATTGATTAGGCATGTTTGTTTTCTCTCATTGATTTTAAAGTCGTCTTTAGCATACTTTGATATGCAGAAGGGCTAATCTAATCGTTTATGTTTTATTTAAGATCTGTGAAGTAGGATTTAAATGGCATGCGGAAGGGTTTGTTTTGTTACATGTGTCTTTTCTTAAGTTTCAGGGTTCGGTGAGATGTCGGCTAAGTTATCCTGTACAGGTGTGACATATGCCCTGTATTTTATGCAGGGTGTAATTGCTACAAATTGTTTTCTAGCCTTTTAATTCACAATTTTTGTGTGCCTGAAAAGCATACACAGCCACCAGATCTAATTAAGCAATTGCTATTGTTTTAGGTAGTTTCTATTAGGCTATGGTTTTTGCATAACAGACCTTTATTCTCTTTTTTGCATCCATTTTACAATCTGTTATTTTGCGAAATCATCCATTCTAGCAATTTAACCTTGGATTTTTATTTGGCTACTTACAGCGCCTTCTACCATTCATAATGGAATATATCTGTATTTTATTTTTCAATGTCTTTTAATTTAATGGCTTTAACTGTATATACCCGCTTGTTGCCTGTTTATTTTAGTATATGGAATGTATTTTATGTCTCTGATCTGTTTGCATTTAAATATTTTCTACACAAGTTACTGTGATATGGTAGGAAACATAATTCTGTTATATATTTCCCGGATTTTTTTTCAGGAGACATCTACTTTCTAATGAAATATAGTTAATAATCTATTTGAGGGTTTAGTGAGATATTTGATGGTGTATTACAGGTGCTGAATCCTTGCACATGCGTGCTGTGGGAGTCGGTGATGACATGTTCAGGTATCATATATGCTTGCGTCTTCTGCAGTAAAAAGATTGAAGAAAATTATTTTCCCTGTATTTTAATTCTGAAGTCTTATTGGACATTTCTATGAAGTATAGAAGCTCTAGTTTTCGTCTGCAGGGCTAGGAATTTTATTTGATTGTGATTACCCATCTAATACCTAATTGGGATTGGCGGATTTCTACTCAAGCGATGCATTAGGTATGAAATTTTAATTTGAGGCTAAACCTAAATGTTAGGTATAAATTTCCTTGAGAGTTCGATGGAAAAGTTTTTTTTCGGTCTACGTATGATTTAATTCCTTTTCTATAGCTTTATGAGTTCAAAACCTGCTCTCCGTGTTGCTAGAATTGTTAATATCAGTTTTTGCTTTACTATAATTTTTAATATCAGTAAAAAGGGTTCAGGATATTGGAATATTTTGTTTAAAAATCTGTTAGTTTCTCTTTCTTTAGTTTATTATTTGCCATTATTTTCCATACCTATCTCTTCTACTTTCAAATGAATTCATAGGTTATTTTTTTTTACTAGTTAAACCAAATATGCAAAGGATTTTACTCTTATTGATCAGGGTTCAATGAGATATTCAAGGAACTTTCCATAGCATAGGATGTAGAGTTGTAGAAGTTTGTTTTTCCTGGCTATGCTAGTTTAGGCTCTTTTTAGTAGAACACTGGCTATGACACTCGCCTCATTCCTTCCATCATTTTGCAAAGCCGCACCTTAATTTCATGCTATTTATTTTTAAATGTTATTTCTGCGTACCCCTTATTTTGGGTTGTTGTTTAGGTGCGCTTTTCCTGTGTTTCAAGTGTTTGTTAAATGGCATGCGGAAGGGTTTGTTAAGTTAAATGTCATTTCTTAATTTTCAGGATTCGGTGAGTTGTCGGCTAAGTTATACTGTACAGGTGTGTCATATGCCCTGTATTTCATGCAGGGTGTAATTGTTACAAATTGTGTACTTAATTCACAATTTCGTGTATGCCTGAAGCCACCAGATCTAATTAAGCAGTTACTATTGTTTGAGGTAGTTTCTATTAGGCTATGGTTTTTGCATATGAGACATTTATTCTCGTTTTTGTATCCATTTTACAATCTGTTATTTTGTGAAAGCATCCATTCTAGCAATTTAACTATGGATTTTTATTTAACTATTTACAGCGGCCTTCTACCGTTCATAATGGAATCAATCTGTATATAATTTTCCATTGTCTTTTAATTTAATGGCTTTAACTGTATATACCCGCTTGTTGCCTGTTTATTTTAGCATATGAAATGTATTATATATGTCTCTGTTCTATTTGCAGTTTAAACATTTGATAGAATACCCCTGAGTGTTATTTTTTGTCAGACGGCTATGCCTATTTCAAATCAAGTTTTTATGTTCTAAACTTTTTCTACACAAGTTACTATGATTTGGTAGGAAACATAATTTTGTTATATATTCCCTGTTTTTTTAGGAAACATCTACTTTCTAATGAAATATAGATTATTATCTATTTGAGGGTTCAGTGAGATATTTGATGGTGTATTACACATGTTTGCAGGTGGTGAATCCTTGCACATGCGCGCTGTGGGAGACGGTGATGCCATGTTCAGGTATCATATATGCTTGCATTTTGTGCAGTAAAAAGACTGAAGAAAATATTTGCCCTGTCTTTTAATTCTGAAGTTTTATTGTATATTTCAATTAAGTACATAAGCTCTAGTTTTCGTCTGCAGGGCTGGGCATTTTGTTTGATTGTGATTGCTTAACTAATTGGGATCGGCAGAATTCTGTTTAGGTGATGCATTAGGTATGAAATTTTACTTTGAGGCTAAAACTAAATTTTAGGTATGAATTACCTTTTGATTTCGATTGAGAAGGTTTATTTTTTTAATAAATATAATTTTATTCCTTTTCTATAGCTTTGTGTTACAAAAATTGTTGTGTTACTAGAATTGTTAATATCAGTTAAAAGGGCTAGGCTATTCGAAATTCTGTTAGTTGCTCTTTCTTTAGTTTAGTTTGCAAGGTCAAGAAATAATCATTTACCATTATTTTCCATACCAAATTTTATCAGTCGTTTGTTAGTGGGATTCTAAACTAAATATGCATAGGATTTAACTCTTATTGATAAGATATTCAAGGAACTGGCCATAGCTTAGAATGTGCTGCTGTAGAACTCTGTTCTTCCTGGGTATATGCTATTTTAGGCTCTACTTTATCATTGTGTTTCTGCTCAAGTATATTTGTTATTTTTATGGCTTTACTTGCTTAGGTTCAGTGATAATTTTTTATTTTCTGAATGTCATTTTTCTCATGGATGGCAACTGAAGGTTTAATGATTATTTTTAGAGGGAATTACACTGCATGGATGTTCTCTGTAGGTGAGGTTAAACTGGTCATTCAACTTAAAGTTGTGGTTGAACTGGTCATGCTGTAGAGTCCAAATTTTCTTGGTCATTCTAACTTAAAGTTATGGTTGAACTGGCCAAGCTATGTCGCTCACCTCATTCCTTCCATCATTTTGTAAAGCCATACCATTATTTCATGCTATTTATTTTACATGTTATTTCTGCGTACCCCTGCTTTCTGCTTTCGGGGTGTTTTTCGGTGGTTGTTAATGGTGTACTTTATTAGTGAGTGAATGCATTAGATTTTGGCCACTGCAGGCACATTATCACAGAAACACAGAATTGCTTGGAAGTTTAATGTGCTCACATAAACACCTAGAAAATATTCTGAGAATCATTAACAAAGCAACTTTCAAGTTTATAGTTTTGTTTATTATAATGATATTTAGATTTTATATATAGTGATCTTAAGGCAGAAGAATATTATTGATAGTATGACTATGAACAAATCTGTGAATGTGACTGATCTCTATGAAAACTACGCCTCTGTTTTTGCTAATATATTTGATCCATCTGCTTTTGCCTTGCCTATAAACCTGCTGCTGCTCAAATTGTAGGAATAATGGTGCAAAAGATTCATTTTCTCTCTAAAATAACTGTGTAAGACTAAAAACCAAATCTTGCAATAAAAAACCAACAAAAACCCATCAAAAACCTCTGCCTCTGGCCTGTGTAGTTGTGGGATACCAATGCTTGAACAGAGCCGGTGGAATATGTCATTAGATTTTAGGAACATTATTCCCTGTTACGCCCTACTAAATTTGATCCACCTTTTTTGTAATATTTACTGGCGTTTCGCATATTTACTGGCGAGAGATTCATTTTATTCCTAAGCATGTAACAAAATATTGCAATAAATCAGGTCCAGATTTAATGTGTTCTTCTACTATTATTTTTAGTTTGAGGGAAATTTATTGTTTAGGCGTGTCCTTAGACTGCCCACGCTAGCCTTGGCTGTTTATCATATTGTTATTAAAATCTTACGTTATTTGTATTTTTAATTTTGTTAATAATAATATTAAGTTTATTTAAGGTACCTACATTATTTTTTCAAATCTGCTGGCTGATTTGAGCAGTACTAATGGTCTGAGCAAATCAGCAAGCGGATCAAGTTGTCAGAAATCTCTCTGGAAAGTCTGTCAGTCGTATAATTCCTTTTGTAGGTGGGCAGGTTAATTTTAAATGAATTTCCCTTTTTTTTATCATCTACAATGTAGATAATGAAAGACTGTGTTTGTGCGAAGCATTTATTTTTAAATATAATAATAATTTGTTTCTTCGATATTCGGGAATTCACACATCTAGCAAAATGGGATGAGTTCGATTGTTTTTTATTTCTTCTACTAAATATATAAAAATAATTTTTGTCATAACATGCATATTCTCCCTGTTATTTGTGCTGCACGTTTGGCAGGGTGCCATAATTTATTTGTGAAAAATTGTTTAATTATTGATCAAAGGAGAGTTTTTAATTATGATAGTATATTTTCCGTTTTACTTTTAAAGTATATATATTGATTTTATTTTGTTTACGAAAAATTAAATTAAATTAAGATTGTAATTTTTGATAATTATAAATAAATTTTTACGTTATAATAACTATATTATTCGTATTTTCTATTTAATATTATTCGTTACAAAATAATAACTATAACTATATTATAACTATAATATATATTATTCTTTGCAAACAATTTTAATATAATTATTAATTTTAAATTTTCTTAAAAATATTAAAACAAATTAATATTTTTAATTAAGTTAAAAATTAAGAATTTATAAATTAACACAATTAAAATGTATTGTATCAGTAATAATAGTTTTAATTATATAAACTGTATTTTAATTAAAGTTCGTGTAGTGATGATATTTTACATTTTTTTCACCTATTAATTTTAATTAAAATAAGCTTAGAAGCACATCTGTATTTTATCTTTTATTGTGTTGCAATTGAATGTATAGCTTATTATAACATAAAAATGCATGATTTCATTTTTAATATTTATGTTTGAAAGTATGTAGGACTCCACAACATTTTTATAGTCATACAATTTTTATGATTAAATGTATACATTTATGATTAAATGTTTTTGCATACACATTTCATAATGTATAATATTTTATATTAATTGTAAATAATCATAACATATTTTTAATATCACAAAAATTGGATGTATAATGGTATTTTGTATTTCATAATGTACTTATGTTAATTGTAAATAATCATAACAAATTTTTAAGAACACAAAAATTGTGTTAATTTTGTATTTATTAAGTGTAATTAATATGTATTTATATAATTAATAATTATTTGTTTTAAATAATTAAAATATATATGATATTATGTTTTATTTTAAATTTAATAAATGTTGTATTTATTTAAATTATCAAAATATTTATATATTGTTTTTTTGTGTAAATAATCTTAATGTTTATAGGACCACAAAAATGTATAATTACATATATTTGTATAATTATTTTGAGTATGGTTTATAATTTTGGTTATTAATTTTTTTGGATATGGTAAAATAAATAAATAAATAAATGTTTTTAAATAAATAAATAACTATTTATGTATTTATTATTATGTATTTTTATTATTATGGAATGTATATTAGGAGTGTATTTTAAATATTTTTTAATAATATATTTTTAATGTGGAATGTATTTTAGGGGTGTCTATTATATTTATAATTATTATAATTGTTAACTATAATGCTATAGTGTAACTAACAAAAATAAATATGCATATTAAGAAAAATTAATAAAAATTGAGATAATAAGAATAAAAAGTATTAAAGAAGAGAAATCAAAAATTGGGCAAAATTAATATAAAAGAGTTAAAATAAAAAATTAATAGGTTTAGTATTTATCTATAATTAGTATAAATAATATTAATAATAATATTATATCTATAGTATGTTTTATGTTTTAATTATGGATATCAAAAATCAAAAATATTGAAAGACATTCCACATTAAAAAAGTATTAATATTAAAGAAGAGAAACCAAAAATTGGGCAAAATTAATATAAAAGAATTAAAATAAAAATCAATAGGTTTAGTATTTATCTATAAGTAGTATAAATAATATTATATCTATAGTATGTTTATGTATTATTATGGATTTCAAAATCAAAAATATTAAAAGACATTCCACATTAAAAAGTATTATTAATATTTAATATATATATATATATATATATATATATATATATTGATTGTTGAATTTTGTTTTTAGTTATGGATTGTGTTTATAATTATATAGTTTTTATTTTTTTGTTGTGCTTATTGTGTTTATAATAATTAGATAAAATATTAATTTAAAATTGAAATTGAAATATAATTATATATGAATAATTGTATTTTTATATGTTATAATGTTATAATGTTATAATGTCTTTTAATGAATATTGAATTAGTTATTAGTGGTTGTTCCAAGAGGAGCAACGTTATGCCTGTGCGGATTTGGTTGGGAGTAATACTTTTGTGTAGGGTTTGTATTTAAAGGTATTTGTTGTACCAACCGAGAATTAAGAAAGGAACAACATGTTTACATTGTTGCATTTGGTTTTGACTTGGAATTGTAGGAGTATGTGAATGTACATATCTATCAAATGTACCTACATCTATTTAGTTATAACTTAAGAAATGTGGTATGCTCCAAAGGAACTAATGCTTGCATGAAACACCATGTATTGTCATGTTTGTTAGGGTGCAGACATTGTAAAACAATGGTTGAGGGTTATCTTTGGAATCTCCACCGACCAACCTAGTTTTAGCCCCTACGAGCACATTTGGTAGGGTTTCTTGTTGGTAGCCATACTTTTTGGGTCCTTAAAGGTAGTTATGGTATTTGTAATGCAAATCGCACATCCATTTGTAAAGCAATCTTGTAAAGATCCTCTTTTAGGCATGTAAATGTGTTTTTGTCAAAAAAATTCTTAGATATTTCCTTCGATTATGTTTGACACGGTATGTTGAAGAATAGATTGGTTGAATTAGGGAAATGTGAGTGGTTATTATAGTTTTAGAAGGGAAATGGGAAATATGGGATTATTTTAGAATTATTAAGTAGTAAAACAAAGTCACACAAAGATGTACTTCCTTTGCAGGGTCAATAGAATGGTTGGGCAAGTGTGATTTTGAAGAGTAATGGGTGGTTGCTCCATTCTTATTGATGGCATTGCTATAACTTGTCCTATCGGCATGTTGTCTTCGCTACGTGAATGGATGTTTGTTGTGTATGCAACATTTTTAGAGATTGTGTCATTAATACATAATTGTGGTTTTGTGCATTGTTTCTTGATACATTTAGATAGTAATCGCATAATGTGATTATGTTTAGAGTGGTTGTAAACAATATGTTAGAAACATAATTGAGGACATTGTTAAAATGTAAATTTTTGAGTTATATATCGAGTGAATAGTGGAAAATGTAAATATGGGATTTTATCAAATAAACATGTTAACATTGAACAAATTGTAACACTTTTTTCTGTTTTTCGTAAAGATCAAACATTTTAATGTAATTAGAGCACAAAATGTGCTTGATCAAATAAAATCATAAAAAGATAAAAAATATCAGTAAGGCTAAAAAAAAATCCATTCGTAATGTGGAGGTTTCTTCACTAATCCTTGTTTTTTAAGATTTTGTATATGCATGTCTAAGCTTTTTTATTTATTTATTCTAGCGACACTATTACTGAAAATAAATCACCAAGGATTTTAGACTTTCAATAACACGTGTCCTTCCATTCTATTGCAAAACACTTTGTTGACATTCACTTAAAAAGGGGCGCACTTTTGACTACTACGCAAGTTTTGTTATCATTTTTGTCAAATAATTTGTATAAAATTAAGTGAACAAATCATTTTACACACACTAAACCAAGCAAACCATCCAATTAACTAACTATAAGTAATTGATTGGTACTACTAAAATTTCGATTCGATAATTAGTTTGACCTCATTTTGTAATATTATAATTCATTTTGCATTAAAAACCTAGAATGTTGGAGATTTATATATGTTGGCTATTACTTTGGGGTTCACTAATAGTTTGTCAAAAGATGAGTTTGAAACTTTAATGTAGCCAAATTAAGAGCAACTAGATAAACTACGATAAAATGAACTCTAAAAGAAAATCGATCTCCTTCTTCGTTATCAAATAATGAATTACAATGTTTCCTAAATAGGAAAATAACTCTCAACTCGAGTTGCCAAGTAAACTCGAGTTGCCAAGTAAACTCTAGCTAACTTTGACTAAATCTACTCTAGGTGGCGGAAATTACTATTTTTAGCAGTTTACTAGAACCTGCTATTCTTAGTAAGTTCGCATGCTTATTCCTACGGGCACAGAAATTGCCACGCATCTTCTACATCCCTAAATTAGAGGAATTGCCAACTTTCTAACTCAAAATGCAATTAATAGACTAAAATTAACTAATGCTCAAAAATAGGAAAAAACCAAACTATAACTTAAATCCTAATTTTTGGCCTCAAGATGGCGGATTTAGGGCCCGAAAATGTGTCGAAAACTTGCCCCAACCGGTAGGGCTGGTTGCCACTGCGTTCGTCTCATCAAAACACGTGGTTTCAAAAAAAAAACGGACTCAAACGGACACCCGGAGCTCAAGTTATGACCTTGTCAAGTTCCTGCTAATTCGGGCGCATCATTCTCCCCTGCTTGAAAAAAACGCAGCTCCTGCAAGTTGTCTTCTTCAAACTGCTTCCATTTATCTGCATCCAACTTCTGAATCTCTGACTCTGTGACCCAAGTATTGTCCTCTTGTTCCAGTCCTTTCCAATGTACCAAATATTTGTTGTATTTCCCATGTCGCGTGTCCATTGTTTTCTTATCTAGAATCTGATCCACTTCTTCTTTCTTCTTCACCGGAACCTGTTGCCGCCAATCTACTACTTCATCAGCATCATCCCTTTCTACACCATCCCCATGAAAAGAATACAAATCTGAAACATTAAACACTGGAGAAATATCAAAATTCCCTGGCAATTCTACCTCATAAGCATTATCGTTTATTTTTTTCATGATTTTGCAGGGTCCAATCTTCTTGTACTTCAGCTTGTTATAGGTTCCTCTTGGAAACCTTTCCTTCCGCAGATATACCATAACCAACTCACCAACTGTAAATACCTTTCTCCGTCTGTGCACATCTGCTATTTCCTTATACTTGTCATTACTATTTTGCAGCTTCTTCCGCACTTCTTCCTGCAATTGTTGTATATGTTCGGCAAATGCTTCTGCATCATCACTGACTCTGCCATCAATGGGTAGCTGTACCAAATCTAATACCCCATTTGGATTACTCCCATACACAATTGAAAATGGAGACTTTCCCGTGGATCTGTTTATGGAACTGTTATATGCAAACTCAGCTTGTGGTAATGCTAAGTCCCATTGTTTCGGCTTTTCCCCAACAATGCACCTTAACAGGTTTCCCAAACTCCTATTTACCACCTCTGTTTGCCCATCAGTCTGTGGATGATAAGCACTACTGAACTGTAGTTGAGTACCAAATTTCTTCCATAAAGTCCGCCAGAAGTGACTTAAGAACCTTGTGTCCCTATCTGAAGTAATGGTTTTTGGAACACCATGCAAACGAACTTATCTGAAAAACAAATCTGCTACGCCTGTTGCATCGCTTGTTTTCTTGCAAGCAATAAAATGAACCATCTTAGAAAACCTATCAACCACAAAAATGGAATCATTACCTCGTTGTGTTTTTGGTAATCCCAAAACAAAGTCCATACTCAGATCTGTCCACGACCCTTTAGGAACAGGCAATGGCATATACAACCCTGTATTCTGTGCATGGCCTTTCGAGACTTGGCAAATTCGACATCTCTCCACATATCTTACCACATCTCTTTTCATCTTTGGCCAATAGTATTTGTCTGCTACCAAGGCTATCGTCTTATCTTTACCAAAATGCCCAGCCAACCCTCCGCTATGCAACTCTTTCACTATATTTTCTCTCATAGACCCAACTGGAATACATAGTTGGCGTCCCTTGAATAGGTAGCCATCCTGTAAAATATACTCATCCAGGACATCTCCTACATTGTCTGACAATGGACTAATTAGTCTTTCAACAATATCCTTGAAATCAGAATCAAAAGAATACAAACCCTTTATTGCTTCAAAACCCACCACCTCATTTTCCATAGTGGTAAACAAAGTCACACGCCTACTCAATGCATCTGCAACTTGATTATGTTTTCCGGATTTATGTTTTAGAGAAAAAGTATATCCCTGCAAAAATGATACCCACTTTGCATGCCTACTATTCAACTTCTTTTGGGTATTCACATACTTCAGGGCTATGTGGTCTGTAAATAACACAAACTCCTTAGGCACTAAGTAATGCCTCCAATGCCTTAATGCTTGTACAATTGCATAAAATTTCACATCATAAGTAGAGTAGTTCTTTCTTACCTCATTTAGTTTCTCACTAAAGAAAGCTACTGGCTTTCCTCCTTGACTTAGAACAGCTCCAATACCTACATGTGAGGAGTCACAATCAACCTCGAACATTTTATCAAAATCTGGTAGTGCCAAAATGGGTGCCTCTGTCACCTTCTTCTTCAAGAATTGAAAACTATCCTCAGCTGCCTTTGTCCACAAAAACTCCCTTCCTTTTGTGCAATCTGTGATAGGTGCTACAATACTACTGAAATTTTTAATAAGTTTTACGTAAAATGTTGCTAGACCATGAAAGCTCCTTACCTCTGTTATACTCCGTGGAGTAAGCCATTAAATAATTGCCTTTATCTTTCCCGAGTCCATCCGTGCCCCCACCTGCTGAAATGATAAGCCCAAGAATACCAAGCTCTCTTGCATAAATGTGCACTTCTTCATATTTGCATAGAGTCTCTCTTTCCTTAACACTTCAAATACCAATCTTAGATGCCTCAAATGTTCTTCTTTAGTTTTACTAAAGATCAAGATATCATCAAAATAAACCACAACAAACAATTAATTCGATAGCTCATCAGGAATAACATCTGAAAATTCTTCTATTAATTCTGATGTTTCTATTGGTATTTGAGCACTTACAAGTTCATCCTTATTTGCAACTAGTGCATAACAAAAACCGGTTGCCTTTGCCTCCTTCACAAATTCCTTTGCAGAAAGCATATTTTCAGCCTTCCCCTCTTCTTTAAGAGGTATCAAAACTATTTTTGTGCCATCCTTCCAGAAAGTATAAGTATTTTTTCCCCCATCATGAATAACTTTCCTATCAAATTGCCATGGTCTTCCTAGCAGTATATGACATGCATCCATAGGAATAACATCACACCAAATCTCATCCTTATAACTGTTCCCAATAGAAAAGCTTATTAAACATCTCTTATCAACAGTAACTTCATTACCCTTCTTAAACCATGCAATACGATAAGGGTTAGGATTCTTCTCACAATGCAGACCCAATTTATCGACCATCTCATTTGAAACCATGTTCTCACAACTACCACCATCAATAATAACATTACATACCTTTCCTCTTGAAGTGCATCTTGTTCTGAAAATATTTGTACGTAGCCATGCATCCCCCTTGACCTCCTTTCTTGGAGCAATCATTGTCCTCTTGATCATCAGAGTTTCTCCAACATCTGGTGGAATTTCCAGGTCCTGTTCATCTTCTACTTGCTCAGCTTCAACAAGATTTACTCTTGGAGCATCTCCTTGCCTTTTGTCATGTGTATAAGTATGTGGGCATTCAAAAGCCCGATGCCCTTCTTCACCACATTTGTAACAAACAAATGGTCTTCGTGGAGCCTCCCATCCTCTATCGCCAGCATATCCTCTACCCCTAGAAAATCCTCTGCCTCTTTGTTGATTCTGGAAATCTTGTCTCGTATCCTCTTGCTTTTCCCATCCACGAGATGATTCTCCCCTACCTTGGCTGAAACCAGATTGTCCCCGAAAGGAAGTTGAGGCCCCCCTATTCATTCCAGGTGATCGCCTAAAACTTTGACGATTTTGTTTTTCCTCAGCCTTTAAGGCTAATTGATAGGCATCCTCCATGCTTTTAATCCTATGCATACTTATCTCATCTTGAATAGAAAATTTTAATCCATTAACATACCTCGCAGCCATTTGTTCCTCAGTTTCTTCATGCTCTACACGAATGGACAACTTGTAGAACTCATCTGTGTATTCTTGCACTGTTTGTAAGTTAATGGTACCCGAGATTCTGAAACCTCCTGTAAAGGGTTTGTGCATAATCCACAGGTAGAAATTTATCTTTTAGCTTCTTCTCCATCTTACTCCACGTCCTAATTCTTTCTTTCCCCTTTCTTGACCGCTCTTTCTGTAGGTGATCCCACCATAACATAGCATGACCTTTCAATTTCGTGCATGCAAATTTTACCTTCTTTTCTTCTGACATAGCCTTCCACTCAAAAAATTTTCCCATGCTATTCAACCAGTCTATCAGCTCCTCTGGTTTTAGACTACCACCATACTCTGAAACATCAACTCTTATCCCATCATTCTTTCCTTCTAATGCTCAAAGCATCCTTTCTTCAAAAGCTAATGGTGGTGCTTGCGTTTCCTCCTCTTCACAAACTTCTTCTTCATCTGTGTCATCTCCACCTTGATTTCCTCTTTGGGTTATCATTACAGCAAAGCGCAATAACTTGTCTCTGTAGATCTTGCATATTTCTATTCATCTGGCAATACCGCCTCCTCTTCCTCTTCCTCTTCCTGCCATTTTTAAACAAAATACTTCGACCACCTTTCACGATACCGTATAATATAGCCAAATTAAGAGCAACTAGATAAATCTATGCATAAAATGAACTCTAAAAGAAAATCGATCTCTTTCTTCGTTATCAAATAATGAATTACAATGTTTCCTAAATAGGAAAATAACTCTCAACTCGAGTTGCCAAGTAAACTCTAGCTAACTCTGACTAAATCTACTCTAGGTGGCGGAAATTACTATTTTTAGCAGTTTACTAGAACCTGCTATTCTTAGTAAGTTCGCATGCTTATTCCTACGGGCACAGAAATTGCCACACATCTTCTACATCCCTAAATTAGAGGAATTGCCAACTTTCTAACTCAAAATGCAATTAATAGACTAAAATTAACTAATGCTCAAAAATAGGAAAAAACCAAACTATAACTTAAATCCTAATTTTTGGCCTCAAGATGGCGGATTTAGGGCCCGAAAATGTGTCGAAAACTTGCCCCAACCGGTAGGGCGGGTTGCCACTGCGTTCGTCTCATCAAAACACGTGGTTTCAAAAAAACGGACTCAAACGGACACCCGGAGCTCAAGTTATGACCTTGTCAAGTTCCTCGTTAATTGGGCGCATCAAACTTAGTTTGATATAAATTGTTTTTTAGCTAATAGCAACAACGATTTGTGTACCGGGAGTTCTTGTTCTTGTATATAGGGGTGTCGGTTGCCTCTTCTGTTTATTGATTTAGTCTTAGTGGCTATTGAAGAAACCATATTGCCGTGTACACAAAGATGACTTTTAGAGACCATTGGGCTACTTACCCTTTAGAGTCTTAGGATGATTTTTCTTCCGAATTTTTATATTTCTTTATAGCGAATAACAAGGCTCTAGAGTTGTCGAACTCTTCGGAAAATGTTACTCAGCAAATTACTGAGAATACAACGCAAAGCCTTCAAATAGATTGAAAAATTTAGAATTGTTTTCTTAATTAGTATCGGCTAGAAAACTTCAGTGATTTCTTCCGAATACAAGTCGCAACCTTTCTAAAGAAAGTGAAAAGCATAACAAGTTTCCAAATTTCAACTTGTTCAGGATTTTTTTCAGAATGCAAGCGAAGCCTCGTAGAACTAAAAACAACATGCACTTCATATGTCTCGTAATTTTTAACTAAATTTCAGAATCCAAGCCAAAACCTTAAAAAATTAACAATATGAAAACTTTGGCGAATTCAATCTAAACCAATAAATTTTTCGTTTTTTTAAGATAAATGAGAAAAAAACTAAACCCGTGTGGGAGGAAGAATTGCCCTTGGCGCGGTCATGTGACAAGCCCGTAAGTCCGGGTCCATAATTTGATTAAATTGCGCACTCAATGATTTGGATTCCTCTGCAAAGTAAATGTATAGCTACCCCCTAAAAACAATCCCTACGAAAGAATTTTCTCCTACATACAATTTAAATCTCATGCCAACACAGATACACGAATATTTCTTTGATTTCATCTTTCGAATCTGTGATTCTACATGTAGTTGGAGGCCATTGGTTGAGCTTACTTGATTGAAAATCAACCGTGAGTGCCAATGGTGATCGATGAAACTATGTTTTTAATTGTGAGTTTTGTATGCCCCAAATTGGATCCTTTACGAGCTTTCGTCCATTGTCTCTACAAGTCCATATGCATCTTAGTTGCTCAAATTCTAAGGATAATTGAAGCCATTGTAGAGATAAAAATAGAGTTTTACTATTCCGTTGCTTCTTTTGACTATTTTATTAGTTTGGGTCTCTTGTAATTGATGTTTGGGTTTTGGTGGAAAATGTATTGTTGTTTAAGCTGGGAAAATTTATTTATTTGGAAACACTTGGGGTTTTCTCTTGGCATTTTAACTAGTGATGGTTCTTCATTGTAAAATTCCTTATAGTATCTCGTAGTAAAAGTATTCAAGAGTGGTGATAAAATTATGACATTGACACAAGTGTACATATAAGCTGTAGCATTAGGTTGCAAGCAATCTTCAAAATACATTCATTCAACATTGTGTATGGTTCTGTTGGTGCTCAAAATGATCTCGCCCCAATTTACCTTTGAGAACTTATTGATTTACGGTCTCTGTCATTTTCTCCTTCCGCGTGTTGAGCTTGGTCAGTCTTTGTTGCTATTTTTAGGTAGTTCTTGGGTCATAAATCACTTAGGGGTCCATGGTTTGATCCTTGTCTCTTTGTTCCTCGGAAAGGATCAATAATTTGAATCTTCCTTCTCTGCTCATCAAAAACTCGGGTTTACCCCATGTTTATGTTCTCCACGGTCTGGATTTGTCTCTTTTATCAGTTTTGCCTTAAGTACTTGAAGAAAATGAATGGATGTATCCTGAAGAATGTATTTGAGCCTTGTAACATTCCTAAACTTTCGCCTCTCTAGGCTCAATTGGTCATTTTTCTATATTTTACGGTTTGACGGGCATTTCTCCTGGTAAATTCACATCTTTGTATTTACAAGAGACGTGACACCTTTTAGTTGGATGTGGCTCAGTTGGGTACTTAGAAAAATTCATGGAAAGCCTTAACTCAAAATGTGTCCACGTGGAAGTACGACACTCGATTGAAGATCTATTTTTGGTTTTGCCTTGGAGTAGCGCCGGGAGGACACGTGGAGGCTTCTATTGCTTGGCCCGGACTTGGAAAATTTTCGTGTAGTTGGGATAGTTTGGCAAAACAGACACGTGGCGAGCTCGTGCTCATTTAGGGTCTCTACTTTGGGCACCATCTTGAAGTTGTGTCATGGATCGGCCTTAGAGTTTTAATTTAAAGAAGCGCCAGGCTAACACGTGGAGGCCTCCGTTTGCTTTGTATTTTACTTGGACTTTTCAAAGACTAAAAGGAGACTGTCTCGGATGACACGTGTGGCACCTTCCGCTGAGTTTCAAGCATTCAGTGAAACTTTGTCGAAGTAGGCCATGTGGCAAGTTCGCGCTCGTTTAGGGTATCAAATTTTGGGACTGCCTCAAATGTCAAAGGGGTGGGGAAGCGGGCCATTGAAGGCAACTTGGATTTTTTTCCCCTTAAGGATTAAAATTTCAAAATGGCCTGAAACCCTGAAAAGGGAAATAGTCAATGTTTTATCCCGGTCAACGGTGGAGGTGCGGACTCTCGGGAGAAATTTGGAATTTTTTTTTTTGAGAAAAAAGAGTCAAAAGTAAAGAAGGAAGCATGGCACTTTGCTCTAATCACATTTGGATATGCGTCGGGCTCATTTTTCCAAGGTGGAGATGTGGGAAAATTTTGAAATTTTTCTTTTTTCCAAAAAGAGAGTAAAATGGTAGAATTTGAGTGTGGTTTTGCTACAATCATATTTGGACACGTGTTAGGCTCGTTACCCGAAGGCGGAGGTGCGGAGCAAAATGTGGAAGTTTTCTATTTTTCAAAAAGTTTTAAAAAACCAATGGAAGCCCCCGGTTTTTTCTAAAGTTTGAAATCTGCCACATGGATGGCCCAAATTCAAAGTAAAGATCAATGGTAGCTGTGAATATAAATATGATTTTCCCCCCTTTTTCTCTGAAACACGTCTGGAAGTGCGAGTCTCCATGATTTCTTGGTCTTTTCTACATGCCAAGTAGAGAAGGAAGTTAATGTTGATATCTGAAGTTTGGTGGGAAGATCTAGAGGATGTCTTTTGCCATTAAAATGGTCTGACTTTCGTGCCCGATCGGATTTTCCATTTTTCCTCTCTCAAGCACGCAAGGGGCCAGATTTGACAGATTAGGGGCATAAGTGGTTGGCAAATTGAAGGAAGAGTGATCTACCAGAGCAAGGAGTTGAATGCGGGAGGCATTTGATGAAATCTACCCCCTCGAAGCACTGAAGACTTTTGCAGATCTGATTTTGTGAATCACGAAAGAATCATGGCGAGCACTGGTGCATTAAACATTTTTTCTTTTGGGAGGGAGAGGATCTGTTGTAAATGTTATAAATGGCACAAATTTCTTGTGCCAAAAGGTTGAGAGGCTGGAAGTTGGAGGTCAGAGTGCTAGAGGTCGAAGAAATTTCCCAAGAGGAAAATTTGACTAAGCCTGTCTTTTGAGAATCCATTTGAGAAGCTAGGTTATCTCTTTTTGTATTAAGTTTTGTTGTGTCAAGGTGGTTGCAAGTGTACATCCATTGACAAACTCTGAAATTGTTCTATGAAACTTTCCCCTGCTAATAGACTTAATCAAATTCGAGTTATTTCTGTGTTGTCTTGAGAAAAATGTGTTGATTTTACTTCTGAATGTATGTAAATAGTTTTTCTTGTTTCTGTTGCAATCTTGTATCAAAATTTGATTCAATCACACAGGCCTCAATCCTTGTGACTGTTTAGTGGCATCTGCAATTCCATATCTCGGAAGAGCTTTCATTTGGAATTTTGGAATAAACGATTTAAAATCACTTTTCTCATCTGTGGACAAAGATTGTCTGTAAGCTTTTGGGTGTACTTTAGGCGTGATATGACTTAGACCTTGATGTTTTGTTGGGTTTTCTAACTCGAGCCTTCGTGATAGAATCTTAGAGATTATGTGAAAGAGTGCTAATTTGGGCCTCCATTGAAGCACATATTCTAGTTGAAGAAACATTTTAGCTATTTTGTGGCATTCTATTGGTCTGACTTTCCATTTTGTAAGGTTCCTCAAGGATCTGGTGAATCTAGTTTCACCCTGCCCCACCTCCCACCAAAAATTCATTCAAAAACAACTAATCTTACCCATCCTACCCCTGTTTGTCATGTGTGTATGCCAATGCACAAATCCTCATCACCTAAACATGCAGAAGCAAGCAGGGTCTCCAATGTCTTTAGTAACCTTTGCCTTGTTGTGAAGATATCTCCATGATCTGGAAGTGACAACTCGTGAGAGTCAGATCTGGTGTGTTGATCATATTTTCCCCAAGGTCTTTTCTATAAAATCTATGCAAAAGAAAGGTACCTGTATCTCCTTTCATATAACAGAGGTTACAAAATAGGTTCTCTTACCTTGGTTGAAAGGCACAACCTAAAATAGTGAGGATAGATCAAATCCTCTTGAAGGTGCTATCCATCTCTCCACAAATCCAAGTAACAAAGGGACAATTAGATTTCTCCTTGGCTACAAAACGACATATATTTGTGATCTAGCTGCCTCTAAGCTCAATGTTGAATCTGTGTTGCTGCTTGGCTTGAAAAGGAGAACAAAGTTGGATACCAACAAGTTCTATTTTTTACCTTACACCCATACCGTAGTTTTATGCCAAATGTTTTAAGCCCTTGTGTTAAATGGCATTGGTAATATTAGCCAGTGCTAGGTTGATGGTCATGCCCATAATTGAATGTTTATTGATATTTGTTGACGAAAAGGGAATAAGAATGTCGATTGTCAATGTGCTCCAAACGTGATGTATTAATGGCAATCACTTACCTTCAAATCTGTACAAATATTCATACAATGGCTTCTAATTTTCTACGAATGTTGTTTGTTTCTTCTGCTCAACATATCATAACAATTTGCTTGCCATGTTTAAGCTAGCATATTTACTATTTAGCCTCGATAATTGGGAACACCATAAATTTCCTCAATTCATTATAAAATCCGTTCTAACAAGAGCGAGGTAAGAAATTTAATCTTACCTAAAATTTGTAAACCCTAGTCTAAAAATATTAGAATTCCTAGCTGCAGTATTCCCACAGTCAGTGGTGACATAAAATTCTTGTTTAAATAGAGGAGATAAACCCACATAGTTGCCCAAATTCTAAGGGAAAGGCGGTTTGATATATATCCATAATTTTGGTCTGAGAACAATACAAACACATGAATAAACAACTAGGACTACTAGGAATTCTTATGAACCAGAGTTTTTATTGCTTGTTTCGATGCTTATATATTTATATTGCGTGGAGTAGTAAGAATCGTTATGAACTGGAATTGTTATTAGATCATGAGTATCATTTTATTGCTTGTAGAGGAAAACTTTGTTTTGATGCTACACATATTTTAGAGAAAGTGGAGCAATATTTTCGCTTTCTTCAATCACTATGGAAAGCACGGTGAATCGCAGAAAGTGACAAGCAATTCTCTCGAGTGACGCTTATTTTGAAGGAGCAAAGAAACATGCAAAATTTTTAAGCAATGGTGAGGTAGACGCTGAAATGAAAGATACAATATTGAGTGGGAATTATGAGAGGATGGTTGAAGAAGAAAAAAGCTCTACCTGTTGGTGGTGAAAGAAAATGGGAGAGAACAGTTGGAAGAAAGCTATAGAGAGGGGTGATTTAGTTTTATTAATATCCTTATGTACTATGTTGGTTGTTCTGTAGCTATGTTTACAATCAAGTTTTGGAAACAGAAGATGGAATTTGAAGGAGCAGAGAAGCATGCAAAATTTTTAAGAAATGGTGAGGTAGAGGTTGAAATGAAAGATATAGTACTTGAGTAGGAATTGTGAGAGGATGGTCAAAGAAGACAAAGGCTATAATTGTTGGTGGTGAAAGAAAATGGGAGAGAACAGTTGGAAGAAAGATATAGAGGGGTGATTTAGTTTTATGAATATCCTTATGTACTGTGTTGGTTGTTCCTGTAGCTATGTTTACAATCAAGTTTTGGAAACAGAAGATGGAATTTGAAGGAGCAGAGAAGCATGCGAAATTTTTAAGCAATGGTGAGGAAGAGGTTGAAATGAAAGATATAATACTTGAGTAGGAATTGTGAGAGGATGGTTGAATAAGACGAAAGCTCTACCTATTGGTGGTGAAAGAAAATGGGAGAGAACAAGTGGGAAGAAAGCTATAGAGGGGTGATTTAGTTTTATGAATATCCTTATGTCTTGTGTTGGTTGTTCTGTAGCTATGTTTACAATCACATTTTGGAAACAAGATAGAATTTGAGTCCCGCATCTATTCTAAGCCTACAATCATTGAAGTTTGTATGAATTGATGTAATGATATGTATTATATGCAAGTCATCCACAACTTGGTTGAGAGACAAATTACTTGGAGCATGAAGACGGTGTTTCTTTAATATGAAAGGGATAACTCGTCAGTAAATATTCATTACGTTTGTTTGCAATGCAAATTCAGGCTAATTCACCTATCACATCCCTTAGCAAATAAATCCGTTCATTTCTCTTCACGAGGATCCGGGCAACGACAGATAATTCATAAATTTCCTTGTGGTCTCCAATGCCTTGGGATGCGTGTTGTTGACAAAACACCAACTCAGAGATTTTGAGGAAGCAACTGGAAGATATCATAGTGGCCATCTTTCAAGGTGATGTGTGTAATATATACTTTTTTTTACTAAAAAGGCAGACAAAGTTCGGTTGCTCTAATAATATCATGGGACCATAGGCATACAAAATTATCCTATTAAAATTCCTCCCTTAGCAGCCCTTGTTGAGAAAATATGCGGTTGCCCCCTACGCAACACCATGTTGCAAGGGTGTCGGTAACAAAAATCTACCATGAACGTGAAAGATAACGTAGCTCAATGGTAGAGCATCCCAACATAAGTACAAGGCCTAGATGTCACATGGAAAATAGTCATCCTTCACCAATTGACATTAAAACTAAGATAGGTTAGTGATAAAAGCTAGACGAAATTTTGTTGGTCAGTGCTACAAACACAACCGTTAGAAAATTAAAAATAAAGGCCATAATGTATATGAAGAGAAAAACATCTTTGCAGAGATAAAAAACTTTAACGAGAAAAAAATGTCCTCCACATTTGGCTTAAAACCAATAGGAGTTAAACTTCACAATCACAGAGCATAAAAGAGGGATAATTGATATTAAGATATTTTTACTCTATAAAAATAAAAACTTCAAAAGCAAAGAAGGGAAGAAAAAGGAGACAAAACCTACGTTAATATTAAGACAAACATAGTTGTATTTTTGTACATAATTGTGCATAATTATTTTTTTAAAGTTGATTATTCATTGATTTTATTTTAAAGAATTTTATATTCATATTTTACCTTATATAAGGAGTTTTATAGTTCTATGTTATGCAATCCATTGTCTTTCTTTGCCCCTACTAAGGCTGCGGTCCTATAGAGGGGGCCACTTAAATTTTCTTAGTGCGTAGTGTTGGAAAATTTAAGAATCTTTTCCATGCCACTGGCCGTGTAGACTTCTTAATGTTTTAAGGTGCACACTGAAAAAATTTAGGTGAAGAATTATAGAAAATGCAGAGTCAAAGAGCTAACTGTAAGGCGGGAAAAAACTTGCCACGCATTTTTTTTTTTTGGGAGCAAAATCCTTTCCATGAAACCCCACCCTAGAGATCATTTTTAGAAAATTAGTTGTGTTAATAAACAGAGGAATCTCTTTGCAAATTAGAGTTTCTAAGATTCAAGATAATTTTGCATGAGATTGAATAATTTAGAAATTGAACTCTAAAATCACCCAATTGTAGAATCTATGTGACAACAACATTTCATCTTTTTCATCTAGAAAAAAACATTTTAATGTAATCACATTAGATGTGTATAGTTCAGTAAAATAAATTCTCCTTGCATAGCTACACTTAGGGTATCATGACCTCATTAAGTACAAAAGCATGGTAATTTGTTACAAATACAAGCAAGCTTACAAAAAAGGAAAGTATAATTTGTGGTATTATGTCTTCGTCTTTCCAGAACATGAGCAAATAACAAATGTTGGGAACATTACTAAGCGATTACCCATCCATCGTCTCTTTTCTCCTATGACAATAGCCTATGTTCGGATATGGGCGGTTCAAATATCTTTGGTTTTTCGCTTGTTTATCTGTTTTGTCGATTAATGATCATCTATAAGCAAAAATGTTGAATTGAATGAATTGTGCTTATTAGAAAATTGTTGAGCAAGAAATTTTGATTTCAATGAATTATTTTTATTTCTCATTATAATGCGGAACATGCAAAATGATACCTTTTATAATCGAAACCAATATTAATTATAGACTAGATTTCTTCTCTCTGTAAGAGCCAAAAAAATTTGTAAAGCAAGATTATAGGTAAAAGAGTTGGGCATGTCAATGGTGCAATAGATCGAGTAAAAAATTTTGTTTATTAAAAAAACACAAAACCACCTAACATGTCATGTTTTGTGAGGGAAGTACAACCAAAAAAACCAAACACCTTTAATTATGGTGTTACTGGAAAGGTTCGATATGTATAAGAATTGAGGGAGAAACAAAAGTATAGCATGTACGAGATGGAATGCTTTTTCATCCGAGGCACTATTTATCAGTAAAGTGGCGTGTCTAGGACCCTTTTAGAAATACGAAGTTAATGCCTTATCTATGAATTTTTGAAATATGTCGTTGTAAGATTTTGTTTTCATTTTCTTTTGCGCAGTTTCGACAACTACAATTGTATGTTTCGTGGTTTGTTGTCTTTGCTTCAATTTTCTTTTTGTGTGGAATACATGTTTGTAATGGTAGCTTCATCCACGGGGAAGACGCTTGGTAATGAGTGGCTAGATATTCTCATAGCAGGGATTCAAGGTGGTCAACATCGGTGTTGGTGTGGGCTTCTAGTGTGTTACGGTTGTCATCCATTTGAAAGTGCCCTACATGTGGAATTCAAACGTTAGTTAGAAAATTTTGTAGTGGCTACCACAAATTGAGTTATAATTGTTAAAGTAAGAAGTAGACAACAAATCAATATGTTTAGCCTAGTTGTAGTTGGAAAAATGCAAGTTAAGTTTAGTTGGAGTATCTTGTAGTAGTGGGGTGGCCTAGTATTTTGGTTTTTACATATTGTAGGAGGTGGATTCTTTGATAAGTACGTACCTATGTTGTGGCCATAAGTAGGTCATGTTGTAAATATGCTTCTACTTTTAATCGTGAGTGCAACATGCTTTTCTTCCTATAGGTGCTTGTAACGGGTGTAGGAGAAGGTTGGGTAAATGCGGAGGTCGGTAAGGGCTCGAACTCGGACAAGGTCAGTGAAGGTCAAGCCTTGGCATTCTTTGTGGCCAATATCGATGATAGCTTTATTAAGAGTTAGTCCCTAGGCTTTGTGAATAGTTAGGGCCCATGCCATTTTCAGGGGTAGTTGCCGACGGTTGCTTCTTTTTGTAGGGGGATTGGTATTTGCGTAGGGACGCATCGGGTCCCGGGTGGGCCTTTGTAGCTTGGGAAGTTGACAACTACATGTAAAGCCAAGATTGGTGGGGTGGTTTCTTGTTCATATAATATAGTAACAATCTGTCCTTGCACCATTAACAAGAATGGTTTGCACCCAAAGATTTGTTGTCAACATTGCTTATTCACCTTCATAGAGCTATAGGTTTTTCTCTAATTGTGTGTTGGTGCTTTTCCTTGGGTGACCTTAGCGTGTTAATGGTCCGCACTCTGTACTTGTTAAGTACGGTTACTAATGTGTTTGAGCATAAAGGTGCGTTACATTTTGGAAAGTTACTTTTACGTAGGGCTAATATTTGTAGGAGTCTGCGACATTAGTAGATTCTAGTTGTGCTCGGTAGCAAGTGCATTTGTGACATTTAGTAGTAGACTCCAAAAACTATGGTGGGTAAGGCGCGACACTTATTGGTGGAAGTTAACGAGGTAAGCGTGATTGTATTTATGAAAAGTGACCATAACATGTGGTGTAGGTACCTAGAATGTGCAAGGAGTATCTTTAATTGAAGGTAGGCAGTGAGAGGTCTCCAACCATAATAATAGAACGACCTCCAAAAATTTGCATTTGCAAGCGGGAAATTCTTCTTGTAGGTGGCTATTTATGTTGGACAAATCGGTGATAAAATTCATTTCATCAATTAGTATGTATTACACATGTACTATGGCTTGTTGAAATGTAGCATGGGTTTGGCCTTAGAGAGGGATAACTTCAGCGATTGGTATGTGTAGCCCGATGTGTATTGTTGTGTCGAAATGTTGAATCTTTGCAAGTCTTGTTGGAGATAGGAGTAAGTAGGTGCCACGAAGGTTGATGCGTGAGTGGAGGGACCTTGAAAATTCCCGTATCAAATGTGATTTACCGGTGTTAGGTGTTCCTTGTATTATGATATACAACGGGAAATGTGTGGCGGTGCATCGGTATGAGTTATGATTCTCTGCAATGCATTGTGTTGTTCGGTGATAAGGTACATCCATCTATAGTGCGTAGGAAGAACAACGTAGCTATTTCGGTGGTTGAGTGAGAAATGTCTATGAAATATCCCCCGTTTCATGTAAGCGGTTACAGTGGTAGTAGCTTGTGGCTAGGTGTGTGAAAGATCAAAATCACGCTTCCCAAGTATACCTAGGTCACCGATGTTTACAACACACTGTAGGATGTAAGTAACAAAACACCTCTCATTTGTCCATCGAGATGTGGCGGTTACATCGAAGTCACCGTCACAAATGACTAGTGGTTGGATTGTTAACTGGTTGGGGGGCTACCCGATGTACGTGCCATCCACGGTAGGTTGGAGAGAATGTAACCCACTGAAGTTGGAGTCTTTTTGGCGATGTGCCAATGTCAAATGGAATACAACGAAATGCTTTATATAAGAGGAGTTTCATGAAGCAAAAAGTGTTCTATAAAGGTGAGCTAGCGGTAGGGGTGGTTATTATTCAGGGAAACATTCGACGATAGCCTATTTTTTGTCATGCTTTTCATGGCTGCCCTTTCCTACACTTATCGTAGGCCCATGATCAAGTGGTTTCTATTAAACAATAGCTATCTAGGGCAAGGGGTCGTCTTTATGTAGGCATCTATAAATGGTGTTGTATAATTTCTACTAAAATGGGGTCATGAACGTTTCTTGAAGATGGTTTTGCCCACGGATAGTGTCACGAACACTTAGCTACATACGGTAAGTGGCAATTTCAGCAGGCGTGTGGCAAGTTTCTTGTGCACCTATATCCCATCGGTAATTGTTTACGAAAGGATATTTTTGTATGTTGTGTTGATGTTTTTGTAGGTTTTATAGTTCTTTGAGATTCGACAAGCATATGGTGGTATGTTTTCGACATGTGCTTGGCTTTGGATGCATATTTTTCTATGTATTTCAGAATAACATGAATTAAAACAACGATCGACAATTGATGTTGGCTCAGGTAGTTAACATATCTTCATTGTGGATATTTAACTTGTCATTGTTACGAGTTGGAGTATAAACTACATGTCCTTATGCGTCTATCAAAAAGGTCGATACAACTTGTATTGGCCATGGGTATTTGTACCTACATTGTAATTGGTTGCCTTTCTTTTGTAAGCATGTAGTTGTAGAACATTTGGTGTGCCATTGAACCCGGTTAACTAAAGTTGTATAGTCACTATCGGTAGGCGTAAGTAGTATTTTTATGAAGGTAGAAAACATGGATCATCTTGTTGTTGCATGGGCCATGTGGGAAGCAACTCAAAACTTTGAAGAGGGTTCCAAGTCAGTGACTTGATTGTCGAAGAATGATTTTGCAACTTGTACAACACAAGGGTTTGCCCAATCTAGGGTGTCCATATTTGGAGTGTCAGTGAGCCATATGAAACCATGAATATGTGCAGAGCCTCTATGTTTCCATTCGAACTTGATATAATAATTGTTAGTATGAAGCATGTTGGGCTAAAGATCCTATAATAGTTGTAACCTAAGCTTTTAAAGATACATATCATTACCTATACCGAAGTATTTCGTGTGTAGGTGTTTTTCCAAGATTTCTTCGCGAATATTGCAAACCTTGCAGCGATGAATGTTGTTGTAAAGTTTGGATATGCAATGATGTTATGATTTCTTCATTTTTGTGTAGCAGAAGGGGTGGAGGGGCAAGGTCTTGGCATGAGGTGGTGAAAGTCTAGCCATTTGGTATCGGCGGTCTTGAGGGTGAAAAATAAGGTTGGCATTCTTAGTTAGTAAATCATGACGGTAAGCTCATTTTGCATTGTGACCGGAAAGAACGGGTGCCTCTTAGGTGGGAGGAAAATTGCATGAGGTGGTTGGTTATTTTGTTCATCTAGCAAGGTTTCCAATAGTGTGCGGAGGTGTTCTATTATTGTGGGCGTGTTGTCTTCAACTGTTTTGTAAAAACAACGAAGTGGCACAGCTTCTATGGCCCATCATAAGGTTAAGCAAAAAATTGTGAAACTAAGGGTGGCTTCCAAGTCGGTTGTCATGATAACGTAGCAGATGTAAAGCATATTCATGCATTTCGATCTGTGAGGGGTGGGCTTGGCGAAACATAGCTATGTCGATGTGAATAGAGTTGGGAAGGACATTAAGAATAATCCCTTTGTTGTGTATTCATTGATGGGAGTTGAACTGATTTGGGGCCATTCAATTGATTATGGGTATGGGTTTGAAGTGGCTAGTGCGTAAGCCCTAATTTGGGAAACCTCTATAACAGTAGGGGGAGGCTTACAACAAATGATGTTACAAGGGTTGGGTCCAATGGTGTGGGCTTGGCTTCATGTGTTTCAGTTGGTGGAGGACTTTGTGAAGTGGGTTGCTCAAGTATATGGGGTAGGCTGTTGAAGATGTTAGTTGTAGGTATTGTTAAACTTGAAAGGGTGGCTTCATCTATGATGACGTAGCTATAGTATGGGTCTTGGTAGATTTTGTATAAAAGTGCATTCTAGATGTGGGCTCTGCTAACAAAACACTCTGAAGAGTTTCCTTCCATGCCTAGTCTTTTGAGGATTAAAATGTCTAAAGCTTCGGGCGAGTTGGGTAAGAACCGTAGTATGGAGGTAATGTCTTTGGGGAAGCTAATGGTGTGGCCAGGTATACATGTATTGTCCTCCACCGACATGGGTCACTTGTAATAGCGGGGCTACTTTAACAATAAACATTTTCTATACTTGGGTTAAATTTTATAGCTCTGATTGGGGGCCATGGTTCATATTATTCCACGAGTAAAAATGATGGCCCTTTTTTTTTTGTAAGAGCACCTATGACAACTAATTCTGTCTCGCGTGAGTTTTGATTGCATTCTGGGTTGTGTTCCTTGCAAATAGAACAAGCTTCACCAAGGAAGATGGATTCTAAGCGGGCTCGAAATGTGTGTTGAACGGTGTTAAAAGGGGGAGAGCGGTTTTCGAGATAAGGGCGCAAGTTGGGGCAAGGGAATAAAGTTTGGTTGTTTGTTGTGATGAGTTGCGTTGAGGGAGTCTTAGTGAACAACATAAGTCTGGCGGCACTTTGCATTTATAGCTTGCATATTTGGTTGTAGTGTAGGCGACGTTGAGCATTATTCATGTTTTTGTGCTAAGGTAATACCTACAATGGAAAAACATGGATGTTAGTTCTTGGAAGTTATTTTACTTTTTTGTAATTACAATTCTAACAATAAAAACTAGAACAAGTTTTTGTTGTAGCTTATTTAAAAAAATACATAATAGGAAAGAGAAATAATTTATGAACCTTATACCAACAATTAGGTGTTAGGTGATATTTTGTACAACTTTTTTCATCGATGGTGCTGATTACAAATATGATATATTTTCATTTTATTGAATTTAAAGTAAATTTTACTATGGTTATGTTAAGCATGATGTAAGCATGATTAAAAGAAGTTGTTTTTTTCAGAACAAGGTGAAGCCTTAATACATTGGGCATATGTTAATGATTTGACTTTGTTAGGCCCGCTTATACTTTTTCCCCATGGAGTTTACGTTCTAGTCTTTTATAGAATTTGAAATTATGATTTCTTTTGGTTGCAACTTATAATTGTTGGTTATTTGGATCAATGTATTGGCCCAAGCAGCAATCAAATGTATCTAGAATGAAATGTAAAACAAAAACATTTGGCTTGTACCAAAAACCTTGTCTTTATAGATATGAACATCATATTACAATCGAGTGTAGTGTTTTTTACGGATGTAGATATATGTAATATTTACAAGTTTTGTTTTTTCATTCTGTGCCCTCTAAAAAAGTTGCTATCACTCGACAACATCATGTTGTATATTGTACAAGAGAGTTATTTCTTGCCCTTATAGTTAGATGGCGACACAAAGAAAATGAACTTGTATGTATGAAACAATACCTATTTAATAATGTTACATAATTCATTTGTACTCCTTGTTTGCTCTTTAATAGCATTAGCGAGATACTCCGAGCAGTGGTAATGCAACATCATCAAAAGCCATCGCCCATATAGTCCCAATTCGGTCTTCCACCATCATGTGAAGCACATATTTATAATCACACGTAGTTGTGGCCAAGTTACATTTAGTGCAATGCCATGTAGAGTTTGCTCTGTATTTTTTTTTCTGGCATTGCTTATTATTAACAATCCGTGAACAAACAAGGTAACAATAGTTTTCCATGTTGAGATGTCTAGTAGTTCAATGGTAATAATCTGCTAGTTAGCGTTAGGGTGCTACAAACATGAATATCAACAATGTTTTTCTCTCAAGCGCATATGTAGTGAGTGGAGCTGCGCTAGTAGATGCTTCTATTTTGGTTAGCTAAATTTGTAGTGATTTTGTCTGCAGATCTTGCTAGTGTTATAAATAGTTGGGTAGAAAGTGTTTATGTTAGTGTTTTCCCTCTAAACTATGTGGCTTTAGCTTTTGAATAGCTAGAAATCTTGGTATTAGGATCGCAAGTCGACCATGTTACGGTTGTAAAATTTTGTTTTCCTCGTCACGAGAGAACTCCCGTAGAGTTATGGTTATGCAATATCCATTGTGGTCATTTATAGTGATTGTAGAACGATGTGTGCAACTTCCATATGTTTGGGTGGTTTTAGAAATATTAGAGCAACAAGTTACCATGCCTATAACATCCACTTTGCGGTTCCGAGTCGATTTTTTTGGATTACATTGATTGGTGTGAAGTGGAAAGCAATTGATACGAAGGTAGCAAGTTCTGTACATATCTTTAAAATATAATCCATTCATAATATGATTTCGATGGGCTACTAGAATCCCTACCTTCACATATTTGAGAGTCCCCTTCGAGATTGTGTAAATTGTGCATTCCTCGATTTGTGCATGGTAAAAAGTTACAGCTTTGCCAAAGCATGTAACATTTATGTCGTCACCAAGAGTATCGATTACATTGAAATTGAGAATATGGCCTTCTCCTTTTGCATTGTTGTAGTCATGTATTGTTCATTTGCGAACGAATCTTGCTTCCAGTGTCTAGGCCATATGATATGGATGTAGTTTTTTAACGGTTGTTGGCCTTCCAAGTGGTGTTCTGGAGTAGTATTTGCCATTTTTGGCAAGTCTTAGCACTTTTAGATTAACACCGCAAAAAGTGTGTAAAATATGAGTAACTTATACAAATCGTGAAAACTTAAACAAGAATGTATACAATAGTTGAAATGACAAGAGCTGCTTAAAATGAGATTAGTAATTCATAAGGGAAATATAATAATGAGTGCTAAATGGGCTTCTTATTGATCAAAATAGTTTTGTTTGTTTGAGAAATCTGGTTATTATGATCAAACTCCTATTTTTACGTAAAGTAATTAGGTGTCTTGTATTGGAAAGTGCCTCAAAAGTGTGGCACCTATTTTTTTGTAACATTTTTAGATTGAAGATTGT
Source organism: Taxus wallichiana var. yunnanensis (assembly GCA_018340775.1). NCBI lineage: Eukaryota > Viridiplantae > Streptophyta > Pinopsida > Cupressales > Taxaceae > Taxus > Taxus wallichiana. The sequence continues at coordinate 209,660,538 of CM031233.1, read as the reverse complement.
TTCTATAAATTCCTAAAAGAAAATTTCTCACACATGGTATGGGATTTAGGACTGAAACAAACTTACCTCAACCTTGATTTTACACACCTAGAACTAAAAAAACTATAGCTATGAAGAAAAAAATTCCTTTTTAAATTAAAAGAATCCTTTTAAGACAAAAAATGGATGGATATAATTGGTCATTGTTCAAACAAAGAACCCGGAGGAGGAACAAAACCACCTCCAAACTTTCCTGTTAACTCATGTATCATTGTTTTCATTAGAAAGTCAAGTCATAACAAACGACACCCACATTTTTTGTTTTAAAAAACTGTCACAAAGAAGTCCTCGAAAAAGTAGACCAAGTTAAAATTTCTGATCCAAAGCATGATAGAAGTGTATGTTTGAGAACCACTCGAGTCGGGTTGAAAAGGATGGAAGTTGATTTGAAGCAGATAGTGATTGATTTCGATGTTTAGAAATAAAAAGACTTGAGCAAGATGACATTTTGACTACTTTCATAGAAACAAATACAGATCTCATGGCACATGTTGTTTTACCGTTTCCTTTATGTTTTGAATGAAAAACAAATAAGGGTAAGGGCTAAGGAGGAATACCTCTCAAATGAGTTGGTTGGCGGTTGATGTGTGCATTCGACTTCTTGATCCAATGCCGATTGGGAGAGCTTCCTTTTGGCTATGAGGAACTACCTGTAATAGAAAACAAGACCATAAAAGAGATGTTAAATGATATATGACAAAGGACTGGGTACCCATTACGTATGCTAGTTCTAGGAAGTGTGATACTTCCTAGATGGCTATTAATCCATTGTTTAAAACAACTTAATGCAAGAAATAAGTAAATTCCTATTGTAGTTGATATGATCTAGGTGTCTCATTCAAGTACAATAAGTAAATCCAATCACAACAGGCTAGGCTATGGCTGGATCTCGAAAGATGAGGTATCGATAGGGTCTTGGGAGTGAGTCGAGTCGATTACGGGTTGTTTAGGTAAACCGATAGAAGGTTGTTTGGATATGTTCTTGGGCAGGGTATAAAACATAGAGACCGATGTCGGTTGGGTATAACCGACGATGGTTTAAGGGAGACCGAAACGGTTATGGGTAACCGGCGTCGGTAGAGTAGGGTGACAGTAGTTCACTAAAAACTTTATTGTAGAGTCTGGGTGAGGTTAGATGAGGCTAAAGAAGGGGATGGTGAGGTCTGTGGGAATGCTGAGAACACTCAGAGAGGTGGAAGGGCCAAGATAGGTAATTTGATAAATGGGTGGGTGAGGTTTTTAGGTTTTGTCGAAAGATGGCTATGGACGAATGAGAGTGTTAATAGAAGAATGGTAACATAAGTGATTGTTATCCATATTTCACCCTCGTGTCAAATATTGGATTGGCTATGACCCCGCATAAGAGGAGTCTCGAGAAACTCATTCGAGATCTTGCAAATCGGTCGTAGAAGGGCTCAATCATGGAGTGGCGGAGGCCAAGAGAGACTAAAAGGGCCCCATGCAAAATAAGGGACTCCATCGAGTCATTTCCACGACTTAAATCTATTCTCCAAAGTTTCGAGTGTAGACTCGCAATGAGATAGCAAGGTCGAGACAAAAAGGGCGTCTTTGCAGAGGAACCAGAAACAAGAAGGGGAAAAACAACGAAGTTTCGAGGTCCTCATGCTCAAAGCAGTCCGAGAAAAAGGATAAAAAAATGACTAAGTATGGAGGACCCAAATGGAAGGTGCCACGTGTCCTAACGGTGCTTCTCCAAAGGTGAATCCAAAAAGGGGAACCCAAACTTGCACCAGGCTTCCACGCGTCCAAAACCTCAATGAAGTTGCGGGGTGTTGAAAATTCTTGAGTTGAGAGAAAGTGTGTCGGAGTGTCAACTTGGCGCAAATTCGGAAAGGAAGCCCAGTCGGAGACTCAAACTTGTACCATTCATCCACGTAGAAAATGGTCAAACAGATTCAAAAGGCGAGCTTCAAAACTCAAGCTAGGTATAGATGTATCAAGAAAGAGTGTCAAATGCACGTGTGGCGCATCTCCAAGATTTGGGCCCAAAATGAAGACCCTAATGAGCACGAGCTCGCCACGTAGCCCAAAGTCTAAAAGTTAGAGGGACCATTGAAAAGTCCATAGATCAACAGAGGCCGACAAGTGTAAACTCGGCGCTTCTCCAAAGGAAAACTTTGGGTCGGGTTTTAAAGCAAGTGCCTCCGTGTTTTTCAAAGGGGCGAGTTAGTTGAATAGTCAATGCATGGGCCAGGTCGGCGGAGGCTGTCAAGTGTCTTAATGCGTGTTCCGGGGAAAGCGGGCCGTCGGGGAAAAGTTGGTTCTTTTCCCTTTGTTATCTCAAAGAGGGTAAAAGTTGCAAAATGACCCACAACTCCACCCAAGGGAAAAAGTTAGCATTTGGGCCCGAGTCAAGGCCAAAGCGGGAATCGAGAGGAAGAGGTGAAAATTTTCCTTTTGTCAAAAGGGACAAGGATAAATATGGGAGCGCATTTCTCAACCAACCAGAAGGAGCCACGTGTCCAGCCAGAGCTTTGAGGTAGCGTGAGTTTTTTGAGTTTTACGTTTTTTGCGCAAAAGGGCAAAAGATAAATTGCGGACTGTAAGCCCGATTTTTGTTCTAATTCAACTGCCATGTGTCCCATACCAAAAGGGGGACCCATTCTTCAAATTTTTTCCCGCCCATTTATACGGACTCGATACAAACTTCGAAGGGGCATATCTTTCGACTCAGGGCTTGAAATATTGTGAATCGACTCCATTGGAAATATTTCGGCCTCGCCCACGCCATAAAGGTCTGAAACTTCAATTTTGAGGAGGTTAGGTGAAGGAAAATGGAAAAATGTCTTTAGGCTTTCAATGCAGGATCTTCTTGCCTCAATAACCAGATCGGATTCGATTTTGTTTCCACAGTTTCCTCTTTCCTTCAAGGCATCAAACCAAAGATTGATGCAGTAAAGACAAATTTGTGGGTATTTTTCATAAGAAGCATTAACAACAGTGGCTGAGCTTCAACCTAGTTTTCCCGCTTCTCTCTCTCTTTCTTCTTATGGGCTGAATCTATAAATATGGGGGTGGGATTCATTGTAAAGGGTTGGAAATTCTTTATTGTGCAAGCTCCCTTCTCCTTCTAGCAAAGGAAATTGTGGGGTTCAGGCCTTTTATTAAGACTACAATACTTTACTACGTTTTGGCTACTGTGTAATGAATTGTATCAAGCCATGGAGCAAGAAAACACGTCGAGATTGATCTTAGATCCTTTCCTGTCTCTTTTTCTTCCATTTGGTCTCCAATTACAGATCTAGATATTTGTGCTTGTTTATTGTATGTGTTTTGTTGGTTTGTGCCTATTGGCAAAATAAGTGTTCATCATTCCTTTGGTGCATCACTTGGTAGTCTTGTTATTTTTTATTCTCTTGTACTCTTTTCCCTTGTCTCGTTGTAAGTTTCGATTAGGTATAGAGATAGATTCTCTGCAAATCCTCACGTGTGCACTGAACAGAGGAATAAAGAACCAACCTTGAATCTAGAGAGCTTTCCCACTTTTGCATGGTCCCGCACCTTGGGAAATTCCAATGTTATGCAATCACACCGAGGCAGAGTCTCGCACTTTTAGAAAAAAGCGACACTGTAAAATTCATTTGGGGGTGTTGTGATTCTGCACGAATAGTTTTGGGACACCCGGTGGGACAAAGAAGTCTCCATCTTATTACAGTAGGACTTGATGTACACTTGTTATGGTTACGGCTTTTAAGAAGCCTTAAAATTGTACATCCGCGACTCTAAAAGAAACAAATCTACTTTGGTTTTAGTAGTCCAAGAAAGTTCATGAGAAGAACACAAACACGACAAGAACCGAGAGAAGAGGGACTGTTTGTCTATCTAGACTTATCCTAAGATAAAGGGAGAAGAGGAAGAAGAGCCCAGAAGTCTCTATCTCCACCAAGCAGAGCTTTATCAACACCTCCTCCCGGAGAACCGTTCATTCAATCAAGAGGGGTGCTCAGACCAATCAGAATGGCTCAGGAAAATCCTTATGTTAACATCACTAGCGTAGTCCACTTGCCTTGAATGCACAAAATCATGTTCCTATTGCAGCATTAAATAGTATCCCGGTGATCATGTCCAAGATATTTCAAATGTTTGTACAATCCACGAGATTCATGAGATGGACATTGCAATCAAGCTACTCACCTCTTCACTGAAAGGGAAGGCTTTACAATGGTTCAGGAGTCTTGAGGCATGCTCTATCCAAAATTGGAACCAACTATGCAAAACCCTCCACAACCAATTTGGAGAGAAGGGTGATAACTTATCTTTGTTGAAAGCAAGTAACAACATTCAAGAGATCCCGAACGAGCAAGCGGTGACGGACTTCAACCTCGCATTCCAGCGGACTCACGTGACAGATTCCAATAATGCTAAAACCCATAAATGAAGGTGCCTTCTTATACTTTCTTAGGGCTTTAAATTCGATATTTCTATGATGATTCAGTCAATGGGGGCACTACATTACCTGCAGATCTATAGCCTTTCCATAGGGGTTGAGAACCATTTGATTCAAGCTGGTATAATCTCTCCTAAGCCATCCATGCCTCTATACCCCGAGTTACTGAAGCCTAGACGCTAGCCAAACGCCTACATTAGCTCCTATACCTACCTCCGGAGTCAAAGTTCAGTTGAAGCTTCCATTTCATCATCTAGCACCTCTAAAGTGCTTCGGGAAGTGATGAAACAACTATAGAACCTGGGAAATGATCTAGTAACCATCAAGAGACAGCAGGACTCGGAATTCTAGGCCATATCGGTCTTAGGCTCGATCTTAAGGTCAATACTAGGCTAAACCCCATTACTAGCAAAATAGGCAACCACCTTAGACTATAAATCAAAGCTAGAGCCAAGGACAACCCCAAGCTACTAAACCTTTTAGATCATATGATCCAAACGCAGCTTCAACATCAAGGGCATTGGTTCCAACTCGAACAATATGGCACAAGAATATGATTGGTGTTTTCCATGCAATCAAGCACATGACCAATCAATGTGCTTTAATGGTGCTCTAAATCAGGCCTTGATGGTGCAAACCAGTATGGTGCCACAAGAGCACTGGCCAAGAGGGGGTGGCAGCAATAAGCTCAACAAGGTGAACCTCCAGGAGAGACTATGTTTGTCAATTGGCAGGCTGAAGATTTATGTGGGATGAATCAGTCCCCTCCTCAAAGTGTCATTTTGCCAATACATGGTCCAAAAAGATAAGTATTAGAGAAGGCCAACCACTAAATTCAGGTGACCCTCAATCTTCCATTATTCCATAAGGTCCTAGTGTCCCAAGTACAACTCCCAACATATAGAACCAGTCTAAGCCACCTTCCAAATCTAGGCGTAGGCACTAGTTGTAACAACCCATGTGCAAGAAATAAATGTGTGCAGGAAGGGGTAGCAAAAGGACAACTCATTCTATATTATTGAGCAAATGAAGAGGACAAGCGTGAACATTTCACTATGGGAGTCATGGCCATCCCGAGGTAGAGGGATCTCTTGCAAACTACCATGCATAATTGGTCAAGTTCAAATCAACCCCTAACCAGGCGAGGGAGAGTGCTTACTAATGGAGTTCAAATTGGGGCAAAGGCCACGGTCGAGATCTGAACTCACTGCAGACTACCACATTGAACCTTATGTGCCTAGTGCTATCAATGCCAACTGCTTAGCTTTTGATCAAGAAGACATCCTAAACACTAATGAAACAGATACCAAGGTGGGATGCATCCCAAACTTGACTCTAGATGAGTGGGCCAACAAAAGACATGCCTTTGACCCTTGTAAGGAGATGGAAGAATATGAGTTGGGTGTCTCTTGTCTACATGAAGAGAATCATCCTCTTTTTGATCTAATTAAGCCAAAATACAAGGATGACAATGGGGTATGGCAATTGTTCTTTGATGGCTCAAGGAGCGACAAGGAGCTGGAGGAGGAGCTATGATTGTGTCCCCCAAAGGTATGAAGTATAATTCAGCCTTGATTTCAGTTTGCTTGCTCAAACAACACTGCTTTGAATATTAGGCTTTGGTCTAAGGTCTTCATTGCGCAAGGAAGCTAGGGATCAAGAACTTGCAAGTGTTTGGCGACAGTGAAATGGTTTCCAATCAAGTTCGAGGACTTAATGTTGTCAAAAATTACCTACTCAAGAACTACAAGAGTAGATTATGGAATCTCACGGAGGACTTCGAGGCCTTCGATGTGTGTCCATACCTAGGAAGGAGAATGAAGTCTTTTAATAGACTTACGGGAATTGAGCAACGTTTGATGTGGTTAACAACATCAAGAGGGAAAAGAACAACCACATATCCATGTGGTTGTGAGACTAAAGAAGATCTTGAATAATATATATCTTTGGAAGGTGTTTGAGAATGATCGGTAGATCATTAATTTTTGCGAAGAAGCTAAATTCTCAGCAAGAAACCAAAGTAGACTAGAGCAGCAATATGGGAATCAAATAGTATAACCGCATACAAACAAACTTCCCAAAGTCTTAGTGACACTGGAATATATTTTCAATCCTAATGATCAGTTTAGAAAGGAGAAGGCTAACATACGAGATCAAAGGAGAAGATTCGAGTCAATCCTAGTTGGAGAAGATAAAACACTTGATTGACAAAGTGGCCACCGAGAAAGAAAGGTATGAATTCATATAAATTTTCCAATAATTGCCGGATGTGTTTTCTTGGAGTTATGAAGACCTTAGAGGGTTTAATCCAAAACTAGCATAATACGAAATTGAATCAATCCACTCAGCCACCCCATCAAGCAAAAGCAAAGACCAACCCACATATCGAGCCTCTAATGAAGAAGGAGATCAATAAGATGATAGAGGCAAGTATCATATTTCCAATCAAACACTCAAGTTGGGTTGCTAACTTGGTCCCAATCAGAAATAAAAACGGAGAAATCGGGGCATGTGTTGACTTGGGGGACTTGAACAGGGCCTTCCTCGAGGATCACTATCCACTCCCTTCAATGGAGCAGATCTTGCAAGTAGTGTCTGGGTCAGAAAGATTCTATCTTCTAGATGGTTAGTCGGGATACAATCAGATCATGGTGAAAGAAGATGATCAATTCAAAACAACTTTCACCACCAAATAGGGCACTTATGCTTACAGAAAAATGCCATTTGGATTATCCAATGTTAGAGCCACTTTTCAAAGGGCAATGGATATGGCATTTAAGGGGCTGATCAACTAAATGGTACTTGATCTACCCGGATGACATCTTGACTGCGATCTCCAAGCTTTCTGGTAACTCCCGCACCAAATTCTTGGTGTGTTGAGGATGGGTACACATTATAGAACATGACTTTGTGATGAAAAATTTGGTGCGAAGGTTGGTAAGTAATCATGGGGGAATATGGGAGGATGTGGATGCATTTGGTGACAAAGAGAGGTGGGTAGATAGTTCCATTTGTTTAGGTGATAGGGATGTGTTATTACCCTTGGCCAATAGAGCGGGATGAGGTTCTAACTACTTTCATAGAAACATATACATAACTCATGGCACATGCGGTGAAAGACACTTCCTAAATAAAAATTTTGAATGCGCAACAATACAAGTTGGAGAAGCATGCTAATGAGGGGGCAACAACATTCTTGAATTATTTATGAAAAATGCGAAAATGTTTACGAAGAAGACCACTTTGTTGGTGACAGAAAGAAGTGCATTTGTGGTTGGAATGCTTCATGTTGCACAAATTCCTGAAGAATCTAACCGTTGTAAATGGCACCATAAATAAAATCAACGAATTGAGAAATTGGGAGGCAGTACTTGAATTCAATTGTTTGGAGAGCAAGCATTTAAGGATTATTTCAAAGCCTCACTCAGCAATTTAAAATCATTGAGGAAGAAAGAGAAAATGAAACCAATGAAGCTAAAGAGAAAACACACGATGCACTTTTTCCCCTCCCATTGGATTTCATGCCCATTCAGTTGGAAAAATTATTTGGACAGTTGGATGGAATACTAGGTGAAAGTTTACTGATTTGAAACAATAATTACGAGCTTATAAAAATTAATTTGAATAAAGAAACCGAAAGCCAATGTTTGACAAGGGTACATAAATAAATGCAGTATATCACTTGGCTAGAAAGCACATAACAAATTGTTTGATCGTGTCATACCTTGATTATTGCTCTATTCGATACATGCTATTGGGTTCACTCGATACCAATAATAGTGTCAATGTTGTATGCCTAAACAGAAAAATGAAAGCATGTGGACCGTGAAAACCACCTAACTAGTGCAACCAACATTGATAAAGACAATTATCCGAAATGTGTAGCTATTGAAGGGAGACATAGGTGCACAATCAATTGAAATGACATTTGAATTAAGTATCGGAAAAATTGATGAACAACCCACACGACAATAAGTATTTGGGTAGTCCTGGAGGCTCCTAAATTAAAATGTAACAAGGGAGATACACACAAAGTGCCCTCCTAGGGCCTTGTAGGGCTGGAAATGCAGAGACATACACCAAGCTTGACTTGGGTATCCACACCTAACAAAAAAATGTAGCTATCAGGCACAAGTCAATGTTTGGCAGTAACTATTTCACTTTGTTAAATTAAAAATCCTTTTGTTAGGCAAAAAATGGATGGATATAATTGGTCATTGTTAAAACAACAAACCAGGAGGAGGATAAAAACCATCTGCAAACTTTCCTGGTAACTCCTGCACTGAATTATTGGTATGTTGAGGATGAGTACATATTATAGAACTTGACTTTGTGATGAAAAGTTTGGTGCGAGAAGGTTGGTAAGTAATCATGGGGGAAGATGGGAGGATGTGGATAACTCAGTACATTTATCTTAGCATGACATGCATTTGACGAAAAAAAGAGTTGGGTAGACAGCTTACATTTATTTAGGTGACAGGTGTGCTATTACCCTTTGCCAATAAACCGACCTATAAATCATTGTATTAGTAACTCCAAATTTGCCTTGTTGCCTTCATTTCTCACTTAAATGGGTTGATCGTTGTTTTCACCTACGCATTAAATCTAGGCGTACGTTCCTAGGCAAGGCAAGATTATCCTACACCCACTCCATCCCTCACATAAATCTAAGTTCCCCGAGAATATTCCCAACTCCACTTCTTTCATTTTTACGGATTAGTATTGTTTTGTGGTTTGTATGATTAATAACTAAAGTGGTATCATGCGGCCTAGGCTTATCAAACCATGGTGGATAACGTTTTTATAGTGGCGACCTATGTAAATTTGGTGCAGTATGTTTAACAACCCAAATGCGATTTCCAACTTTAGACGATAAAGGAAAGATAATACTTTTAGTTTCTGTTTATTTAGTACATGGTTTGAATCTTTTTAAAAAGTTGTTATCTTCATTGCACAAGACATTTTCCCCAACTCTACATAGGTTTCCTTTGCTTGTGGTTGTGGTCTCTCACTTACACAAAAACTATGCACCATTTTATGGGTTTTTCCCTATCCTTCATCAAACTCCTATCATTTGAACCTCACCCCATATGCATACTTCTGCATAGATGTTTGTGAGAAGAATAGAATTTGAAACATTTCCGTTATCCAGCTTTTTAAAAAAGTTACTGTAAATAATAATGTTTCTATATGCTTTATGTACCCTTCTCCCACTTTGGAAACACATCCACACAACCACCTCAAGTTCAATTGTCTCCTTAGAATATTCCCAACTCCACTTCTTTAATTGTTATGGCTTAGTAATGTTTTGTCATCTCGTATGATTAAAATCCAAAGCGGGTCTTTGACTTACACTAAAACCATGCACCATTTTATGGGGTTTTCCTATACTTCATCAAAATCCTAGCATTTGAACCTCACTCCATATGCATACTTTTGCATAGATGTTTGTGAGAAGAACAAAAATTGAAACATTTGCGTTATCGATATTTTATAAAAAGTTATTGTAAATAATAATGTTTCTTTATGCTTTATGTAATGTTCTCCCACCTAGGAAACACATCCACACAACCACCTCAAGTTTAATTGTCATGTTGACGTTAAAGCTTACATTTTCTTCTACATAGTGTTATAATTATGTGAGATTAATAAACATGTAAGTTATGTACATAAAAATGCAATCACATACAACTCCCATAGGGCATATCAAATCTCATGGGAAAATTCTTTTGGGAAAATCTCAAAGAACCTAGAACTGCTGAAAACTAAACAAGTTGTTTTAGTTTACTATTTACTTAGTACTTGGTTTGAATCTTTGTAAAAATCTATTGTTTTCATTTGCATAAGACATTTTCCGCAACTCTACATAGGTTTCATTTGCATGTGGATGTGGTCTCTCACTTACACAACAACTATGGACCATTGCATTGTGATTCCCGTGGACATCTACCAACCCTTGTGTAATGTAGAGGATGTGCCCCATAAGTCCTTGGCCACATGTCCCCGACTCGGCGAGTCCTTCAGTGGACTTGTAATCCACCCTTAAGTGCCATAGTTGTTTAGGGCAATGTTAGGCCGGTGTTTTAGTGCAACGACAACCGCTCTTGGTATCAGAGAAGAGGTCTCGAGGTCAAGCCTCGCGGAGTGTGGTGGGTTGTGATGTCCCGTGGACATCTGCCAGCCCTTGCACAAGGTAGGGGATGTGTCCCATAAGTTCTTGGCCACGTGTCCCCGACTCGAGGAGTCCTCCGGTGGACTTGTAATCCACCCTTAAGTGTCATGGTTGTATCGGGCACTATCAAGCCGGTATTTTAGTGCAATGGCAACCGCTCTTGGTATCAGAGCGAGGGTCTCAAGGTCGAGCCTCGCAGAGCGTGGTGGGCTGTGATGTCTCGTGGAAATCCGCCAACCCTTGCGCAGGTAGTGGATGTTCCCCCAGTAAGTCCTTGGCCACGTGTCCCCAACTCGAGTGATCCTCCGGTGGACTTGTAATCCACCCTTAATCTGCTTTACTGATTGTGTTGGGCACTATCATGCCTGCTCGTTTGGTGCGTCGTTGCCGTTGCACCAAACAATTGGCATGCTTTGTGGGTATGTTCCATCGAGTTCGATGAGACAACATCTGTTTGAAGCATTTGTGAAACAATTGGCATGCCTTGTGTGTGCCTGATAATAAATCTTTGATCAACTTTGGGGCGTCTCTATGGATTGTCCTATTAACTCAACGGCTAAGTCGAGTGGATTTGGAAAAATCCTATAAAAAGGATCACGTACTCTAAATGAGGGATTTTTCCCTGATGGCATCGATAACATTTGTTAAGTGCTAATGATGTACCCCAAAATGGTAAAAGGAAGGCATGTGGATTGTGGAGACCACCTAACCGGCAATCAATATCGATGATGAGAATTGTGTGAAATGTGTAGCTATTGAAGAGGAACATGCCAATATGGTTTTCCGGATGGTTTATCTTGCGGTAGAGAAAGATGCTTTTCCTTGTGGGTTAGTTCTTGGTCAAAGAGCGCCGATAGAAGAAAAAAAAACATTGGAAACTATTTTAGAGGTGCATAATCAACTCGAATTGGCATTTGAATTAAGTATTAGGAAAATTGGTTTTTGTTGTTGATGAAAACATTCAAGTTGAAATCTTAGTAACGGATCCAAACATGAAAAGAAATGGTCATCTGGAATCTCACCTTCGATGATGCCCTCCACCGTTAGGTGGTTGTCAGCATGCACTCCTACTTAACCTACTTGTCCACCAAAGTGGCCACGTGTTCTTCACAGTTGTGTTCTTGGTGGCTGCCTTGGCTCCACGTCTCCTTGTCGGTCCCCTGCAACTTTAAATATGGTCTCTATTTGTTGTATGTGGGTTCTTTTGTTTTATTCGGCTCCCATGTTGCTTATGCCACCCCTGCTTCCAACCTTTTTGTCCAGTGTTCCCAACAGTGTACAGGGTTGTCTTAGGCTCTATTTTTCCTTCCACAAAGTGTATTCTTGTTTGTTGCTGTAGATCTCTTTTTTACTTGTCCGTATTCTAGAGGCCTGGTAATTGTTGTATGGGGGCGGTTTGTATTTGACAGTGTGTTCTGTAGCATATAATATTTGATAATAATTGGCAAGTAAATACCCATTTCTTCCACCATGTCGATAATAACCAACTCATCACCTGGAGTCGCGTAGTATAGGAATGGGGAAAGGAATGCCATTTCATATCAGAGTATGGGAGTAAATAACTAAGGGTGTGGCTATATTATATAAACATTGTTACGATAAGATGTGGGTAGGGGCACAGGGTTGTCATCCGCATACTACACGTATAATTTTTAATAGATGTGGACAGCCTCAGTATTGTTCCCACCTCGAAATGCTTCATTTGTAGCTATGTTTCCCCACCTCCATCTTTAATCACCAATAGATGGAACTTCGTTTTATTTATCTCAAGTATTGGGCTACAACCAGTCAACAAATAAAATGTGAGAGAATTGTTTTTGTTGGGGCCCAACCACTTGTTGATATGGATCACATATTTGTAAGTACCCGTTAGGAAATTTTTCCTAGCTTCATTACAATTCGTACGCAATTCTCTCTTGGAGGTTCAAAATTTAGCCCACACGATCATAGTTCTATGACTGTTAGACAACATAGTAGAAATTAAATAGGTAAAATTTGGAGATGACAACCCACAAAATTTGCACACCTACATCTAATTATTTCATCATTTAGTTTTGTATCAACTACCACGCCCAAAAAATAACTAAATCATGTTATTTTCTTCTAAGAAAAACCAGCCACAAACTTCTCTTCCTTCCAGCTCAATTGAAAGGATGTTGTAGTACTATTTATATTCAACACCATCTTTCTTCCCTAGTTACGCCGGGAGGCATGACTACCTGCGCAGATCTCCAACGACGACACTCTGCGGCTTGTGCGGCTTTCGACACACTGTCATCGTGCGACCACACATGTCGCCCGATCCCGTTGCGGGAACATCCGCCAAAGCATAAGCTTAAGCTGCTTGTCACCGGGTATGCGTCGTCTTCTGTTGCCACGTAGCTCTGTGTTCTGTTGAAGGCTCGGGTTCTCGCTTTGATAAACCCTAATTTGACCAAACAATATATGCAAAAGGGTTGAGTGGAAGTTTAAGCGGCCAGGAGCTAAGTCGTTTCACCGCTGAACAAAGCGGACCATCATGAAGCTGAGAGGAACTATGGAAGGATCGGTCGTCTGAGCCACCACTAAACCGAGCACATAATCCAGATGGTAGAGCGGTCGAAAGCAGAGTTAAAATAGCTAGGAGCTAAAGATGGGCCACCAGTTTGTTGTCGATCACCCACAGTCCAGTGCCAAGAAAAATAGCAGAGAGGTCAAGATTCAACAAATCCACACACAAACTGAAAGGAATAGTGTGTAGGAACAAAGGACAAGAAGGCCGAATAACACACCCAATGCCTGCATCATCCGTGGTCACTAAGATACAAATTCATATTGTTAGGATTTTTCTGAAGGTCCTGAATCATCTTGACGAAGTCCGGTTGTTGCAGATATAATCTTGTTTTTGGGTCCGCTGTTAGTTTTGCCCACAACTCCGGTCCTTGAAATATATTTCCAAATGGTGATGTTGCAGGCCGACTTCGACTGCTGCCTGTGCATCAGCAAGGCCTGATTTTAATCCTTTATTAGTAGGATCAAGCTCCAAGCCTTTTTTGTATGCGGAAATTGCTTCATCATATTTTCCAAGGCCAACATATGCTGCACCGAGTCTGCTGTAACCCTTAGACCAATCAGCCTTAATTTCAACAGTTTGTTTTTGCATCCTGAAGGCATTTTGCATAGGGGGTTAAGCAACTATCTTCCCCTGCAGATTTGGCAGCTCTATTTCGAACCCTCTGCCCCAATACAATATGCTTTAGATGAATTTAATCTTGAGATTGGTATTCAATTCTTTGTGTTTTCTGTTCAATCCTCTGTAATTTCTGGTGATTGCTCATCACTAGATGCCTTAGAACCTTGTCCAAAACCGCGCGTTGTATGTATTTTACTAATTAGGGTTTTTATGTCTTGGTTCATACAGTGTGGAATGAACAGGTCACCCAGTGGTGGCTTTATTGTCTTCACGAATGGCTCCTTGAGAATCCAAAACATACTGAGCATTAGCAAGCAGGCCTAAGTTCAAACAATTAGGCCTCGTCTCTCAAACCAAAGCCTTCTATCAGGACAACCATTGGAATGATGTGGATGGGTATTGTGAAGTCATTTTCAGCCGGTAAAGGTGGGGGAGGGGCTACAGACATTTGGTATCACGTTTCCAAGTTCCCCCAGTGCTTGAGCCTGGCCATTGATCTTGTGCCTACTCTTAAGAAGAATTATGGTATTGGGTTTGAAAAGGCAGAAAAGATAGGATTTGGGCTGCTTCCAAGTCCAGAAGATTTAGTTGTTGATGGAGAAAAGAAGTCATTTTTAACTGGTTGTGGGGATGGCTGGATCAAGCGGGTTTGGATTCATGGGAAAGGTGATAAACAACGAGTGGAGAATTGGGCATTTGTTGGTGGACGAACTTTGGGTGTGGCTCTTGGTCCTAATCAGGAGCTCATTGTGTGTGAACTTACCCAGGTAATTTTTTTCCATGTATGTAATTATGTGTTATAAGTTACTTTTTCATAAATTTGATGTAAGTTTATATGGAATCATTAGTTTGTTTTGTTCAAAAGTTTTGGATTGAATACTATGTTCTTAAAATGAACTGTGTTAGGGCTTGCTGAATGTGACGAAAGACAAAGTGGAGGTCTTGTGCAGTGAAGCAGGAGGGTCAAAATTCAAGTATGTGAAATGATTTTTCCCTTTGTATTTGAAATTTCACTGCATTTGATGCTCTGAGGACGACTTTATTTGAGTTGAAGAGCTTTTAGTGGTTTGTACTTAAAAGTGAATTCAATGGGAGCTTCATCATGACTGGTTCATAAGGTGCAATATTTACTAAAGGTTTTGCAGATGGGGTAGAGTAAAGTAAGTAGATTTTGATTGTGGGAGGAACTCCAAGGTTAAACGCACATGAAGTAGAGTAATTTTGGTATGAGTGACCTCTGGGGAAAGCCCTCGTATTAATTCACCCCTATGATCTTCACCCAGATGTATTGAATGCCAATTACATCATTCATACTTGTGAGAGTGACTGCTACTCATGAAACATGGGTTAATGTGGGAATCATCTCACTTAGTTTGATGGAGGCCAAGATGATCAAGTCAAGCCTTCTTTGTTTAAACAAAGGAATGAGTTATTGATAGGATTTTAGAGCCCAAAGTCAGAAGGTCAGCATCACGGGGGGTAGAGTTATAGGGGTTTCAAAGTATTAAGCTCTCCAAACATACTCTCAGGCTTATATTACATTCCCTCCAAAAATTCTGATGGAGGCCTATATGATGACAACCAGGTTTCAATGCTACAGTTTCCAAAATCACATTTTGTAACCCTAACCACATGTTTACTAAGAACAAGACAGAGCATGAGAGATTTAAGAACCAGTGACTCTTCAAGAATATACAAAGGATCCTACAATTACTGCCTCGTTCCAAGACATACATCCACAAATACAACTTGTAGTCATCTAGATATCAGGGGAACATGTAAGAATGTTGTACAGACCTGATATCAGCACAAGAAATCCATAGGATTATATGATAGTCAAGGCAGAATATGGGGGTTGTCGTAAATATCGAAAAACCAATAATATACCGAGGTTCCTACCAAATTCTACATGCCTCCATACGTACAGGAAACCTCTAACAAGCTATTAGCATCTCGATATATCAAGAAACATATGAAAGCTCACTACAGTCTTGAAAATCCCGGAAAATACAGAGTTTCATAAGATTTGAGGAATAACGACTGAACAAAGGAGAAATTATAATGTCAAGAAATTTGTCTTCATCTTTATTAAATCCCTTACACCCTCATACCATTCGTCGGGAGCTCAAGAATACAAGAATCAAATGCAAAACCTAGTTTTCTGGGTTCTTCTCAGAACTGAGACAACATATCTCAAGAATCATATGACATAGAATCTTATTGGACCAATTGAGGTCCTAGACCTAAGAAAACCAAAATTTGAGCATATTTTCATAAGGATGCCCCTGCATCATAATTTGATCTACTACAAAACATTACCTGTATAACGTGGGCATTCTTTCAACTTTGATTATAATACATCCTAATACTCATTCAACACAGAGTTCTCATTATGTGAGCCAGATGCAAGGAAAGAAGAATTTGCCTGAATAGTATTCTCTATAGTCAAATTTAACATAAAGTGTAGTCCCAACTATGTTACTAGAAATGAGAAAGATGAAGCATGATGAAACGACAATGCAAGAAACAAATTACAAACTATTTTCCATTTGTGAACATATGTTCTGAATTTTAGATGTGATAATACATAAAACATAATATTTGCTCATGAAATCTAATCTGTTTAGAATGTTTTGAAGGGCTAGAGCAAAGAAGAATGACATAGAATCTTATTGGACCAATAGCTGGGACTACACTTTATGTTAGATTTGACTATAGAGAATACTATTCAGACAAATTCATCTTGCCTTGCATCTGGTTCACATAATGAGAAAGATGAAACAGGAGAAGCAATAACATGTTCTCCAGACCAGAGAGAAGACCTCTTCTATGGAGTACTTGGGGGACTTGGTCAATATGGAATCATTACCAAAGCCAGAATAATGCTGCAGAAGGCTCCTGACATGGTATGCTCACCAATTATACAACATGGCTGAATAGTAGTAGTGGAATCAGGTCCCCCTTTCTTTTTTGTTTCTGTGCTGGACTGGATTACAAAGTGACATGCTGCATCTGCACTGCATCTGCCAATATTTATTGCTATTTGAGTTTCTTGTCTGCCAATTTTTCATGTCTTGAAGTGGGTACCTACAGCAGAAACTCTATTTGCTTTTCTGCTTCATAATTTTTTGTCATCCTTAATTGTTTTTCCTTAAAGCTTATTCCTATGGTCTGATTTGATTTGGTTTGCAGGTAAGGTGGATCAGAGTTGTATATGCTGATTTTGAAGATTTCAGAGCTGATCAGGAGATGTTGATAAGCTTACCAGAGGTAAAATCTTTTGATTATGTGGAAGGATTTGTGTTGGCTAACAATAATGATCCAATTAATGGCTGGCCTTCTATACCACTGTCCCTCAGCTCCTCATTTGACACAAAGCTTATACCTGATACTGCTGGCCCAATGTTATATTGCCTGGAAGTTTCCCTTCATTATGACCATGACACAGATTTCATGGCCCTCAATAAGGTCAGATTTCCTACTAATAATACATCATTACCATAATTTCATGAAGAAATATGTTATTTGGGTAATGATCACAAAAATAATTATAACCCAATTATAGTTACACTACTTTGCAAAGAAATCATGGAACTTTTTCATATATGTGCAGAGAATGGAGAGCATAAGCTGATTGCAATCAGTTGGGATGCATCCAAAATACTACCTAGAAGCAATGCATTGGGGACCTTAAAACAAACATTCCACTGCTGTCCGTGGCCTACCAACTAGACCTATTGGTTCTCTTTTCTTGGCTCAAATGCATAAATTAAGTGGGAAAATGATATAAATTTGGTGGAAAGGGACTTGGATGGCATTAGACCCACAATTGATCATTTTGTGTGGATGGTTGACCTCCTTGGCCGTGCTGGCTATCTTGAGGAAACTTTAAACTTTATCATCAAAATGTTGATTAAACCTGTGTTGGTTGTCTAGACATCTTTGCTTAGTGCCTGTACAACACATAAGAATATAGGTTTAGGACCATATACAACAACTCTTCTTTTTGAGATGGATCGTAAAAATGCTTCAACTTATGTTCTTTTGTCTAACATCTATGCAGATGTGGGAAGGCGAGATGAGGTTCAAATGGTAAGGAGATTGATGAAAGATAGAAGACTAAGAAAGATACCTGGATGTAGTTGGATTGAAGGCCATAAGAGGGTACATGCTTTTTGTGTTGGAGACAGATCACACCCATAGACACGTGATATCTATGCAAAGTTGGAGAAATTGTGTTGGGAAATGAAGGCAACAGGGTATTTTGCAGATTCAAGACATGTACTAAATGATTTTTGTGTTGGAGACAGATCACACCCATAGACACGTGATATCTATGCAAAGTTGGAGAAATTGTGTTGGGAAATGAAGGCATATTTTGCAGATTCAAGACATGTATTGAATGATGTGGAGGAGGAGGAAAAAAATTATTCCTCTGCCACCATAGTGAGAAGTTGGCAATTGCATTTGGATTGTTAATCATGCCCCCTAGAACAACTATAAGAGTTGTCAAGAACCTTCGCGTATGTGTTGAGTGCCACACTACAACCAAGTTTATCTCCAAGATTGTTGCAAGACAAATTGTTGTGAGAGATGCAATTCGGTTCCATCATTTTAACCAAGGAAAATGTTCTTGTGGAGATTATTGGTGATGTTAAATGAAGCAATCTGTAAACACAGGCTTGCACTATAACAAGGTGCACCATGTCAGATCTGCAGAGATTATTGGGGATGCTAAGTGAAGCAATCTGAAAACATAGGCTTGCACTATAACAATGTGCACTTTGTCAGACCTGCAGTGATAAAGAAGGGACCAGGTTCAATTTCAAGTTTCTAAATAATTTTATTTTCCAAGTGTTTGGAGATCTAGACCATGATGTTTACTTCTTAAAATCAGATGTATAGTATGCAATTAGCATTACTGCCTCTACCATGGATGTGTCATAACATTGAATTGTTTTCAGGATACCTGCATATATGTGCTATAAAAAGCTGAAGGAAAAGGTGGAGAATGGGATTAAACAGATGGAGAGGGAAAAATGCTTGGCTAATAGGAAATGTGAGACGAGATCCAATGCTTGCAGATGATTCTCTCCCATTTCTTAATAATTATTTACTCCCACCTTTGTCATTTTATCTGGTGCCTATCGTCTAGATTAATTGTATCACTTTGTGCCTATGTAATGTCAGTGATTTGAGATTGAATTATACATACCAGATCATACAAATTTATATGTGTTGTTGTGGATTTTCAATTTTCTCATGTATGGTTAGAGATTTCTTTATGTTGCCAGGAAAAATTGCATAACTTGCTTTATAGATTGATGTTACAAAGAAGATAATATAATTTATATGCGTGAATGTAAAATTACAATATATATTGCACTGTAATTATATATACATGTGTGTGTGTGTGTGTGTGTGTGTGTGTGTGTGTGTGTGTGTGTGTGCATGCACACTTAGTTTCCCTTTGAAGTTAGGTGAATAGGAATGTTACACGTGTACCTATGTGAGAGAGGGTTCATACATTTTTGTCATTGCTCATAATACAAAAAAGGCACCAGATTTGTAAAAAGGATACTATTTCTCTTTTCCCCCCTCCGAGAAGAATCCCAATCATAATTTGTTTTGGATTTCTGATGGACCATTGATATTCACCTCCTCAGGCTTAACTAATAAGCTTGATAATTAAAGCCTTTTCCTTCAATTTCTCGATTTGCCACTTGTATTTTTAATAATGTTTCTTCTTCCCAGGATTTTGTCACATGTACTTGAGCCATGACAGCAGCCACCTTTTAGTCTACAAGCCTGCTCAGGGAATTGAAATCAAATTGAGAGAGTGAGATTTCTGAATTAAAAAGTGAAGCAACAATATTTTCTCTTCTAGAGATGAAAACTGAAACTCTTTTCTGCCAACTGACCCACTCACGGCGTACCATCTCAATGATATTGAATCAAAAGGGAACTCTGATTTAGTAGACTGAAATTTTTTTCCCACCTTGTTCAAAGCATTTACAGCTGACAGCTTACTCTAAATGCAAATTCCAAAGGGCAACATAGTGCCAAGTACAAAGGCTGTAACAATTTTCAGGTCAGAGACCTTTACACTTGATGTTTTATATGTTGATCCATCTAAGGTTCTATTTAAATATGTATAATGTCTCGTGTAACACTATTAAATATTATTTGTGGCTGAAGGTTTCCTGGTTCTTTGAGCATTTGTATGTTAAGATTATTCAGAAGTCAAAAATTTGAAGATTCAAGGAAACATGCATTTAGAAATTCTACTCCTGTCTTTTGCAGATTGGACAACATTCTTCTATTTCTGCAGATGATTGAAGAAGACGAAGTGGAAGTCATTGTTACAACTGCGAAAAGAGA
This sequence comes from Taxus wallichiana var. yunnanensis, assembly GCA_018340775.1. Taxonomy (NCBI): domain Eukaryota; kingdom Viridiplantae; phylum Streptophyta; class Pinopsida; order Cupressales; family Taxaceae; genus Taxus; species Taxus wallichiana. The sequence continues at coordinate 209,640,366 of CM031233.1, read as the reverse complement.
ATGTTAAAGAAGAAAAAGGGACTATTGCGATGGAGACAAATGATGGTCAAAGAAATGGTGTACCTGAAGTTGGTGAAAATGTTGACGTTAATATGCAGGAGACCAAAAATTCTTCTGAACATTCATCAACAGGGACTACTTCTGAGAATGGAGCTTCAAAGATGCAGGATAAGACTACCCAGATGGAGACTGAAGCTAAGGTGTGCTCTTTAATGTTATGCATGTTTGTGTCTTTCTTCGTGTTTTCACACAATTAATCTTTACACAGATAAATACATTGAATAAAAGTTAAATTGTTCAAACCTATTAATCATTGGATAACATCACACAATATTAAAGAAGGAAAGAATGTTTGCTTCAGTCACTAACCACCTCCTGGTTCCACATAGAATCAATTTGTATTTTGTTTGGCCTATTTGCCACATGGAATTTGTCTGGGCTTCATTTGGTCGAACAATCCTCCATGGGCCCAAAATAATTCCGGTACCATTCACAATATTGTGAACTATGTTCCATGTCAACCACGTCAAAAAGAGCTTATTTAATCTATGTCTTAGAGAAGATCTAAACACCATATACTAAACAATCTCTACCTTCACAGAAACAATAAAATATGAACCTAAAAATGCCTTACAAGCCCGATTTGGCTAAACCTCATAGGCTTTTGTGAAGGTTCTCAAAAATATCTTAATGCACTGCAATTCTCTTTTAATTGATACAAGTTGGAGATAACCACTCTATAGTCACAATTTCATTACCAATATCAAATCTGCATATGCAAACAATATCGAAATTAGCTAGCAAACAACAACTAGATAATTCCATGATGCATAACTTAAGGACATAACAACACAAACAAATCTATTGCCTTGTAAGCAACAACTAGGCTAATTAGCAAGTAAATGACACTGCCAACAAAAAATGAAAAATAATCAAAACACTGATTTCTACCTCAAAGCATGGATTGCCCTTATCAGTTTACACAAACATATCTACCACCCCAGAATACATGCAAGATAACACATTCTCCATAGAAACCTGATGCTCATAAGAGAAAAATGGTAACATCCCCTTCCCCAAATCGTCATTTCAAAATGAAAACTGAAACTCTTTTCCGCCAACTGTCCCACTCACGGCGTAATCTTGCTCCGCTTGGAGCGACCACTAGTATATTATTCACTTATCGTATATGATTTGGATAAGTTTCTACTTTGCTAAATTATATGATTTGCTTATTGTTTCTACTAAACCATTTGAATTGCACCGTTTGCTCTTGTTTTGGGTGCTTCATGCAATCAATTATTGTTTCCTCTTAAAATTTTGTTGAAAATCCTTTGGCACAAGAGCCGGTGGAGAGAAAATACGAAATGATGACAATAATATCTCATGCAACATTAAACATTTGCGCTATAAAACGCCCACACCTCGTCCACAAGGGACACTTTAATATATAAGTTCAGGTCAATACTTACAGTACAATTTGGAATTTTGATTTTTGCCACCATCATATTTAATGAAACAATTCCCCATGTTTTGAGTATCTTATAATATGTACCCATCCTTATAGCCTAGGTTATTTCTTCTTTTCTACCTTACACATAAGGGACTTGAAAAGCCGGAAATTGTGACATTCAATTCGATGGCTCCAGAAATCAAAATATCAAATGTTTTACATATTTTTTTAGGCAATGGCTTTCAATTACTTCAACATAATCTAAAACTTGAAATCCTTCTAGAGAAATGGATTTGTCTCTCACCATGTGTTAGAGGAGTGGACGTGTTGGAGGAGTGGACATGTTAGATTGACGTTTTCTTTTCTCCTTCAACAGAGCACTTTTGGCGGCTCATTTTTTTGGCAATGTTTCCTTAAAAGTGTAGTCGTTGCATGTTTCGTTATATGCCATTTATTCCTTCCAACTTACATCGTGAGGGTCTCTTAGAAATATTTTGCCAAAAATTGGCATATTGATCCAATTTGGTTGGCTACTGAAGTTATAAACTAAAAATGGGTTGATCAATTTATTAGGGACACCAAATAAATTTACATGTGGTTTGAAATCATCTCCTTGTATATAACATTGGTAATCTTCGCCTCACTCCATGGATCTAAATAGAGTGAAACTCTTTCAATTTCTTCGTTAAACCTCCTTTCGCCTTCTTCATGTACTCACCACAATCACATCACCGAATAAACTGTTGTGACTCAATTATGTAGAAATCAATAGTGATATCTAAAAAGGGTTTTTCAAATTCATCCTGGTATACTGAGGCAGCACCCATTCCATCAACATTTTGATAATGTTACACATCCGTCTTGGGTTGATGATTTCACTTGTTTGTTATACTCGTGTAAATGGTCAAGAAGGGTATCTCAAAGCCTATCACAAATGATAGATATTCTCGACAATATTGTCTCTCCACGATTTAGTCCAAGCTCATTAACTCGAGGTCTTGTTGAAATTAGTAACATATTTGTTTTATTTGTATGCCACTAAATGGCTCAAATCTCAAGCAAGTCGGTTATCTCAAACCTCTTAAAGACCCTGTTGCAATAGGTTTCCGACGAAGCTTGGCTCAAGAAGGTTTTTACAAAGATTGGGCGAGGTAGTTGACCGGGGTAATGGATTTACACATTTTTTTTTAGAATAGACTAATTTCCATGGAGTAAATATGATGCGATCAGAGAATAGCATAAACTTACATTAAACATGTAGCAAAAGATAGAGAAAGAAACAAGAAACCAATTTCGGGGGTAAAATATTGACAAAGAATAAATATGTCCACTGTGGAGGCAGTGCGCACGAAGATTCCGAGCAGCGGGTGGTAGAAACAAATTGATAAGAGGCAAACAGAGACAAACAAAGCGAAATAACCAAGACAATAATACTTATGGTAGAAAGGGGCGGAGGTGGTGCCACCAACAACGGATGAAAAACACCACTCCCATAAAACATGACATGCATCTTAGGAAAGGCATGCGGGTGAAGCGGGAGGGCAAGAAAAGCGGGGAGCCTAAATGACAAACACCTCAACCTCCTCTCGCATCGTTATAAGAGATCGATTTTAGAGTAGCCACGCCTATGGCGTGATAATAATTAAATAAAATATTAATTTAAAATTGAATTGAAACATTATTTAATAGTGGGTTTAAATTATTTTTGTATGTTATATTATAATATTGTAATTAATATGTAACATTGAATGTTGGTATTGTATTAAAATGTTGAATTGTATTTTTGTTTAGTGTATGATATGTGAATTTATCGGTAATCACATATTTACTTACTAAATAAGTTTGTATCTCTATTTGTATTTATTTTATATATTAATTTTAATTGATATATTTTGGAATGTTTAATTAAATTTGTGTTCGGTTTATTGTGTTTATATATTTTATAACTAGCAAAAAGACTAGTTGTTAATTGTATAACTAGCAATAACACCTTGATTATTGGCACTTTGTAGAGTTAATGCGGGGCGTGGCCTCCATGAACAAGCGATCCTTGTCCCTCGGTACAACGATATTTCCAGGACTCCGAACAAGAAGATGATGCGGCCGAGGATGGAGAGATAAAGGAATGTATGGCGAGAGTTCCTATGAAGTTGGTTTGGATTACTTGAAGCGTTGGTATTGTAGATCTAGTGGTTGGTGCTTTTCCAAAGGTGGTATTCGGGAAGGCAAATGACTCTGTTGAAGCCCACAAACCGAGAGGAGTTTTTTTGTTGACGTTTTAGGAATGGATGCATAAAAGGTTTTGAAACTTGATAAATGGGTGACCGTTTGAATAGGTCGAGACGACTTGAGATGGCCATTTGGCAACTTTCAAATTTCAAATCTTCTCGCCAAGTGGCTATTGAGAACAATTTCACCGCCTCAAAAATCATGCCTACATGGATGAAGTTGGTGGCTCTGTGGAATGCATTCGAGGTAGATCTGATGAAAATTTCTTTGACAAATGTAAACATCGTGGTTTGCCTCGGGATGGATGCGGGAGGACCTAACAATAACCTTACAAATGCCCCATCCAAACATGAGGTTGGTGCGAAGGATGGACTAAAGTCATTCCGAAGATATTTTTGAATGTAAAATTTGATCATGCTTTACGTAGTCACACTCGTAATGACTTTGGGCATGCCTCTTAAGGTTTTGGTTTTTTCTAAATTGTTTTTGACCGTTGGTAGAGGCCTTCTCTCTTTTGCATGAGCTCTTTATCATTCTCTTGTTTTTATTACGGGTTTTTGATGTGATTCTAGGCTGCAAGAGGTTTAAATACCTCCAAAATACACAAACACCTTTGTAAATAAAAATTACGAGTTTCAAAATAGCTTTCTTCTTATTCTAGAATCCACACTAATCTTTTACGTCATTACTATCCTGTTTTTATTTCATGTCTGCTCTAAAAACCCTAAAATGCCAAAAAACCCTAAAATGCCAAAAAGTACCTACTACCGAAACAACTCGGAGGGGCCCCAAAATGTACGTCCCAAATATGCCTTGATTAATTAAGGCTCATGCAAAATTTTGACTTATTCTAAAAATCACAACAAAAGTTATTAAAGTTCAAAGACCTAGTCAAAAGCAAAAAAAACATTCCAAGGCAATTTTAGGCCACTAGATGAATGAATCTAGGCCTAAAAATGTGTCGAAATACCATAATTTTGAACCATATTTATCGTTAATGTAGTACTAATGCATATCTACCACCTCGTAAAATTTCAAGACGATCCAACGGCTGGATCAAAATTTATGATCTCCGAAGTTACGCTCCCACGTCATTCTCCCTTTGTTGAAAAGAATTTAGCTCTTGCGAATTCATTGTGAGAATTCATCTAATTTTACATTGTCCATCTTCAACTCCCACTCGGAATCAAAGTATTTTCTTCTTGATTCAAACATTCACACTATACCAAATATTTCTTGTGTAGCTATCATGTCTAGTAATGTATGTCTTTTGGTCCAAGACATGCATTACCCTTTCCTTTTTCTTTTTTCGGCATCTGTTGCTCCTAGTTTATTTCTTCCTCCATAACATTTGCATCATGACCTAGAAAATTACATAAGTCGAAACATTAAAAATTGGTAAGATAGAAAATTTGTCATGTAGCTCCACCTTGTAGGCATTACCACCCATTTTCTTGAGAATCCTCATGACCAATCTTCTTATACTCGAGTTTATTATATGTTCCTTTTGGAAACCTCTCCTTTATAAGATGTACCATTACCATATATCCTTCTTCGAATACACTTACTCTCATACCGACATTTGCAAACATCTTTATATCATGCATTACTCACTTTAAACTTTTCCCTCACTTCATCCTGCGCACTATAGAATGTGTTACTGTAAATGCTACGCATCATCACTAGATTTATCTTCACTAGGTAGTACAATCAGATTTAGGATTCCCTTGGGGTTCCTACCATATACAATGATGGAAAGGAGACCTTGTTGTTGACTTGCTTACTAAGCTATTATAAACAAACTCACTTGTGGTATAACTAATTCCCATTATTTTGGCTTTTCTCCAACTATGTAACATAGGAGATTTCCTAAGCTTCGTGTAATAATTTTATTTTCTCATCGATCTGGGGGTGATGTGCACTACCTGAACTATAGTGTGTCCCAATTTCCTCTATATAGTCTTCCAAAAGTGACTCAAAACCTGTGTCGCGATTTGAAGTAATCGTTCTTGGAACTCCATGCAATCTAACCACTTCTAAAAAAATCTGCAACTCTAGAAGCATCATTAGTTGTTTTACAAGAAATGAAATGTTCCATCTTAGAGAATATATCAACCACAACAAAGATATAATCATTCCCTCGTTGTGTGTTAGGAAGTCCTAACACGAAATCCATACTCAAATTAACCCATGGCCCTGTAGGGATAGGTAATGGCATATACAACCCAATATTATGTGCATGACCCTTAGCCATTTAGCACACTCTGCATCTTTCTATAATCCTATTTATGTCCCTATTTACCTTTGGCCAATAATACATTTCTACAACAATAATTGTCTTACTTATACCAAAGTGTCCAACCAACCCCCACTATGCAATTCTATTATAATATGTTCTCTCATTGAACCAACATGGATGCATAATTGTTTCCCCTAAGTAAATAACTATCCATCATCAAATAATTAGAAGAACCACTACCTACCGTAGGATCCTTAAGTTATCTCACAACATCACAAAAATCTAGATCACCTTCATACAACATCACAAAAATCTAGATCACCTTCATACTTTATTTTCTATTGTTGTCACAAGTGGTACATTCCGACTAAAGGCATCAACAACTTGATTCTACTTACCCGAATTATTCTTTAAGACAAAAGTATATTCTTGCAAAAATTAAGCCCATTTTTCATTCTTGCTATTTAGTTTCTTGTGTGTGTTTACATATCTCAAAGTGCTTCATGGTCAATGAAGACTACAAATTCCTTTCTTTACCAAGTAATGTATCCGATGCCTTAATGCTTAGACAATAGCATAAAATTCCACATCATAAGTAGAATTTTTCCTCCCGACTTCATTTATATTTTCACTAAAGAATTTTACAGTCTTCCTTCTTGACTCTGTACATCTCCAATTCCGACATGTGAGGCATCACAATAAACCTTGAAGACCTTGCTAAAATCTGGTTATACGAAAACAGTGCTTGACACTTTTTCTTCAACAATTCAAAACTATTTGTTGCTACCTTGGTCCATAAATACTCCCTCCCTTTTGTACACTCTATTATGGGTGCAACAATGCTACTTAAATTCTTGATGAACTTCCTATAAAAATTTGTCAATCCATGAAAACTATGAACCTTTGTCACATTCCTTGGAATAGGCCATTCCAAAATTGCCTTCACTTTTTCCTCATCCATCCTCACTCCATCCTTTGATATGACAAACCCCAAAAAAAAGACTCTTATGAAGAAATCTACACTTCTTTATGTTTGCATATAGACTCTATTTACGTAACAAGTCTAACACCAATTTCATATGTAACAAGTGTTCTTCCACTCTCTTATTGAACATTAGAATATCATCAAAATAAACAACAAACTTACCATTATACTCTCAGAGTACTCTGTTCATTAGCCTCATGAATGTACTCGGTGTATTAGATAGCCCAAATGGCATCACCATCCACTTTTACAACCCTTCTTTGTTTTGAATTCCGTTTTCCATTCACCCCCTTCACGGATCTAGATCTAGTAGTACCCACTCTGCAGTCAATCTTGCTAAAATGTCAGGGCTTGCTAGAACATCCATCATATCATCCAATCTTGGAATTGGGAACCGATACTTAATTTTGAACTTATTTATGGCTCTATTGTCTACACACATTCCCTAGTCGCCATCTTTTTTTGGATTCAATAGGGATGGGGTTGCACATGGACTCGTGATTTCTCTCACTTACCCTTTACGTATTAGATCTATCACTTGTCTATTCAACTCTTCACTCATGTCGGAATCATCCGATAGGCTAACTTGTTTAGAAGGGCCAATCCTAGGATCAAATAAATATGGTGTTGAATATCTCACTTGGAGGTACCACTGTTTGATAGTTCATCCGGTATAACATCTTTGTATTCTTTTAGTACCTTTTCCGAGCAACAGATAGATTAAATTCTTGTATTTCCACCTTCTTTGACATTATTTTATAACACCAACCAACTTCTTCCTTTTCCATAACAAACTCTTTTGTAGCCATTAAGCTCTTACTCTTCTCTTCTTCTTTGAAGGGCAACAAGACCACCATTACACCATCCTTCTAAAAGGTATATGCATTTTTCCTCCATCATGTGTAACCTTTATATCATATTGTTAAGGCCTCCCAACAATATATATCATGCATCCATTGGGAAAACATCACACCATACCTCATCCTTGCAGGTATTCCTAATCGAAAACTTTATAAGGCATCTTTTATCTATCGTTACCTCATTCTATTATGCCCTTAATCATATATCTTACATTTGATATATATAGCCGACTTGTGGCTATCATAACTTCTTATGATGATGTATCTCTTTCATAAATGTTATATTATCGTTAGTGGGTCGGCATTAATGATGGCCATAGCATATGAATAGTATAAAGGGGTTAGGAGGTAGTATATCATCATGATATTGAGCATTTGAGTCTTGTTGTATGGTTTGGAGGTTCCCCCATAAAGTGGAAAAACTATTCTACTTGCATATTGAGATCATTTATCTGCAATATTGTGTTAATTGGTGTTCTATTGTTGCTAATAATCATATTTATACAAGTAATTCTATTACAAGTGGTATCAGAGCTTGAATTCAGCACTGCATCAAACCCTAATTGTGAAGGTTCGGCCATATCTCAAAATTGGTAGCAAATATTTATACATTTTTTTGTGGTGTGGAAAACTTAGTCAAGTAAGATCCTCTCCAAATTTCAATATTTTTTTACTTGTTTTGCAAAAGTTATAGCGATTTTATAGTTTTTCATAATTCGGCTACTTATGGTGTAATTTGTGGAATTGTTCCAAGTTATTTACATTTATAGAAAAAGATTAAAAATTAGTTTGGGTTTGTTCTTTGAGTTTTTTCACATTTGGCTGAATTCCTATTGAAATCCAAAACCCTAAATTTTGACCTTGATCCCTAAATCTTACCATTTTAGGGCATCATGGCGGGGCCTTCGACAAGAGGAAAAAAGAATCCCATCACTCTGGGTAAAACCCCTGATAAGGATGAGATAATAGTTAAGGAGTCGAGTCAGAAGGGGTAACTACGAGTTGTCAAGGTTAGGGTTTATTGCAATAGACCATAAGGTAAGCCATCTTGAGTTTGAGTTGTGAAACCTCGAGGGTAGAGTGGCCATTAATGAAGATGTAGAAAATATTTTGAAAACTATTGGAGGATTTCATTCACCAAAATAGTTACAATATAATGGGTCATCATATCCTTCCTAATCGGACACAACTCAATCATACTCATATCAACTAGGGTGGATCTTCAGGTCAAATTAATAGACAAACTAGCTAGGGTGGATCTACAAGCATGACCAATCCAAATACAAACACTCTGCAAGCCTATAACATGATTCCAAAAGTGGAAATATGTAAGTTCGATAGAAAGGATCCACTCAATTGGAATAACCAGATGGAGAGTTTTTTTTATCTTCATCAGATTCCATCGGGAAAAAAGATTACCATGACATCCTTGTATTTCGAACCTGACCAATTTGTTTGGTATCAATGGTTATGTGCTCAACGAAAAAAGAGTGGCCTCAATGTTACATGGACAATCTTTACCGAAGAGTTGTAATTACACTATAGTTTTTGTGTGTCACATAATTATTTCAGTCAATTAGCAAAGCTAAGACAAACAAGAACAATTAAAGATTACATCCATCAATTCCAAAACCTTTCCTTACGGGTGGAAAATATTCCTGAAGAGAATCTGAATGACTTATTTCTTGGGGGTCTTAAAGAACATATTGAGATTAAGGTGCATATGTTTACTCCTCGTAAGGTTTTAGATTCTATGATCATGACATGTAGGGCAGAGGAAAATTTTCATTCTAGTAGGAAACAAATTGTTAGTAATATCAAAGATCGTAGCACCTTTCCACCATCATTCCCTCGGTCAGTTAGACTGACACCTCAACAAATTGAAGAAAAGAGAGCCAAAGGGTTATGTTTTAATTGTGACAACAAATTTGGACTAGGACATAAGTGTTTTGAAAAGATGTTGTTCTACATTGAGGGGCCTAATGGAGAAGAATAAAATGAAGAAGATGAAGAGGAAGTGTAACACTTTGAATTGATGTTACTTCCTTCCGAGCATTCAAGTGTTGATATATGATTTTTTTCGTAAAAGGATATGTTCCTTTGATTGTGAAGTCATGCTTGATATGTCTTTGTATCTTCTTTGCAATTGAAGATCTTTGACTGAGTCGGAATATGATTAGACTCTTTTAACTCTTTCATTTTGCACCTGAGTTTAATCTGATCTCGGAATGAATTGTGGATTTATCCATCTATAAGACCCAGCCTTGGATCAGTGGCATTGATCCAAGAGATGCTTTAAGTTTATTCGGGATGAACAAAAATTATAGACCTTACGTAGGTTGCAAGGTCTGAATGCGTTGAATAAGCTATTCCGGAGTCTAACTCAGGCTGATCGTGTTAAATGAATTGGTTCCCGATATCGTAATATCAGGAAGGTCTTGATCGTGGGTCAGGTAACAAATTTAGATACATTTATTCAACTAGCCTATTGGCAGTGCTGGAGTGAATCCTTTTCGTGAATGTATGTCTGTAGGTTCTTATTCTGAACATTCTAAATGTTAGACCTAAACTGGATTTATTAAGGTTAATAACCTAAACCTAAACTATAACCTATGGGTTAGATTAGTGTTAATCTAACCTAGGCCTAAGCTATAAGCTAAATGTTCTAAGTTAGCAACCTAGCGCTAAGGAGGTTAGACTAAGTATCATCTTAAATCCTAACCTATGCTTCTAACCTAACAAATGTTAGTGGAGGAAGGGGACCTATGAAGGGGTGCGAGCCATGGGCGGTAGTTTCTATGGCATTAAATGGGATGGATAAGTATGAAGGACAAGGAATTAGTGGAGGTTTCAACGGCTAGTGAAAGCCGACGTGGCAGAGTCGCCAAAGTTAGAAATGGTCTTTGAATTGTTTTTATCCATCGCCAACTATGGCGGTCGGTGGCAATGGAGATTGAGTGGGAATTACAAAAATGCTTGCTGATCTGAAACAACAATATTTTTGGAAAGGTATGAAAAAGGATGTCATTGAATTTGTAACTCATTGTCTAGAATGTCAAGGTTAAGGCAGAACATATGCACCCTGTTGGACTGTTATATCCTCATAGCATACCGCAGTACAAATGGCAAGTAATAAGCATGGGCTTTGTACAAGGGTTGCCCATGTCCAGGAGTAAACATGATGTTATCCTGGTAGTTGTAGATAAACTAAGGTAGCTCATTTCATTGCTGGAAATCTAAAGGATGATTCACCAGTGCTAGCCAAAAGATTCGTACACGAAATTTTCAGATTGCATGGTGTACCAGAATTGATTATATCTGACAGGGATCCTAGAATGACGTCAAGGTTTTGGCAAATGCTTAATACAGCTCTTGGAACGAAACTAAACTTCAGTTCTACATATCATCCAGAAACAGATGGACAAACTGAGAGGGTAAATCAAGTGTTGGAAGACATGTTGCGAATGTATTGTATGGATCAACAGTATAAATGGGAAGAGTATCTTCCATTAGTTGAATTCGCATACAACAACACTTATCACTCATCTCTTAAAATGGCACCATTTGAAGCACTTTATGGAAGGAAATGCAGAACCCCTGTTAGCTGGGATAGTGTTGAGGATAGAGTGGTAATTGGACCAGAAATCCTCACTTGAAATGGAACAGCAAGTTAAGCTGATTCGTGAACGATTAAAGGAAGCAGCGGATAGGCAGAAGAGCTATGCTGACCTTAAGTGGGTTGATCGAAGGTTTGAGCTTGGTGAGAAGGTTTTTCTTCGTGTTAAACCCAGAAAGAGTTCTATAACTTTTGGCAAGGCTACCAAGTTGTCACCTCGTTTCGTGGGACCTTTCGAAATTGTCGAAATAATCAATCCTGTAGCTTATCGATTAGCATTACCACCTGCTTTATCTCGCATGCATGATGTTTTTCATATTTTTTTGCTTAAAAAATACGTTTCAGATCTGTCACATGTTTTAAATTGGAATTCCTTGCAGGTCCAAGACCCAAGAATAATCGTGGTTAAACCCACACGAGTGCTGGAAACTCGCCAATTGCATTTGAGAAATCGTGAAATACAACAATGTAAGGTCCAGTGGGACCAGTTTAACGAAGAAAGTGCAACTTGGGAAAATCTGGAAGAGATGAAAATTGCTTTTCCTTTTCTTTTTCAACAGAATGAAATCTGTTGACAAAACATTTCTTTTATGAACTTATCTTTTTCAAGTTTATATGAAAGCCAGATTGAGGAAAACATTATTCAGGCTGAATAAAATGTGTTGTGACATTGATTTCTGGAACTATTCAAGTTGGAAATAGTCGCATTGTTTTGTGAACTAATAAATTGGTTGACCTGAAGGTTAATCGAATATGTAATCATCGGGACGATGAATCTTTTAGGAGGGAAGCATGTAACACTTTGAACTATTGTTACTTCCTCCTGAGCATTCAAGTGTTGATATATGATTTCTTCTGTAAAAGGATATGTTCCTTTGATTGTGAAGTCATGCTTGATATGTACTGTATCTTCTTTGCAATTGAAGATCTTTGACTGAGTCGGAATATGATTGGACTCTTAACTCTTTCATTTTGCACCTGAGTTTAATCTGATCTCGGAATGAATTGTGGATTTATCCATCTATAAGACCCAGCCTTGGATCAGTGGCATTGATCCAAGAGATGCTTTAAGTTTATTTGGGATGAACAAAAATTATAGACCTTACGCAGGTTGCAAGGTCTGAATGCGTTGAATAAGCTATTCCGGAGTCTAACTCAGGCTGATCGTGTTAAATGAATTGGTTCCCGATATCGTAATATCAGGAAGGTCTTGATCGTGGGCCAGGTAATAAATTCAGATACATTTATTCAACTAGCCTATTGGCAGTGCTGGAGTGAATCCTTTTCGTGAATGTATGTCTGTAGGTTCTTATTCTGAACATTCTAAATGTTAGACCTAAACTGGATTTATTAAGGTTAATAACCTAAACCTAAACTATAACCTATGGGTTAGATTAGTGTTAATCTAACCTAGGCCTAAGCTATAAGCTAAATGTTCTAAGTTAGCAACCTAGCGCTAAGGAGGTTAGACTAAGTATCATCTTAAATCCTAACCTATGCTTCTAACCTAACAAATGTTAGTGGAGGAAGGGGACCTATGAAGGGGTGCGAGCCATGGGCGGTAGTTTCTATGGCATTAAATGGGATGGATAAGTATGAAGGATAAGGAATTAGCGGAGGTTTCAATGGCTAGTGAAAGCCGACGTGTAGTCGCCAAAGTTAGAAATGGTCTTTGAATTGTTTTTATCCATCGCCAACTATGGCGGTCGGTGGCAATGGAGATTGAGCGGGAATTTTGGAGTTAATACAATTAATGAACTCGGTCTTCGAGCTCGGATTTCTCGGGAAGACATGCAAAATGGAAAACTGGTAGTTTGTTTGGTTTTTCATGCGCTCCGGTTTTCTCTCTGTTTGATCACTGGTTCTTCGCACCAGTCTACTTGGTGTTGCATGGCAAATATGAGTGTAACTCGCTCTTTTCTCTGTCAAGGAAAGTTTATAAGGCATGGAAATAACAAATTATTGTTGTTGAATCTAACGTGGAAAAAGAGAAGAAGGCTCGAGCTCTTTCAGTGGTCTTCTTCGGATTTTTAAGCAACATTACCAGGCATGTTAGGCCCTAACTTTTAAAAATCTTGCTTTCTTTCAAATGATTTCATTAGAACAACTCTGTTCAGATGATTTTTGGGATCAGTTGGTTTTTATGGTAGCTTTGTGTGATTTAGTTGTTGTATCTTCTTACTGGCTCGATTTTTCAAGTGAACCCTTGATGGGTGTGCATTTTGTTTCGAACGGATGTATTATCTTGCTGTGTTTTGCATTCCGGATGGATTTTGTAGAAATGTTGCAAGGAAAATATATGAATTCGGCTCTGTAGGAGTCCATGAATTGTTTTCTTGTTTGATTCAGACTTAAGTCTATACCTTGTTGTTTTCTCTTATTGAAAATGATACTGTTGGATTTCTTGAATGTACAGTATATTCCGACTTTTTATAAGATTTGTCGTGAGTAATATATGTTATTGTTGCTGTTGGACTTCTTGAAATGAAAATATGTTTTGGTTTCTGTAGAAGTATCGCCGTGAATACTATTTGTTATTGAATTCCGTTGGAATCCTAGAGTAGATAGTATTTTGACTTCTGTAGAAGCTATCAATGAGAATACTTGTTAGTTTAGACTCAGTTGGAGCCCTGGAAAAGTATCTGGTATATCTATTTCTGTCGCTTTGTTTTGATTACTGTGGCTTAGCAGTGAATATCACAGATATTGGTTCAGTTGGAATCCTTGATATGTATCTTGAGTTACGACTTTTGTAGAAGTTTTGGTGTGAGCATTATTGGGATTCTTGAACTGTTGTCGCATGAAATTAACTCTAATCGAAGCTTTGTTATGAGCACTAGTTGTATGTGATACTGTTGGAGATCTCGATATGTTGCGAGTTGGCGCGAATCTCGATTAAAACCCTCGCTGTGTATGCATATCGTTCTGACTCCTTCTTAGCATTCTTGTGTTCCTGTCTGTTCGCTTCTGTGGAAATTAACGGAAAGGTTTTCTTTACAAACCTTACTCGGGTTGAGACCCTGTTGTATCCGTAGTAGCTTGACTTAGAATGATACTTTGAGGAAAATACTGATATGGGATTCGGCTTCTGTGAAGACCTTGTTGTGATTATTTTTCTTGAAAACGGCTTCCAATAGAAGTCATGGTTGTTTTATCGTAAGGATTTGTTTCAGTTGAATGAGGTTGTGCATGTTTGTGTTTGATTCAGTATGAATGTCACTTTATATGCATATGGAACATCATTTGTTTTAATGTTATCTAGCCTCTTGTTTGACTGTGATAAAGAGGTTGTTCTTTTGATTTCGGCCTTGGATTTAAGTCCTTGCTGTGTTAGTAGGGATTAGATTGAGCTGTATGTTGCTGAGTGTTTCGACTCAGTGGGATTGCTCTTGTGTTTGTGCATGATTACGTCTTCTGTTATCATGATTATCTAGTCGTGTGCTTGACTGAAGTAAAGAGCTATTAACTGTACCTTGACAAGCGATGGCGTTGGATATTTTCTCGTTTGTTGAATAATATGGAAGGTTATGTGGAGTCTATTTGATGGATTATTCATCACTGCCTTGTCACGAGAGCTACTGTGTTGTTCAGTAAGTTACAGGCAATTTTTATATGTGTATTTTGACGGACTGTAATTCTTCCTGTGGTCTCGACTGGCTTAGTCGCAGGCGTATAATGTGATTGCATTACTCTTAAGTGGATGGTACAGTCATGAGCATGTTTGGAAGGGACATCTGAATGTCTCGGTATCTTTCTCTTCTGCTGTAAAGTATATGTTGATATATTTTTATCTAACTGTTGGATTTGTTTTAACATACTGATGGATTCATGAATTGTTATGATATTCATTTTATTATGTTGAATGTAATGATCTGATTGATGTTTGCTGTCCTTGGGATTCAGATGGATAGTTGTTTTGGATACAATTGTTCTCCTTGGTCACTTACATTTATGAAGAAATATCTGAAAAGTATCTAGGACTATTTAGTAACTATAACATGAGTTACGCGTTATAGTCATGTTTGTATTCCCGAGCATAGTCTGAAATATGTTTACATGTTTGGTGAAATGATTTCATTTAAACATGTTGTTTAATGAAAACAATTGGTGGATTGCAATTGTTTTAAGAATTAGTGCTTATCATGCTCAGTTCATCGAACTGACCCGTGTTGACAATTTTTGCAGATGGTTGTCGTAAGTGGTAAAAGCACACATCGATAGGATGTTCGATTGTTTAATGTGGTTTTATGTTGAATTACAACTTGATTCTCTGAATGTACTACTAGCAGAAAGATGTTCTTTTCTTTGTTGAGTATTGTATCAAGTATCTTTGAATGCATAAAATGTATTTGATTAGCTTGAAAGGAATGAAAAGAGATATTTGTTACTTATGTGTTTGTATTCGTATCTTGATGGTTTGACCTTCTTCGGTTCGAATGATCTTGAGAGTATTATTATTATTGTATAAAGTGGAGACTTTTGTGATTATCTAAGTAAGCTTGCAAGATTATGTAACTGAATACTTATGATTGTTTAGTAGTTCTAGTATGTTCTATCTAAAGCTAAATTGGAATTTAGATCACTGTCTTTCTGGAAGCTAGGGTTAAAATAAACCTGAGCAGGAAGCTAAACGAGCTGAATAAATTATTACTTACTAGTCTTGATCTAAATCAAGACAACGTTTAATTGGATTCTTAATCACTATATCTCGATACTAATAAGTAAGATATAAATTTAGTTATGAGAACTGATATAAACCTAAAAAGAGTTTGGTTAGCAATCTCATGTGAAGGTTGATGGTTATTGTCCAATTTCGTTGATTTAGAATTATGCATATTCTATGAACTCCTTGAAGGGACCTCAAGTCTTAATAACTTCTCTTGTGTAATGGGTTTTACTATGAAGGGTCATTCTAAGGTGAGGAACCCAGGGATTGGGAAAGGCTAACCTTAAGGGAGCGTCTTTTAGTATAATTTTAACTCAACGTGTGTAACACTTATTAATAAGTAGATCTTTTCGAGGCGGATTTAAAGGTTGACGGCACAAGTCAACTGCAGGGTTGTACCTTCAAAAAAATAGGATCTTCTCGAAGATACAACAATGCAGGTGGCCTTTGACGACACCCTTTGCATTGATCGTTAAGATTTACACCTTAAACTCGGACAAGTTACTCCGGGACTGATTAGGAATGTGGTCACGTTATAAGGCTGCCCTAGGAGACTCGGGGTATCTTGACACACTGGATTAACTAGGGTTGAACCAAAGATGTCAAAGGCATATCCCTATTCCTCGAGAGCATCCCTATACGTTGTCATCTTACTAATCCGTTCCTGAGTGAATAACTTGGGACAAGAGAGTCTGACAGAAGTCAGTATAAGACATTCTACATAACATAGGAATGGGGTGAAGGACGTATTCCAGATTGACGAGTATGCCGTCAAGGAATACAAGACATAAGCAGTATGTTTCAAATCTTTGGCCAAAGTATCGCAAGCTGCTGATTGTGTTGTCCTAAGTCACCTAGTCTAAGGGATGAGATGCCGATGAATAATGGTAACAATTATTCAGATAGGTTCCTTGGACAGAGCATTCTGAATCCCAGATTAGGGAGGAGATCCGCAAGAGTGATGTGTTAAATAAAACGCCAACTCTTAATACTCATGAATAGATCGGTAGATTACCGAGTCATGGAATGAATAGATCGGAGGTACTCCGAGTCATTACAGCTGCATATGGTTATCTGTTATGAGAATGGTTGTTTTTGATTTGTGAGTTCTAAATTATGTATTTAGAACCAGGAAGCATTTGTCAAATTTTTTTTTTACTTGTTCTAATGTATAAAAATGAGGATGTTACGGAAGAGCTAGAGGAGGAATTAGGAGATCCCCAACCAACAATATCATGTCATGCAATTTCATGTGTTTGCACTCCCCAAACTCTCAAAGTAGTAAGATTCTTAAAAAAGCAGAGGGTAAAAGTGTTGATTAATTTGGGAAGTACTCACAACTTCATCAATCAAAAGTTAGTGGTATGCTTGAACTGCTTTGTTTATCCACTCGAATGTCAAGTCATGATCACGATGGAAAAAGCTGTTAGTTCAAGAAAATGCCATAACATTAATCTCACCATGGGAGATTACTTGCTAACTAGAAATATGTATGCCATTGTCATGGGAGGAGCAGAGACATTGTATTAGGAGTTCATGTGGCTTACAACCTTGGGAACCACCGAAATGAATTTCAATAGTTGTTCATGTGATTTCGAGTTAGAAGAGGGGACTCTTAAACCGAAAGGACTAAGAGAAAAGTCCCCACAGTTGGTAAGTTCTCATCAAATGTGAAAAATGCTTAGAAAAGGTGCAAAGGGGTTTGTGGCATAGCTATTTTCATTAGAAGCACATCATTTAAATTCATGTACACCCTCGGATATACAAGCATTTATATATGAGCACTCGGTGGTGTTTGGAGAAATGTCAAAGGGTTTACCTCCAAAAAGAGACCATAACCATGCCATTCGGATAGTACCAAGGAGTCAACCACCCAACATCGACCTTATAGGTTCCGTTGTATGCAAAAGATTGAGATTGAGAAGATAGTTCAAGATATTTTAGAAGCAAGACTTATTCGTCATAGTCGAGTGCTTACTCTTCTCCTTTAGTGATGGTATGGAAAAAGATGACAGGTTTGCGCATGTGTCTAGATTATAGGGAACTCAATAAGTACAAAGTTAAAGATAAGTTTCTTATTTCTGTAATTGATGATTTGCTAGATGAATTGTATGGTGTTGTTTACTTTACAAAACTTGATCTTTGTTCTGGATATCATGATATTAGAATCGGGGATGAAGGTATTCATAAAACAACTTTCAGGACACATGAAGCACCGTGAGTTGTTCGAAATACATTTTGGACTAACAAATGCACCCTCTACATTTCAAAGCTTGATTAATTCCATCTTTAAGCCATTTCTATGGAAGTTTGTTTTAGTGTTCTTTGATGATATATTAATCTATAGTAAAACATGGGAGGAACACATGCATCATGTAAATAA
Organism: Taxus wallichiana var. yunnanensis; assembly: GCA_018340775.1. Taxonomy (NCBI): domain Eukaryota; kingdom Viridiplantae; phylum Streptophyta; class Pinopsida; order Cupressales; family Taxaceae; genus Taxus; species Taxus wallichiana. The sequence goes on along the minus strand of CM031233.1, from coordinate 209,621,935 downwards.
GGTGTTGGAAAATCTTGAACAACATCAACTTTATGCAAAGCCTTCTAAGTGTTTTTTGGTGTAAAGGAGGTTGAATACTTGAGTCATATTGTCTCTTATGAAGGTGTTAAAGTGGATCCTAACAAGATAAAAACCATGCTTGAATGGAAGGTTCCAAAAACCCTTAAAAATCTGCGAGGATTTTGGGGCTTACAGTTATTATCGTAGATTTGTAAGGAATTATGGTAGCATCGCAACACCACTCACATCTTTATTAAAGAATGAATCTTTCCATTGGAACAAGCAAGATACTACAACATTTGAGAAGTTGAAGGAGGCCATGTGCACCACTGCAGTTCTAGCCACCCTAGATTTTTCCAAAACATTCATTGTTAAATGTGATAATTCGGGGTATGGTATGAGGGCAATACTCATGTAAGATGGTCAACCCATTGCCTTTGAGAGCCACCAGTTCAAAGGTAAAAATATATCTCAACCATTTTATGAGAAAAAAATTATATCCATACTTCATGCAACGAAGCAATGGAGACCATATCTAATGGGTAGACATTTCAAAGTAAAGACAGATCATGATAGTTTGAAATAATTCTTAGACCAACATTTATCATATGAAGAACAATAGAAATGAGTCTCAAAAATGTTGGGGTATGATTTTGAAATAATATACAAGAAAGGGAAAGAGAATGTAGGTGATGCTTTATCTCAAAAGGATGAATCCATTTGAGGCATTTTTGTGTGTCATATCTCAGTATTAGAGGAGGATTGGAAAGAGGATGAAAGGTCTGAATTGAAAAATGACCCAAGTACACAATATCTCATTCATAATATCCAACAAGATCCAAGCATGTCGAAAAAAATTTATATGGAATGGAGATGATTTATTGTATAAAGATAGATTATATCTATGTTAGAATTCAATCCTTAAAAATATGGTTCTATCTAAGCTCCATGCTCCTTCGAAGGGCGACATTCTGGATTCTTGAAGACTTATCATCAAATCAAGCATGATTTTTTTTGGGAAGGGCTAAAAGGGTATGTCCAAAAATTGTGGCGAGAATGCATGGTTTGTCGACAAAATAAGGGAAAAACATTTAAGTCCCAAGGTCTTTTATAACCTCTATCTATTCCTAGCTAGAGGTGGGAAGAGGTGACCATGGACTTCATCACGGATTGCCTAAATTAGAAGGAAAAAATGTAATAATGGTGGTGGTGGGAAAAATCACCAAATATGTCCATTTTTCTGCTTTATCACATTAATTTGTTGCAAATACAGATATGCAACAACTTTCAGAGATATAGTTCATAAGCTACATGGGACATCAAAGATTCTAGTAAGTGACCGAGACCTTATTTTTAATATTAATTTTTGACCGACTTTTTCTTATGCTTGGGCACACCGGTTGTATAGATAATATATTATATTTAAGCATACATGCAAATTAAAGTAGATATTCTACCAGCAAAAATATACAAAATAAGAGACAAATCTAAACCAGATTTAACATGGTTCACCTAGTGTGGGTTACGTCCACCAAGAAACAAACCAATCTATTAACCAAAGCTTTGACTTCATCATGAGGAATTCTTTCTTTCTCTCTATTAACCAAAGCTTTTACTTCATAACCAAAAATACGTACAATACTTTTTCTCTCAAACTTTTGCTTCATCACCAAGAATTCTCTCTCACCCTCTTTTGCAAGTTCTTTTTAATTCTTGTCAAGTACTTACTTCTAAACCTTAGCTTTCATGCTTATATAGTCGTTTATAGACTTATGGTACTTAGCCATGTAATTACAATCAATAGATATACTTTTATGCTAAAAATATATCTAATTCTCGAGAGTTAATTAAAACATCCTCATGAAGGTAACCAATGTCGGTTCCTCCTTTCCCAATTGACCAATGCTTTGATTCCCCCTAGCCGATGACGATTATTGTGTTTTTCAGCAAATTTCACATTGCAAGCTAAATTGAATTAATTGAGCTTCACAACTCAACAATCTCCCACTTGGAGATTAAATATTGCACCATACATGTACAACGTCATTCTTGGATCTTTCATTAGCTCTGTTTCTTCCTCTTCAAGTCTCAAACTCGAAGACAACCAAAAGTGGAATGTAACTCTAACTTCTTCTTTGCTAATGGCTTTGTTAGCATATCCAAGGTTCTCGCTTGTATGAATTTTTCCAAATTCAATTGCCCATCCTCTAATACTTGCTTTATGAAGTGATACCTCAATTGAACGTGTTTCATTCTCGAATGAAACATTGAGTTTTTTTCCAAATGAATTACACTCTAACTGTCACTGAACAATTTACAATTACCTTGCTCCTTTCCCAACTTTTCTATGAACCTACTCATCCATATCATCTCCTTGCTAGGCTTTGTAGCTTCAACATACTGTGCCTCTGTAGTAGACAAAGCCACAACCTTCTGCAATCTTGAAATCCAACTAACTGTCATCCCGCCTACTATGAAAATATATCCAGTAGTGCTCCTCCTACCATCTTGATCTCCGACATATCCGAATAATCATAGCCACATAATGATATATCTCGAACCTTCATAGCATAACCGCATGCTAGATGTCCCTTTCAAATATCTCGTATCCATTGGAGTGCTTTCCAATACTTTTTCCCCTGGATTGACCATATATATACTCACAACTCCTCACTTTGCATGCAATGTTTGGTCTGATACAAACCATAACATACATGAGACTCCCAACTGTTGAAGTATATGACATTCGTGTCATGTATTTTAACTTCTCTTGTGATGATGGACACCGATCTTTGCTCAATTTGAATTGTCCACTATAGGTGTACTAATAGGTTTTGCATTCTGCATCTTGAACCTTACCAACACCCCGTAGATATAATCCTCCCGAGACATACAATTATTTATTTTTCTTGTCTCTGTGTATTTGCATACAAAGAATTCTTTTTGTAGCTCCTAAATCCTTCATAGAAAATGTGTGAGCTATCTTTCCCTTAATCTCAACAATGTCCCGCATACTAGATCCCGCAATAAAAATATCATCCACATAAAGTAACAAAATAATATAGCTCCCATTTTCAAATTTCTTTAAATAAACACAATGGTCAAATTCACCTCTCAAGTAATCATGCTCATGCATAAAACTGTCAAACCTTATGAACCATTGCCTTAGAGTTCACTTGAGCCCATATAGGCTCGTTTTCAACATGCACACTAATTTATACTTACCTTTGACTTTATACCCAAATAACTACGCATATAAATCTCTTCATCCAAATCACCTTGAAGGAAACTCATCTTCACATCTAGTTTCTCTAAATGCAAATCCTCTACCGCAACTAAGCTCAATACAATACGAATATAAGTCATATTTACAATAGGAGAAAATATTTCACCAAAGTCCATACATTTTTCTGTAAATCCCTTTACTACAAGCCTTGCCTTATAGTTTTTCGTCCACTCTCTTTTTCCTTGATCATATAAACCCACTTGCTCTGCAATGTTCTCTTACATGCTAGTAACTTAACCAAATCCCAAGTCTGGTTCTATTCCAAGGATTCCATCTCTTTAACCATGCCATACTCCCACTAAACATGAGTCTTATTGTGCATTGCTTTTTCAAAGCTCTTTGGTTCACCATTATCACTCAATAATAAATAAAATAGAGAATGTGTAAATCTTTCTAGAAGTTTACTTACCCTTTGTGACCTTTTCACAGGAGTTTGGGGTACTCGAGGCTCAATCTAGACCTCTTGGACATTCCTATCCAAATCGATAGTAGTGACCGACGCTAGTCACCTCTAACTCACGTCGGTTCTACTAACGATGTCGGTTTGGATCCTTTGTAACCGATATCGGTTAAATCGATCGGTCGTGTCGATCCAATGGTCAATTGACACCGGTTATTGTGTAACCATGTCGGTAATTCTTTTAAATCTAGAGAGTTCATTTTCATTCACAAACTTCTCTATTGGTTCATCATTGGGTACCAAAATTTGATCCCTCTACATTCTTTTTCATTCCATTCAACATCATGAATTCTAATAATTTTAGAATACTCTAAATCCCAAAAACGGAAACCGAAATCACGGATCCATAACCAATGAAAGTGCACTTCCTTGATTTTTCATCCAACTTCTTTCTGTTTTCCTTATTAACATGCACAAAAGCTTCTAAACCAAATACTTTAAGAATAGAAAGATCTACCTCTTTTCTCGGTCCAAGCTTCCTCTGGGATTCTACCATCTAGTGAACTTGAAGGCCCACTTTTAATCAAATAAAATGATGTATCAACTGCCTACGCTCAAAATTTCAAGGGTTATCCAATGTATCATCAAACTTTTAACATTCCATGATTGTCTTAATCATTCTTTCTGCAACACCATTCTCTTGTGGTGTTCTTAGAACCATTCTTTCTCTACATATTCCATTCATTGAACAATAATTATTGAAAGTCTTGTTACATTATTCACCACCATTTTCGATCTAAGGCACCTTAACTTAGAATTTGATTCATTATTAACAAGAGCTTTCCATCTTTTAAAAGTCTCAAAATATCATATTTACGTTTAATACAATAAACACATACCTTTCCCATAACATCATCAATGAAAGTAACATAATAATGGGATCCACCATTAGAAACTACCTGAGATGGTCCCCACACATTTGAGTGTACAAGCTCTAATTTCTGCTCATTATTAGTTGCCCAAACTTTGAGAAATTTCACTATCTTTTTCTTTGCAAATATACAATGCTCATAGAAATCAAGATCTAAATGTTTCAAATATGATAACTTACCCTTAGCCTTTAAGATATGCATTCCTTTTTGACTCATATAGCCCAAACGGTTATGCCACATGCATGCATTTGAATCTAAAGTAGATAATGCAAAAAAGAATCGATAACATAGGTAGATAAATATAACTTTCCTACCGTCTTATCTCTTTCCATAACAAAAACACCCATGGTGACTTTACAAGAGTCTATTGTAAAAGTAACCATGCAACCAGATTCACCTAGTTGCCTGCTGAGAAATAGGATTCCTCCCGATGTTTGGTACATGCCTCACATATTTCAATATCCATGTATTTCCATTTTGCAATTTTAGATGAACTTCCCCTTTTCACCAGTATCTTGTAAGGTTCATGATCTTCCCAAATAAACACGCCTAAAATTTCCTTGGAAATAATTTCTAAAATAACCGTTATTAGGGGTTGTATGGAAAGAAGCTCATTAATCTAAAACCCATGATTCAATTCTATTATCTAAAGAAAGAATAAGATCATCTTGCATTACCTCGATGTAACAAGATTTGCTTCTTTACCTTTGTCTAGTTGGTTATTTTTATCCTTTGACCAAAAATATTTCTTTGCATGTTCTTTCTTTCCACATTTCTAACAAGTAATTCCCTTACTTCTGCATTTAGATCTCCTATCCTTTGACTTTGATATCTTATTACTCTTATTTTTGGATCTATCCTTCGCCTTCCCCTGTTTTCTACATTTGAAGCATTCACGGATGATGATTCTTATGTACTCTTTCTCTGCAATTTTTTCATTCAAGATTATACTAACCACATTATCAAACTTCAAAATATTATTAGCGATGTTATATTATTAACAACCATTACCAAGTTATCTCAACTATCGACAAAGAAACATAAGAATAAAAGTTCTTTCACTTCATCATCAAATCATATATCAACCGATTTTAACTGATTTAAAATAGATTTGAAATCATTCAAATGACTAGATGCAGAGCCACCTTCATACATTTTGGAATTAAATAGTTTTTCATCAAATAAATTTTATTTGAAGCACTAGTTTATTAACCCTAACGTAGAAATCACTTAACCTCTACCAGTAATATTGGAAGCCACGGATGTTACCGGACTCAATCTCATAGATCCCAAAGTTTTTATGTTAAGAATTTTTCATTCTTCATCAGTCATCTTCGTAGGTCTAGACTTCTCATCTAACGATAAATACAAATCTCTTTGATACAAATAATCCTCAATTTGCATATTCCATAATTGATAATTTCGGTCGTCAAATTTTCTTTACCTTGTATTTGTTTTTCTTCTTCATTGTTGTTGCTCCCACTCAATCGAAAAAACCTCTGTGATTAAATCATCACAACACGCAAAACCCTCAAACCTCACTCGATACCGAGTTGTTAAAGTTAGCACACTTGATTATGCAGATAATATATCAAATCTAAGCATACATGCAAATAAAAATGGATATTCTACCAAGAAGAAATATACAAAACAAAAGACATAAATCAACACCGATTTAATGTGGTTCACCCAGTGTGAGCTACGTTCCCAAGAAACAAGAAAATCTATTATCCAAATCTTTGACAAGATATACAATGAAGATTTACAATCTGCCCACACCTATCGGATGTACAATACTTTCTTTCTCTCAAGTTTTGCTTCATCTCCAAGAATTCTCTCTCTCTACCACTTTTGCAAGTTTTTTTTAATTCTTATTAATACTCACTTCTAAACCCTAACTTTCATGCTTATAAAGTCGTTTATAGACTTAGGGCACTTAGACAGGGAATTACAATCAATAGATATACTTTTCTGCTAAAAATAGATCTAATTCTCAAGAGTTAATTAAAATATCCTCACACAGTAACCGATGTCGGTTAGCCCTAATCGATGCCGGTTCCTCCTTGCATGACTGATGTCGGTCCTGGGTGACCGATGCTAGTTCCCCTAACCAATGACAGTTAATGTGTTTTCCAAAAAAATTCACATTGCAAGCTAAATCAAGTAATTTAGCTCCACAACTCAAAAATAATCTTCCATCCGATGGGTAAACAGAGGTGGTAAACAAGTTCTTGGAGGGATATCTACGTTGTTTTATCTCGAGATAAGCATGCGAGACGGGTCCAATGGTTACCACCGAAAGAATGGTGGTATAACACCTCCTTTCATACTTCATATAAAATGTCTCTTTTCTTGGCATTATATGGGTCCCATCCACCATCTATCACCTCATCTTCGAGAGTCCAACCAAAGGTTTGAGGAGTTGAATAATATATTCAAAACCAACAAGAGGTGCTTTCAGGATCATGGAGAATTTGGCCATGTCACAAAACTACATGAAGCGGCGGGTAGACCAATATTACGGTGAAAGAAAGACGTTTTGAAGTCGATGATTAGGTTTTTGTGTGTTGATAGCCATATAAACAAATTTCCTTGAAACAATAGAAAAAGGATAACAAGCTTTCTCCTAAGTAGTATAGCCCTTATCAAGTGTTACATAAGATTGGCGAGTGTAGCATACAACTGGAATCGCCTTGCTACTTGAATTCATCTAGTCTTCCATGTATCTTGCTTGAAGAAGGTAATTGAATGGACAGACAATATCAGCCCGAAAGTGTTACTAGAGCTTGAAAAAGAGGGAAAAATCATCCTGGAACCAGAATGCATCCATCAAACACACACAAAGCAAATGAAGAAAAGGGTCATAATTGAGTATTTGATCAAGTGGAAAAATCTAGACAATGAACACGCAACTTGGGAGGATGCAGACTTCTAACAACAACATCAAAAGTTTCTCAACATTGGGGATGATGTTACTTCTAAGGGTAGGGGCATGCTACGCCCTTAATCATATACCTTACATTATATGTATATAGCTGACTTGTGGTTGTCATAACTTCTTATCAAGATGTATCTTTTCATACATGTTCTATTATCATTAGTGGGTCGGCCTTGGTGTTGGCCATAGCATAGGAATAGTATATATAAGGGTTAGTAGGTAGTATTTCATCATGATATTGAACATTTGAGTCTTATTATGTGGTTTGGAGGTTAGCCCATCAAAGTGACTAAGCTATTCTACTTGCATATTGAGATCATTTATCTGCAATATTGTGTTCATTGGTGTTCTATTGCTGCTAATAATCATATTTGTACAAGTAACTCCATTACACGTTCTGTAATGCCCCGTTTGGCGGTAAACCCTTTTCGAAGGTTGATTGGGCTAGTAACTTTCCTTGAAGCCATTTCCATCCTGCTCCTATTCATTGTCGAGCCAAGGACTTTAACCCATCGACAAGGGTTGATGAGTTTGGAAGTTTGGTTTATTATCGCTTGGGGTTCGTTTTTTTGTTATGAGTTGGGATAGAACCCACTGTTAGTTGCAGAGAATTAAAAGACGAGGTTTTTCGACTTGCTTTAGCCCAATGTATAAACTTGTTTCTTGAGTTACTGTTGGAGATGTTCTGGTGACTCTGGTAAATTTGGATTATATACACTCCTTTTTAAGTATCTGTTGTTGCGTATTTCATTTACATGGGATTATATTTTAAAAATAAAATACCCAGAAGACATGGGTGTAGAACGATATATGTATTTATACACTAGTAAATCGAATCCTTAGATTCGAGTGTGTGGCTTCAGTTCACATTATGCAATTTTTGTGTGGCATGCACCCAATCGACATTGGTCTAAATGATAATCATGGTGTACGAGTTAGTTGTTTGCGTGGTGGATGTTGACTCGCCCTTGTGAAATAGTTGTTTAATGGCCATGTGCTTGGTCCATGATGCATTAAGAAGCAAAATATTGGTGTGTGGCGCAGGTTGGAGGGGACTGTTTTAAAATCAAATTTTATCTACTTGTGCCTAGGCTCTACTGTCCCTCACCCCCCTTCCTGCCATCTAGACTGGTACGTGGCCATCCCCACTGGCCTTACCTCTGCCAGCCGCCCCACCTTCTTTAATTCCTTTGATTTGCAAATTTCTTGCGCCCTGCTAACTAACTTTTTTTTTGACCTGTTACAGCCGTGCACTGAAGGAGGATTGTTTTGTTGGGATTTGGTATGAGTGGCGTGAGAACCCCAGTTCAGTGGAGTCGCAGGCTTTTAGAAGCTCTTCTTTTGTTGTTCCTCTCCTTGCCATGGCCGCACAGGCTGTTTTTGCAACGATTTTCCTGGCCGACGGTCGTTTAGAATGGGGCCGAATGTTTTGTTGTTAAATGCTTTCAATGGTTTAGACCGCCTTTATTCCTTCCTCCTTGCTCATGAAGTTCAGAGTGAGTTAAGTGTGACAAATTCTCTTGCGGGCGATCCTAAAGAACCATTGGTGTTGATCCTGATGTTCTGGTTGCACGCGACCACAGTCGTGAGTTGAGTCTGTCTTGCCTTTCCATTTTGGAAAGTCGCTTCCGCCCAGGTGATGTGTAAAGTGGAGGGTATATCTTGGAGAGAGAGGCGGGTGAGCGCAGAGGATAGTCCAGTGAGGTTTGCTGAGAAGGGAAAAGAGGCAGAGAAGAATGTGACTGCTAAGGAAGAGGAGGAGTATATAGAAGAAGAGGTGGAGTTGACATGGATACAGGAGAAGGCAGAGGATCTTGCACAGTTTACAGGAACAGTCGTACAGGCCATCCCTGGACCCAGAGTGGGGCAGACATCATTGCCTTGGCTAGCAGCTGTGCCATTGGCTTACATGGGTCTCTCATTTGTCATAGCAGTGGTTAAGACAATTAGGAAGCTCAACTCTCCCCGTGCAAAAAAAAGCAGACTGATACGCACAAATGCAATGTTGTGCAGGACATTGGATGAATTATTACAGTTCTAAGCAAGATGAGCTAAGCTACGAGGCACTGAAGCGGCTTATGCGAAAGACTGGTTTTAACATGGAAGAGATCTTAAGGAAATATATTCGTTACGCGTTGAATGAGAAGCCATTCAATCCTGATTTGGTGGCAAACCTTATTCACCTCAGAAAATCCTCAACACTAGAAGATGGTCAAGTTGCAGAGGTTTTAAATGAGGTTTCAAGACGTATTGTAAAAGAAAAAGGAGGGATGAATTTTTTGAGAGCCGGTCCTAGGTGACAGATCACACCCACAGGCATAGGAGATCTACGCAATGTTGGAGAAAATGTCTTGGGAGATGAAGGTAGCAGGATATCTTTCAGATCCAGAGCATGTACAGAGGTTGTTTCTTCAAAATCGGTTATGTGACAGTGAGGGTGTTACCAGCAGACCTGATGAAATTTATTTACAAAAATCCTACTTGTTGTACGATGTAACTCATGGAAGAGAACCTCATAGAGGCCGATCTGTTTCATATCAGAATATTCGTGAAACACAATTTGCTTTGCCATATATGAGCTTTTTCAATGAGTCACCAGGTTGGCAGGCATAAAGTTTCCTGTTGGAATTATCACACCTTACAAGCTACAGCTGAAATGTTTGCACCGAGAGTTTGATGTTGTCCTCAAACCTGATGGAGGAAAAGGTTATTTATCATTACGGTAGATGCCTTTCAGAGCCAGGAGCGTGATGTAATCTTTATGTCTTGTGTCCGAGCTTCAAATCATGGGGTTGGCTTTGTAGCTGTTTTTCACCGCGTGAATGTGGCGCTAGCTCGAGCTCGCAGAGCATTTTGGGTTAAGGGAAAGCAGCGGCATTGAAACAATCATATGCATATCGAGATGGTGTTTTAAACCAGGCATGTTAAACCTGCCCTTGCAATCTTCTGCTACCCTTTTATTATGTCATGAATTGAATGTCCTTCTATTTTCTTTTATCTGTTATGGCATTTAGAATGGGCTTCGCTTTTTCCCTTGCTCCTCAATTAATTGCTCTCTGGCTTCGAAAATGGTATTTTGTAGCATAAAATTATTTCACAATGGACAAAATGAATGAACTAGGTAAACAGTAAAACTTAACCTTTGTTTATGTTATTAGTTACTGCAATTGTCTGATCAATAATGGTAATTTATGAAAAGCTATCTCAAACCGATTACAATTCTAATTCCGTTTTTTAATTTTTTTTGGCTAGGTTGCTTTATGACTGCCTGATAATGCTTTTATTCTAAATGGATGTAATAGTGAAAGGCAGAAATTAAAATTGTAGAGTTTTCTCTTTCTTGGTAAAGTGTATGATGTTATAGACATTCTATGTAAATTATCTTCCTTGTGAATCGAACTCTGTAGTAGCAGATGTTTTCTTTGGAGCGACTATGAGGATAGGTCGAGTAGACTGTCGTGAGATAGATGGGTATACCCAAGCTATTCATATGTTGTTTTAGAGACGGAAGAGAAGGCATAGTTCGTAGGAAGAGTATTTTGCTTTGTATTTTTCCCCTTCGCTGACTGTTAACCTTGTGATTGGTGACTCGAGTTGGGTCACGGTAGAGGATCTTGTGTCGATTCACTTATATTTTCAACAGACTATCCCTTGCTTGTTTAAATTCAAGTATCAAATGAAATGGGTTTCTATTAAATCCATTTTGTAGCTTAGCAAACCTTCAATAATTCAGGTAGGGACTTTCTGAGTAAGTGTTGACTGAGGCATGTATGAAAATAGAATGGTTACCTTGCTTCGAATTGGGTTAGACTTGTATGAAAATGGAAAAGGTAGGAATCGACTCAGTTACATATTTTAGTGAGCTAAGTCCTTAACTCTTACAACGATCATATGAGTGGTGGATTACGGGTTTATTACTGATTATGTGATGTAAGATAATAACAACCTTTGGTGAAAAGACTTCTTCTTGATCCTTGCCTGTGTAATCCAACTATAGTTGTTGTATGAAATTTTAGTTGGATAGAATCTAATTTATTTAACTTCTTGATGAAAAATAATTAGGTTCGGTGAGAATTGCTTGGTATATTGAATCTTCAGATTTAGTTATAGTGTTGTGAGTATTATATGTATGTTGGTTTATTCAGCCGAGTGAAGTTAACTTTAATCTTTGACTGATTTGTGTTCATATATGGTTGGGGCCTATATTCTTCTTAAAACATGGATGTGCGTTAATGCAGTCTTGTTAACAAGCAATTTTGAATATGTTAAGTCATTTGACTGATCTTTATCCTTTTGGTTAATAATATTAGAATGATGTTTGGGTGTTAGATTTCAATCACGTAATCCATAGGATTACATGACTGAAATCTCAATACTCTCAGCCTTGTTGTCTTCACCAATAAGGTCTCACCTTGATTATCTTTGGAATATCTCTCTCACTTGAACATTGGGAGTCCTCCTTGTTGGCTGGTATAAATCTCGTCATCTTGTGAAACATGTTGATTAGTGGTTTGTGATTTGATCCATTCTTGAGTTTAGAATTTTACTTTCATGATATTATAAAATGTTAGCTTACTGTTGCAATGGGTAGTCTTAACATGCTCAGTTCTCGCGAACTGATTCCAGCTAGTATTTGTGCAGATGGATTGTGCGAGTAGATTAAAGGAAAGAGTTGTAAAGGTTTCATCAGTGCAATTTATGAAATTCCTTGTAAAAATGTCCAATGTGAGGTAAATTTTGTAATAGTGATTGCAAAGGAATTTAGAAGACCTCTTGCCTTGGGTTGTTCAGAATTTGCGTGAAGATGTTATGTTGTCCTTCTGTAGGTAAACTGGTAACTTATCTTTGTGGGAAATGTTATTCAAACTTTCACTGGCATAAGCATTGTAAAACTTGGATCTTGAGAATTAAGTGTTAATTTAAATCTTTCTGAGACTCTGTATTGATGTGTTATATGTAAGTTGTAATGGGGTGGTTTTCCTTACAGAAGTTACCTAAAAGTTTTATTCAAAGAAATATGTTGTGGTTTAGATCCCCTTGAAAACAAACATTGCCTTAAGTAATCAAGAGTGAGACTATCCTTGCAAAGTGATTCTATATAGCGTGTTATCCCTAACTGAACTAGTAAAAACTACTCTTTTGGTGAACGCTTAAAACAAGCTTAAAGGAAAACAATGGTTAGTTTCTAATAAGATTTAACAAGTAAGAGAAGAAAATTTTGAAACCACTCAATTTATCTCTAAGACTATTTATAAGTGAGTAGCTTCCTCTTGATAAGCCCTTTCGGTGGAGCCTAAGTAAGAGCGCTAATAATCACGTATAAAACCTCAAGCTTCAATTAAACCTCAGTAAGAACTAATGACGTCTTAAGGGTGAACTCATTTGACCTTCTTCCTTTAACTTTATCCAGGGTACCTTGTAATTTTCTCTTAAGTTTGTTGAGCGTGAACCGATGTGGTCATAAGGGCATGAACGAGTTCTAGTAACGTAAGTGTGAGTAGATGGCCCTGTGGAATTAAATTACCATCTCTATCAAATAAATATATAAAACAAATAATTGTTATAAAGGAGAAGACTTTAAGTGAACTACTGTACAGTGTATAAGAACATAACTCAGTTGGTAAGATGTTTTATGTGAATCATATATTGAACCCTTCTGAAAACTTAAGTCATGAGTTAAAGGGTGTCTTATCAAAATAAATAACCACTAATCATTTCTGACTGTGGCTTGCCCTAGCTGTGAGAGTGTCTTGTGGTTGGGCTTCTATGTTATTCTGTCCAAAATAAAGAAAAAAGTATTTTATCCTTTTGGGTGTGAACGTTTCCATGCTAACCTTGTGGTCATCCCCGTAACAAGTGGTTCCCAGAGTTGGTTGTAACTTTGTGACGACATGTTGTGTCGGGTTTTGTGTCGAAGTAAGTCAAAAAAAAAAAAAAATCCTGTCTTTTACTGTGTTGTGTGTGTGTTGGTTATTCGGGTCGTTACACGTTCCCTTTCTTGAACCATGATATACGATAGGGATATGATTGATTCTCACATTTTGGATTGAGTTTATCAACCATCACACTTGAAACGATATTTTCACAACTACCACCATCAATATTAATTTTATATACCTTTCCTCCGAGAGGTGCATCTTGTTCATAATATATTTGTTTGAAACCACGAATACGCACCCGCAACATCATATTCCTTCTCCTTCCTTCAAACAATCATCATCCTCCTTATCATGAGGGTTTCAATGAAGTCTCTGAAACCTCCATTTCTTCTTCCTCTTTAGCTTCAACCAGATTTACTTGTGGTTGTTTTCCTTGCCATCTATCTTGTGTAGGATAGTGTGGACACTCAAAGGCTCTGTGACCCTCTTCACCACATCTATAACATGTATATTGCCTTTGGGGGATATTCTAGCCACGTCCTCCATTATAACCTCTTCCCCTTTGAAACCCCTACCTCTTTGGTAGTTACCATGGCTTTGACCAAAATCTTCATTCCCTTCTACATTAGAGGATTCAACTTTTGTAGATTCAAATCTACCCCTGCCTCTCATTAGAGATAATGATGGCCCTCTTTTCACACCTCTTCTTAAATTATTTCTCGTCTTTTATTCTCGCCTTTAATGCGAGTTGATAATCATCATCTAGGCTATGGATCTAGAGCATACTCAGCTCATCTTATATGGTGTAATTTAACCCATTTATATAATGTGTAGCATTCTATTCTTCAAACTCTCCTTGTTCCGCACTAATTGACAACTTGTAAAATTTATTGGTATACTCCTCAATGTTGAGATCCTTTTGTCTTAGGTTTTGGAACCTTCAAAAGAGTGTCCACATAATCTACAGAAGAAACTTTTCTTTCAGCTTCTTTACCATTTTATTCCAGTTTCAGATCTTGCCCTTTCCATTCCTTTGTCTTTCATTTTGTAGGTGATCCCATCAGATCAATGCATGTCTGGACAACTTAGTGCATGTAAACTTAACCTTCTTTTCCTCTGAAAGGGTTTTCCAATCAAATAATTTTTCCATGCGATTGAACCATTGGTCAATCAACTCCTCTGGTTGTAACCCTCCACCATAATCAGGAAGATTAATCTTGATGTCATCATTCTTTCCCTCTAAATCCTGGATTAAACTCTTCTCAAATGGTCTCTCATTCAATGTTTCTTCATCTCTCTCATTTTCTTCTTCATCTCCTCCATTCATTAATTGAGGTACTTCTTCGATATCACTATCTCAAGTCTGCATCCCCATTTGCACGTCCCCTTCCTTCTAAGGCGGGTAACTTCTCTTGTGAGCTTAACAACTTATCTCTGTAGCTCTTGCATATGGCTATTCATCTAGGCATAACCTCACCATCCGTGTCTAGCCATGATTATATAAAATAGAGGAAAAATTACACGAGAAAAATGTAATATGTTAGCTTAACAATTTTCGCAAGATCAAAATCTGTCCGATACCAATTGATGTGATTATAGCTACAAGAGGTTGAAAAACCTCCAAAACACACGAACAACTTTACAAATAAAAACCAAGAGTTTCAAAATAGCTTTCTTCTCATTCTGGAATTCACAATAATCTTTTACGTTATTACATGCTCTTTATATTTTACGTATACTCTAAAAACCCTAAAATGCCAAAAATTACCTACTATCAAAACAACTCGGATGGGCCCCAAAATTTGTGTGCCAAATATGCCTTCATAAATTAAGGCTCACGCAAAATTTTGACTTATTCTAACAAGTACAAAAAAAGTTATTAAAGTTCTAAGACCTAGTCAAAAGTGGAAAAAACATTCGGAGCAAATTTTAAGCTACTAAATGAAAGAATCCGGGCCCAAAATGTGTCGATATGGCAACAATTTTGTCGAGAAAAATGACCTTGACATAGTACTAAATTTTATCTACCACCCTGCCGAATTTCAAGACGATCCAACAGTTGGATCAAAAGTTATGGTCTCCGTGAGTTACGGTCCCGCATCATTTTTTGGTCCCTTAAAAACCAAACTCTTTTATACCTTATCAAAAAAATTAATAAAAGTTCTAAATTAAAATTAGTAAAATTTTAAAATTTAAATTAATAAAAGATACATATTAGTACACGATAAACTATAATAATTAATAATTTTATTTTTAAAAATATGAATTACTACAAATTGATAAAAAAATTAATAAATAAGAATTAGTAAAAATTGATAAAAATGAGTAGAAATTAGAATTTTACCCAAAAAAGAAAAAAAGAAAAAGAAGTAATTAAAAATTGATAATAATTAATAAATACTAGAATTTCATAATAAATTCATAAATTCATAAAAAAAAAAGTAAGAATTATAAATTATTAAAAAATTAAAAACTTAAAAGTAAGGAAAAATAATAATAATTGAATTAAGTAAAAATTAAAATTAACATTTTGAATTAAAAAAATAGAACTAATAACAACTAATAAAAATTAACAAAAATAAAAAATTAACAAAAACTTTAAAATTAATAAAAATTTAAAATAACTAAATTAAAAAACTACGTAAGAATTAAAAAATTAGAAACTTAAAATAAGAAAAATTAATAATTAATTAAATATTAAAAGTTTAAAAATTAAAATTAAAAAAATTATTAAAAATGGAGAAATTATTATAACTATAAAAAATAAAAAATAAACAGTGACAGGGAAGTGGGTGCAAGGGATTGAGTACGAGGGTTTAGTTTTCGGATGTTGAAGATGGTTTCAAATGAGGTATCTTTCGGACGAATGTGAACATTCCAAACACAAGGAAAAACTTGCTTGGTGGAATGAATTTTACCGGATCATTTGAGGGTTAGCTCACATTCGTAACTGTTGTGGATTCATCAAACCCCTCAAAGGTAGGCACTACCCATACGAGATCCTGTTGTTGAATCTAGTGCCCCGTTAAGTAGGCTCACCCGCCATGGAAGGTCTCCTAACAATACTATAACGTACACATTTTACACACACAATTACAATAGTTTAAATACCAGAATAATTATTTTTTTGACTTATAATGAATTACACATGACACTACAAGAGATCACTTAGGACTACGCACAACACATGCTATGTTTGCACAACATTAACCCACATAGATAACATGAAAACATGTGATGCACATCAAGAACAACTTTTTTATTACAAGGCACAACATAACAATTCAACTACAGTATACACTTACAGATAAGGTCTTCCCACGACACGATATTTTAGGATTACACATTTATTAAAATCATGTTTCCCTCTTTGACTTAAGTTCTAGGAAGGCTCATAATGTGAGAATTATACATCTTTTTTTTTTTTTTTGCTAGATTTTTCTTTATATTGCTTAACATTTAACTTATGGTGTATCTCGTTGAATAAGGGTCATCTACATTATATCAATTACTTGTTTAACTTCGCTCGTTTGTTAATAGGGTATTTAGTTACACACAAGACTATTTACATACACACAAGGCTACTAGGTATTATCCCTAGGATTCACTCCTAAGGGCATGCATCTTGATCTTATATCATACATTCGTTACAGAACAAGTGTGAGCCCAAAGGAGGGAAGGTTCGCATTTTTCCTCAAGTATTTAGGGTCAAGTTTCTTTCATTCATTTATAAATTGATAATTGAGTTAGTACACAATAAGTATTATAAGAAATTAGGTTCTTTATCCATAGTGAGAGGGTTTATTCACATTACAATGAAGATCATGTTTCACTTAACCCGTGGAATAACATCTCACGATCACACTTCCCAAGGACAAACATCAATTATAGTTTTATTATAGTTATGTTCTAATAGTTAGTTAAGGATTCAAAGGAACTTAACATGACAACATACTTCCTTTGTTTCTAGATTAGGTTTCCGAGAATATTGTTTTCTTCCAACTCAAAAGGATTTTCCCTGACTAGGTTCATATGCCTTTTTGTTAATGGGGCATTCGAATCCTCAATGTGTACACTTGTACCTATCATAGGGGTTTTATCTCTAAGAAATGATCACATAGTTTCACATCATACATCCAATACATAATAGGACAAGTGAGAGAGAAAGATGGAGTAGTTCATCATTTTAAGGGGTTTAGGTTCACATTAGAGTTTGCACAATGTGGGTCTTGCTTCTCACCATAAGATGGTTTAAACATGTTATGAGAATGACCTAAAATTCACCTTTCTCCAAGCACATCACCTTATGGTTACATTTTTACCAACAAATCATAAATTAAAATTTTCCAAGTTTCAAAATTAACTCTTAGTATTGCACCATAAAACCCAAATGATAAATGGGGTTGGGTATCGAGTTCATTTCTGATCCCAACTCTTAAAGGTGACTTCAAGGTTAGTTGGTGATATTCACCACTCTACAAGTATGTCAGTCCAAGAGGATTTTACACTATGTTTAATGTTGGTTCCCAAGGAGTACTACCTTAAGAGAACACATTCTCCTTACTACACACATGATTACTTATCCTAGAAGGGAACCACATACTCTAGATAATGTTTGACCATGTCATTTGTAATCCGTTGAGTTCGCAACAATGTCGTTGAGCATACACGTTATGACGATAAATTCAAACTTGTGATCTTATTTATTTAATCTAGAAGGTTTTAGTTTTCTATGCTACAAAGAATCACACAGGAAGGGTAGTTATACACGAAGTTTAAACTAGGGTTTTATGTGCTACAAAGAATCATTTAGATCTCTTTATTACATTTTAAGGTAAGAAACACAACACACCAATTATTTAATCATCAATTGCACATTGGAATTGCACTATAAGCTATTAATTTCAATTTCATTTAACACATTTATCTAACTTTTTATAATACAAATTTTGGAATCAAATAACACCCATGTTTAGATGAACGTTCCCCTTAAACACTAGCATCTTAAAAATATTACAAAAATTCACTAATAAACCTTTCAATACTTAACAAAATGTTGAATTATCCTCTACAATATCACTTAAAATATATATCTAACCCCCCTTTATTATATGTAAATTTGAAGAAAAAAAGATCACCTATAGTTAAGTGCACATTTTCCAAAGCACCCCTAAAGCTATCATTTCATTCATGTTAGCGAATTTAAATAATAATCCTTTAATGTAACATATATACATACATACATACATACATACATACATACATACATACATACATACATATATATATATAGTCATTTAAAAACATAAATTACAATAATCCACATTGAATTATAACCACGTTGTTTTGTCATTATACTTGCATCATGCAAAACCATGTGAACATGAAATCAATGGCATGACATCCACCTAAATCTCGCATAATTAGCATTTTTATTTTTCCATTTACATAATAATAATAATTTAAACTTAAAAAGGTTAGTCACATAATCATTTCATTTACCTTCACTTCATTTCTTAACTAAGGAGAGAGAGAAACACTATTTTTCTAAAAGTCAAATTTCACACAATAAGCCACAAGATAGAGTTTCATACAATTATCTATAAGTGTCAAGAGGTTTTCATGCCTATTTGCTAACTTGGTTAGGGTTTTACGGTCATCCTTAACATTTTCCCTCCTAGTTGCGAAACGTCCAATTTTGACTTAGAGGCTAAGAAAGTTCATTCAAAACTATTTTCCCATAAGTAAATTTAGGACAAGTGAATTCCTACGTGTCCACCTATATACAAAGAATCCACAGGGACTGATGCAATTCAAAACTAGATAAAAATATACAATTGGTGAATGATTTTCCGAAGCCACTAATCGTAATTGGTCAAGTTGCAACAACCACCAATTTTAGCTCGAGGGCTAAGAAAACCTCAACCAAAACTGCCCTTTGATAGATGAATGTGCAACAAAAATTTCCTACATGCTCTCCTATATATGGAGAATTTATTGGATTCGATGAAACTAAAAACATAAAAATGGGTTACATACGGCGACGAGTTTTCTAGAGCCACCGATCGTAGTTGAGCTAGTTTGACCTAGTCAAACAATGACCCGAGGCCTACAAAATGCCTTCGCCAAACTATCTAGAAGAGTTTTTTCCCCAAATTAAAGGTTACAAGTGATTGTCTAGTAAAAATACTAGAGGTTTGCGAAGGCGGATAAGCACTTCATTGCTCAAGGTTCGAACGGCGAGCCAAAACGAAACCCCACTTTTCAGTTTTAGCATCCTTCTATAAGTGCAAAACAGGGTAACAGGGCTCTTAGAGGAGCAACGAAGAGAGTACAAATGGTTGTTTGGGGTCAATCTAAAGCTTGATACGACTCTCCTCATAACAAGGAACACATACAACGTTTGTCATCTCTTTTATGGGCTCAACATGTTGTTTAACACGTCTCTGGAAATTATGTTTTTCTAACTTTGCTAGGTAGACAGAATGGTTGTTTTAGTTGGCAACTCAACTAGCACTCGCCAATACCAATGGACACGAGCACCAAATTTTGATACCTTGGGTTTAGCAATGCATAAGGTTGTGGTCGCAACGAAGGGTAACAATCGAATTACAAGTTGGTAATGTAAATCATAAGGAGGATTTTTATTGTTTCGTGCTAATAGTCTAGTTACAAATTTTTCCAGATTGTGTCCGAAGGAGGGGTTTAAGTTTATGTTTGGCTACCAAGTGTTATTTGGGTTACATAAGTGCCAGATGACATTTTATTTTTTATAAAACAAATTTTATATAAAAATAAATATGAGATACTCCAAGGTTTTAAATTTATTTCATTGCGAATGAAAAAACTAAGCTATGAGAATTATGAAGGACAAGGTGAGATTAACCATGTGTGGGAGATATTTGTGTCTATAGTGAAAAAGGTAGTCCAGGCAGTTTCACTTGCACTCTACAAGATTTCATCCCTCTACCAGGCATTCTGTAAAATGGTTTACATGCTTTTCTATGCTCCCATGCTTTGAAAATAAGACTACCAGGAAAAGCACCTCTACATCTACAAATTTTCACCGTTCTTGATGCACAATGGGAGTCCTTACCCTATTTTGAAGCTCCAAATTTGCACAAGTAGGAATGAGGCTCACAAAGGTCTCAAATTTCATCTAGATCTGCCAACGATATTTACTTAAATCCCTATGAATATCCATGAATCTTATTTCTTCTTTGGCATTACTCGATTTTAGTAATTTTTATCTTCTCTAGGCTTGCTCTTCTCTAAGAGCAAGGATATCTTATCCTTTATATCTAGCTTGAAAAACATATCATACATTGTTGTCCTCCACTCCTCAATAAATGTTATTACCTCAAATAGGCGTGTAAGTTCTTCTAATTTTCCACTATTTTTTAGCGTCTTAATTGCAAAGAAGAGCACATATGATACCTAAGGACCCATCATACATTCATTAATACAATTGTTTGGCCTTATGGTCATCTTGTTAAAAAATATGTGTATATCCATTTGAGAATATATATATATATATATATATACATAAAATTTATCTTAAGATATATTTTTTTTGCTTTTGTTGTTTACCTAGGCGCTAAAGTACGACAAACTATGTTTTGTTCCTACAAGTCGCGGATTTCAAGTTGGAGTTTATGTTGGGAGGCGGGGCGTCCACCCCCCCTCCGTTTCCATTATGTATTATGTATTCGGGCGCCCCCCCCATTGTATTATATACAAGTGGGTAGGGTGCCTATCTCAGTACTCGACTCGAATGACCGGTTAATGATATTTCCTCACTTCAAACATATACCTTTACCAAATTCCCTTAGGGTTAACCATAACGTCTTGCGCATGGTATATATATAGGTATAACACAATCATTACTTTCACAGTTACGATACATCACATTACCACATACGCACGCATGATGAACACGGTGAGTAACATTACAACATAAACATGGTGACACACACAATTCATCACAACACAATGGAAACATCATAATACAATCCAATTCACTATACACCAATTATGAAGTGATACACATCAACACACCTATTTGTATATGTGAAATAGTGTGACTATCTCGTGAGGAACCCATGTCTTCTGTGCACTATAACTATCCAAATACTGCTAAATTTACAATGTTACATGGGTTTCTGCGTGGTCAAAGTATCTTGATTCAAATTAAATGCTTTAATTGTCGTGCAAGGGAAGAAAGAATAGGTGAGCAAGCTTTTAAAGACACCCATGTGCCGTATAAGGTTGCCCATACGTAATGTCTAAATTTTGCAACGTGGTAGCCATCCCACGCATCTTTAACAAACGCATTCACACGCTTTTTTTTTAATGTAATTTTTTCTTGTGGCACTACAAAACATTTTTTATTTTTCTTTGATTAAGTTTTTTTTTTTTTTAATTGATTTCTAGTTTTAATTGATATTTTATTTTTAATTTTTATTAATGTTATAATTTTTTTAATTTAATTTTTGTCAATTTTTATTTACTTGTACTTTTCATAAATTTCTATAAAATTTTAATTTTTTTCATTGGTTTTTTATGGTCTCTTAATTTTTTTAATTATTGATTTTTATTAATTATTATTAATTCTATATTTTTAATTCAAAACGTTAATTTTTATTTTTTATTTTTTATTTTTCTTAGTTTAGGTTTTTGTTTTAATCATTTTTAATTCATATTAATTGCATTAATTCTATTTTTAGATTATTTTTATTTATAAGTGTTCATATTTAATTTTAATTATTTTAATTTTTATTATGTTTTAAGTTTTATTCATTTTTATTGTTAATTTTTTTAATTATTAAATTTTTTAATTAATTTTTATCATTTTTTAATTACTTTTTAAAAATAAATTTCTATTAATTTTACCAATATTTTAAATTCTAATTAATTATATTTTTTATTTCTAATTTTAATTTTTAATTTATGTTGATTTTTTAATTTTTCCTTTGTATTATTTTTATCATTTTTTTAACTTTAATGTTTATTTTTAATTTGTTTTTAAATTGTTTACTAATTTTAATTAATTTTTAATGTTCATTTTTAATTAGTTTTTACTTGTATTAATTAATTTTAAATTTTAATTGTATTAATTACTACATATAGATATATTCGACTTTTTTATATGAATTTATAATTTATAATTTATAATTTATAATTTTTTATTTTCTTTTTACTTTTTATTAATTTTTATTTTAATTTTTTTGTGATTTTTAATTGTAATTGATCTGAATTATAAAGTTTTATTGATATTTAGATTAAGTTAAATTATTTATTTAATTTTAATTAGTTTTATTGATATTTTGATTATTTTTTAATTATTTTTTTCATTTTAATTTTATCTTTCCTTATTTTTTACAATTTTTTATTATTATTATATTTGTTTGTTTTTAATTCTTTTTTCTTTTTTAATGATTTTCTTATTTTTAATAATTTTTCCTTGTTTTTCTTAATTTCTAGTTTTTACTAATTTTTATCATTTTTATTAGTCAAATATTAAAATTAAAAATCTTGTTTTATTTTGTATTAATTTTTAAATATTTACTATATTTTTGCTAGTTAAACTATTTTTTAAAAAAGGATACCAAATTATTTAATAAATAAATCTATAATTAAAATTTCATTTATAAACACGAACAACTAAAATATTTATTCAACAATAAAGAATATTACAAAAATTCCACATTTAAAAAAATATTATTGAGAAATATTTAAAATATATAATAAATAAATCTATTATTGTATTATTATTAATATTATTTATACTAATTATAGTAAATACTAGACCTTTTTAATAATAATATACTAAAACCACATTCAAGAATAAATACGATACAAATAAAGAAATTTAATAATAAAACTTAAAATTTTATTTAATTATCATACATAATTAAATAATACATAAATAAATATACAAATCTACGATTATTTACATAATCTTATTAATATTTAGTTTATAAACACAAAACACAACTTAAATACAATTCCACATTTAAAAAAGTATTATTAAAATAATTAAACAATGCATAATTAAAAATACAATTATTTACATAATCTTATTAATATTTAATTTGTAAACAAGAACACAACTAAAATACAGTTCAACAATAAAGAATATTACAATACATTCCACATTTTAGAAAGAATAAACTAGCATACCTATATTTTATAAATATATGTAATATATGCCGAGAGGTATATATTTATATATTATATAAATATATAGGTGCCTCGTGAACTTCACCTCTCGGCATATTTTACATACACATAGAAACATAAACCAAAACATGATATGTAAAATATGTCGAGAGGTGAAGTTCACGAGGCACCTATATATTTATATAATATATAAATATATGTAATATGTAGCAATCTTGGAGATGCATTATGCAGAAAATAATACCAAAAATAAAGTACGGAAAAAAAGGGGAATTTTGTTCGTGCATGAATAAAATCAAATATCTTACAAGGAACATCATAAATGTATTTAAATAAGGAACCATATTTGTCTTTGGAGAATGAGTATGAGCAAAAAAATCAAGGTCTATAATGCACGAAGTTCTTATGGATTTTATTAGTAACCGTATTATCAAGTTAAAAAAATACAATCTTTTTTCATACGAATTGAAATGTGTAATGTACATCACATGTAATGACAAATTCATAGAATGAAATGTGTGTTACACATGGTACATTATTTATATTCCAAGGACATAAGTCTTTTTTCCTCAGCCTTCCGTTTCGAAAGTAGTTTTCTGTTCTTCATTTTTGCATAGCGCTCATATGAAAATGGCGGAGATATTCTTAGACTCTGCAACGACTTCACTCGAGAAATAGCCACAAATGTTAACCCCATTGTCTCTTTCTTCAATATCAACTGTAACCTTGGAAAGAGTCAAAGATTGCGATTTATGTATCGTCAATGCCCATGCCAACCATAAGGGTAATTGGTGTGTGCGTCCCCTTTGTATTGGTGTAATTGGGATGGTATGCAGAGTTCTATCTTCAAATGGTATTCCAAAGTAACTATCGAATTCAACCATTACATATGTTGGCGGGTTCGGTGGACCAGTACCATGTGCATATGTACTATGCTTCGAATATATCCCAGAGCTCCATTTACAAGACCTGGTTCTATCCAAAGAATTGGATGTTAGCATAACCCTTACATCATTAGAAATTAATAATTCTAAATCAAGTTCGTCATTCAGACCTCTTGCCAGTGTGTTGGTGGTACTTGTTCTAGTAGCAATGCTACGTGTGACAGGTCTTTTCAATGAATGTAATTTTTTTGTGGTTATTCACGTTAATCTTTGTCGTCATTAGGTGAATATTATTATAGAATTCTTCATTGTTATCTTTTTCTAATTCAGAACTTGTTCTACTCATTAACAACATCCAATCATCCAAAGGTCGATTCACATCTCCGAGATTGGCGGAAGTTCTCGTAAACGTTTTTGGTCTTCATCTTCTCTTGCTTTCCTAAATACCTTATCCAATGTAACAACTGCTTATTACAATGCTTCCCATAACACTTTGCATGTCTATTACTATCATATGGTGGTTTATTAGTAACAGGAGGAAGTTGCCCCAAATCTCCTACCAAAATCATAAAAACACCACCAAAACTCGTTAGCATACGTTGGTTATTAGGTGTCTATCTTATCACATTATCTCTTCTTCCATCATTCTCTGCTTCTATTGTGGATCTTCTCCATTTAGTTAGGGAGTCTAGTACAGATTTCAGTCCTATAAATACTGTACGTGTGCTTTGTGTTATACAGAATAATATGAGATAAACTATCTCTTCTATTTCTCCTTCCCTGGCTCTCTCTCAGTTTGGTATCAGAGCGTGGCAGAGATCTGGGAGGCGTTGGACAGGAGTGCATCGGGCTGGTGTTTAAGAGGGCCACTGGCAGTCGAGCCTTGTGCCACTGAGCAGAAGAAAAGGACCCTGCGC
Source organism: Taxus wallichiana var. yunnanensis (assembly GCA_018340775.1). Classification (NCBI taxonomy): domain Eukaryota; kingdom Viridiplantae; phylum Streptophyta; class Pinopsida; order Cupressales; family Taxaceae; genus Taxus; species Taxus wallichiana. Next base: position 209,596,517 of record CM031233.1, on the reverse strand, counting down.
GACCACGCGGCTCCAGGACAGGCGTGAGTACCCGCTGAGTTTTTGTATATCACTAAGCGGAGGAAAATAAGCTTGTTCCAGAACGTGGACGTGGAGAAACGCCCCACCGCCGGTAGCATCACTGTGGCGCCCGAGATCAAGAAAAAAAAAACAAAGAGAGAAAATATTGATACGCGACCGCACAGATTCTTTATAAATGTGATTGGCCGTGTCCATGACTGATATTTATATGAAAGAATTCGGTCGGAGAGAGGCGGGAGGTGTCTGGAGTAATTGAGCGAGCGCGAGCGAAAGGCGTTCCAGCCAGTGGTGAACCGAGTCCGTTCGGTTCTTCCGCCGACTCCTTTGAAGACAAGGAGAAACTTTTTTTTTCTTTTTCTTTTCTACTGCTCACTACTGCTGCTGCGTGAAGACTTCAGCGTTTAGTCTTCTATTTTCTCTTCCTGAGCGTGTTGAAGACTACTGCTGCTGCTGCTGGAAGTGGAAACAATCTAAGGATCAAACACAAGCTGGACGTGGAGATCTCGCCGGAGAGAGAACTTATTTCTGTGCGCGGAGACCTTCAAACGCTGTCGAGGTAGTTTTGAGTCTACAACAGTCTCTTCTACACTACATCGAATGTCGAGTGTAGACAACTCGATTGAAAGCGTCAACAACACGGTCACCACAGCTGAAAGCCACAATATCAACTCGCCAGCCAGAGAACACCGTGGAGAAGCTCCTGAGAGCTCCGGGTTCTACTTTTCTTTGCTGAACGAGCTTCGAAATTACGGCAATCTTGCATTCGACAAACTAGTTCGAGAAGGACTCCTTGAGTACTTTCTTTTCGACGTCAGCTGCCAAGCAAAGCGAGTACGAGAAGAATTAGAAGCAGGATACGACGCAGATTGTGACGACGAAGAAGAACGCCCTGCAAAGCGTCGCTGTCTCACAAAGACGCGAATATCGCGAGCATCTACGCGCTGTGATTCTCGACAAAGGTGAGTCTAAATTGTAATAACTTTTTCAAATAAATAAATATTTTTTTATTACAATGTCTGCTCAGAAGTTACTTCTCTCTGACGCTCAGTTGCTCAAAGGGCCTAATTTTGCGGCTTGGAAGACAAAAATGAAGACAATCCTTCAGTTTGAAGGATTATGGGGAATTGTCCAGGGTTTGTGCCTGCTCCCACAGCCCCCGATGAACTAATAAAATATGACATGGCTTGTGCTAAAGCCTTGATGCTGATAATGCTCAGTATCAGTGATGATGTGCAACCGCATGTTTGGAATGCGGAGAAACCCAAGGAGGCCTGAGATAAATTGGCAACCATTTATGAAGCCAAAAATCAGACAAAGATTCTTCATCTTCAGTCGAAGCTGCACACCCTCTCTATGGGGTCTGACGAGAAAGTGGAGGAATTCCTGCGTCACGTGGCTGAGTTGAGATCGGAGTTATTGGCGCTCGGTGAAACGGTAGACGATAAACTTCTCGTCCCAATCACCTTGAGAGCACTCCCTTCTCAATTTCGAGTGTTTGTTACAACACTGAATGTGTCTAAACAAACAGTGACATTCGAAGAGCTTGTGAATTTGCTGCAACAGGAAGAAGCTATCACTTCATCGCATGGGGAGTCTCAGGACAAAGCCTTGTTTTCAAAGCCTAATCGTTGCCAGAAGAATCGAAAAGGTCCCCCAGAGAAGCCAAATCCAGCGCAATCCAAACAGAAAGATCAAAAGTCAAAGAGATGGTGTCACATTTGCAGAACCAATACTCACGAAACTGATCACTGCTGGCACAACAACTTGAAACAAGGGCCTTCAAGCCATACAAGCACATCCGGGCACGAAGATTTTCAAAAGTCCAAACGACGTCCCACCGGAGAAAGCAAAAAGGACATCTTGCAGCCCAACAAGAAGATGATGACTCTGATGAGGAGACATCAGAAGGAGCCCATTGTAGTAAGAATCTTGTACTCGTCTCTCAAACTTCTCAGCCCACGAAGAAAGTCTGGTTGATAGACTCTGGTGCAAGCAAGCATATGTCAGGTGACAAGAAGCTGTTTGATTCACTACATGAAGAGCCAACTGGAGATCAAGTTTGGATAGCGGATGACAAAGATTACATTGCAGAAGGAATAGGGAATGTGACCATTCCTCTAGGGCCACGGAAATGTACACTTACAAAGGTACTACATGTTCCCCGCTTGACTAACAACCTTTTTCGCTTACTCACTCTTGAATCATCACCTTAAGGTTGAATTTCTTGTTCAAAATGGCATTAAATCATGCTTAATCTCCCGACGACAAGGTACGGTTCTTGCTAAAGCTTTTGTAAAAGATAAGTTATTTGCTTTAGATACTGTTTCATCTTCTGCAGTAGCTTTATTTGCTTCAACAATAGAATCAATTGCCTTATGGCATTTTAGATATGGACACTTGTCGGTCGGTTCATTGCACTGATGAGTTCAAAAGCAATGGTCCGTGGACTACCCAAATTGTCCAGCCTTGCCTATTTGTCCTGGCCGTCTTGCGGGAAAACAACACAGATCTCATTTTGCGAGCACCTTCCATGCCAAGAAATGTCTGGAGGTAGTTCATACCGATCTGAACGGCCCATTGCCTGCTTCGTTTTCAGGATACAAATACTTCCATGTTCGTGGATGATCACTCTCGCAAGATGTGGGTATATTTCCTAAAGCGAAAAGTGAGGCTCTTGACACTTTCTGAACTTCTATCATCGTGTTGTCAAAGAGTCTGGACAACCACTTCTTCTACTCCACTCAGATCAAGGGGGGGAATTCACATCAAAGAAGTTCTTGGCCTTCCTAAACCATCACGGCATTAAGCAAAGCACATGACTGCTCCTTACATGCCCCAGAAAAATGGCATTGTTGAGCTTCGCAATCGCACAGTGATGGAGATGGCTCACTGCATGCTATCAATTGCAAAGCTAGGAGAACGCTATTGGGTGAAGCAAGACAAACGGTCAGTATATCTTCTCAACAGGGCACCAAAAAGATTCTACTTGAACAAGACACCGAAAGAGGTATGGAGTGGTAAAAACCATCAATTTCTCATTTGCGAGTATTTGGTTGCACAGACATACATGCATGTCCCATCTCAGAAGAGAAAGAAGGTAGAGCCAAAAACCCCCGTGTATCCTTCTTGGCTACAGTACTACCTCGAAGGCGTATCGTCTCATGGATCCTAAGACAAAGAAAATATACGAGAGTCAGGATGTGGTTTGTGACGAGTCATCCTTTGACTCAATAGTATCAACAAAAGATCCACTTCCAAACACATCTCACCGATTAGTCTCTGAATCAGATGATGAGCTGGAGGAGACTACTCAGAGAAAAGAAATGCTACCAGGAGAACTATTTGTTGACCTTGGAGAACTACGAGAATGTGACTCCACATCAATCCTCACAGCAACGACATAGTTCTTCTCAAAAGCAGTCAAGTTCTCATCCGAAGTGGGTACAAAGAACTATCAAGGACTCAAATTTGCAACAACTCCCAGATACATCATCCGGAGTCAAAACAAGGAGTCAAACAAGAAATGAGGTAAACTTTGCGCTCATGAGTTCACTGATGAATAGCTCCGAGCCATATAATGTTCGTGAAGCACTTAGTCAAACTCAATGGAAGGAAGCTATGGAAACAGAATATGAATCGCTCATGAAAAATCAGACATGGGAACTTGTCGATCTCGCCTCTAGGAAAGAAACCCATAGGCTACAAATGGGTCTTCAAGACAAAATATAAGGCATATGGATCCATCGACAAACATAAAGCACGACTTGTAGCAAAAGGATATGCTCAGAAAGAAGGCATCGACTATGAAGAAACCTTTGCACCCACTGCAAAGATGAAGACCATCAGAGTAGTTTGCACACTTGCAGCATAGAAAGGATGGAGACTTCAGCAGATGGATGTCAAGAGTGCTTTCCTAAATGGTGATCTGAAAGAAGAAGTATACATGACCCAACTTGAAGGATTTGTTGATGAAAATCAGCCTAAAAAGGTATGTCGTCTCATCAAATCTCTTTACTGGACCAAACAAGCTCCCAGGGCATGGTATATCAAGATCAACGATCACCTTTTGCAGCATGGGTTCACTCGTAGTCCCTTAGATTCAAATTTGTATATAAAGAAGGTAGGCAAAGAAATTGTCATTCTGGTTGTTTATGTAGATGATCTTGTGATCACTGGTAGTTCAGAAGATCAGGTTGATATTGTAAAGAATGATCTCAAAAGAACCTTCGACATGACAGATTTGGGGCTACTACATTACTGTCTTGGCTTGGAAATATGGCAAAAGGAGCATCACATCTTTGTTTCCCAGAAAAAGTACGCCAAGACACTCCTGGAAAAGTATAGAATGTCCGACTGTAAACCTATATCCACTCCCATGGAAAAAGGCTTGCAACTTTCAAGATTCCAGGACTCACCTCAAGTAGATGCTACTCTCTACAGCAATTGGTTGGAGGGCTCATCTATTTGACATACACTAGACCAGATCTCTGCTATGCTGTCAGCTATCTTTCCAGGTTCATGCAGGAGCCAAAGAAATGTCACTGGAATGCAGCAAAGCATGTTTTGAGATATGTCCGAGGAACAACTAATTATGGTCTGGAATATAAAAAGAATGATCAATTCTTCCTACAGGGATATGTCGACTCGGACCACGTTGGATCTGTTGATGATAGGAAGTCAACTACAGGATACATATTTCATCTCGGATCTGGACCTATCTCGTGGATAAGCAAGAAGCAGAATGTTGTTTCTATCTCATCCACAGAGGTAGAATATCACGCCGCATGAGGAGCTATGTGCGAAGTGATATGGATACGTCGCATTATGGATGACCTAGGAATTCCTGAAAAATAGTCACCTATTCTCTATTGCGACAATCAGAGTGTGTTGAAGCTCGTGCAGAATCCAGTCTTTCATGAACGAACAAAGCATATTGAAATTGACTGCCATTTCATTCGAGAGCACGTCTTGAACCATCAAATTCAGCTCCAGTACTGTCCTACTGAAGCACAAGTTGCTGACATTCTCACTAAATCTCTTGGAAAAGTGAAATTTGAATCTTTCAGAGGTCACATTTGCAAGAATAATGTAATAAGGGGGGGAATGTTAGCATACGTTGGTTATTAGGTGTCTATCTTATCACATTATCTCTTCTTCCATCATTCTCTGCTTCTATTGTGGATCTTCTCCATTTAGTTAGGGAGTCTAGTACAGATTTCTGTCCTATAAATACTGTACGTGTGCTTTGTGTTATACAGAATAATATGAGATAAACTATCTCTTCTATTTCTCCTTCCCCGGCTCTCTCTAAAACTCATGTCTTCTCTTTCAAGGAATGCTTGATGAAGTCGAGCCCACGTTTTCTAGAAAACTTTTTCTGACGAAGCTCATTTCATCAATCAATACATATTTTATGTGGGAAATCTCTTGTTGGAATGTTGCAAGTCTCGATCCCTCCACCCCGCAAAAATTGTAATAGGGATTTGAAGTTGTGAATGGATGGTCGAGGCGCCAATATTAAAAGCTACAACTCATGTTGGTGCAAGAAATAGAAAAGAATGTTCATGGAATGATGCATCAAAAAGTGCCTCGACGAATCGCACCAATCAAATACGATTTTCCTATTCCCGTTGTTCCTTGAACTATCATAAGCAATGGAATGTTATTTCGATGTTGATTATAATGTGTCATTATTATATCAAGTGTTTGTTTTTGTTTAGCACCCAAGGTGTCACAATTGAAATTTGGGGCTAATTAATCATCTTTAACCAACCCATTATCTTTCATGCTTTGCTTATGAATTTTATCGCTTTACTTGTGTATTCTTCACCTCGATATTCATCATTCCATGGTGCTTGTCAGTCAATATCTCTCCTTCCCAACATATCTATTTTCGTTGCTTGCAAAATTTGACCATGATGAAGCCTACACATGATTTCCCATTCATGTTCTATTGTATTCTGTTGAACATGTTGATTAATTTCATCTTCAGAATTGTTGTTATTTTCAACGCTTCTTTGCATGAGTCCTCCTTTTGACATGCCATGGATTATAACGGAACGAATCCAAGTTTGAGCTTGTAACTACCCAAAATCCACACACGAACAACACAGTGAAATACATGATAACTTTTTTTTTGACTTGCTTGACACATAACATGACGCAACATGTCGTCACCAAGGATACAACTAACACTGTGAACAACTTGATACAAGGATGGCCATAAAGGCAGCACGGAAACGTTCACACCTATCAAGGACAATACATTTTTTTTTGACAAGACAACATAGAAGTCCAATCACATAGAACACACTTATAGTTAGGGCCAACCACAATGAGATATTATTGAGGGTTATTTATTTTAAAAGGACATCTTGCAATTCTTAGCTTACGTTTTCAAGGAGGCTCAAGTTATGATTCGTATAATTCAACTTGCCAAGCCAAGTTTATTCCTTTGACACTGAGTAATTATCTTTAAATTTTCTCTATTATGACATTTATTTGCTTAATTCGTTTATCAAGAAAAAGGAGTATTTAAATTCCACAAGGCCATCTGCTCACCACTAACGCTACTAAGATTCGTTCTTTCCCACAAGACAACATGGTTTTAAGTTAAACACACTTAAGAGAAGAGATACAAGGTGCCTTGAAAAAGGGTTAGAGGGAGAAGGTCGAGATGAAACATCTTTAGGACCTCATTAGTTATTGCCAGTATTTAATTGAAGCTAGGGCTCTTAACTAGAATTATCAACAACTTTACTTAGGCTTCGCTAAAAGTATTAACAAGGAGTAAAAATTTACTTTCCAAATGGCGGTGAGAAAGATGGTGAGGTCTCCAATTTGTTTTCTCTGGCTTATTAAATCTTATCATCTTCAAACAACTAACAGTTCATTTCACCTTAGGGTCATTTTACAAATTTTACCATAAAATGAATAATGTTCACTAGAGGAGCTAGGGTTATCATGTTATAAAGTTTTACTTGCAATGATAGTCCTGCCCTTGTTTACTTAAAGAATTTCTTGCTCTCAAGTTGGTGACCCCTATGTTACTTTATTTGAATACAAATTTTTAATTTAACTTCCAGAAGTATTAAACAATCCCATGTTAGTTTACTTATGACACTTTATTACTAAGTCATATCAAGGTTTAACTCCAAATTTATTCTCAAGGCAAGGTTGTAGCAACACTCATTTACAAGAACAAAACAAGATTACATCAATTCTTAAAATACTGATACTCCAACAAAGTCACTCAACAACAATAACCAAATTTTCTTATAATTTCAATGATGGTCAAACAATACAAGGTTTCCAAAGTTTAGATGACAAAGTCCACAATACTTTATACTAAGACATTAATCCTCTTTTAAACTTTCCACTGGACGTTAACAATAGTTGAACAACATAAAAAGGTTTCGAGCAGGGATCTTCTCAACTGAGGTTGATGACAAAAGTCTACAAATCTATCCCTCATCTACACGCAAAATCCATCTGCAACAAATTTTCTACAAGAGTCAGTTCACGAGAACTGAGCAAGATAAGGCTACACAAAACCACCATAACTATTATCTAACAATATCATGAAAAGAAGCACTTTATTACAAGAATTTGGGTCAAACCTCTAAACACTATGAACACATCAAGTTATAATAAAGTCTATAACATGTCAATCAAAGAAGGAGAAGACCTTGTACTTCAGTTAGGAGCAAAAGCAACGAAAGTAACAATCATATGAGAATGGCCCTTGGCCCTATAAGGAGAAAACAAACAATCTAGCAAAAACAGAATTCCCATCAAGTAAGTAATTAAACAATAATTACAAGATTGAGATTTGATATATATACCAGTCATCTAGAAATTTATCAAAGGTACCAAACGCATAGGCTAAAATAATATTTTTCCAAAAGAACAAGAGTTGATCGGCCCAAGAAGGGGGAAACACGGGTTTCAGAAATTAACACAAAAAGCCATGCATAATTGAGTTTCAAACCGGAAACCAATTAGAGTATACACACAACATAAGTTTCGAAGCGAAGGCAAGAATACTAGTTTTGACCATTAACTACAAAGATTTTCCAATCATCCAAGAAGGGTCCAAGTCTTACAGGCTAATAGCAAGCACGCGAGAGAAGAAGGGAGTTCCGTCACACAAGAGTACACAATAATGTCATCAACAACAATTCCGAGAGGGGAATTAGACCAAAACTATTCCAGTGTCAACGAGGTACTGGATTCGCACAAAGAAACCTCGAGCTTAGTTGATCCGAAAGGCTAGTTATGGTTCAAGTTGCCAGGGATGGTCAAGGTACTTCCTGAGGATGGCCTTAAAAGCCTAGAAACAAGATGAAAGATAATATAAGAGTCTACACCCGCGAGACGGAAAACACATTGCACACAAACCTTTTCATTCTACAAGTTTTAATACCAAAACTCTAAGCTGGCTAGCCCAAGCATGGATCACACTAATCCTACGACCTTCCTTTCTCGATGCCAAAAGGTTATCAAAGGGACTTGCGAAGGAGCTAACAAAAACGTCAAAGACAACCTTGGGTGCTAGGGAGGGGGTTTCATAGTTATCGTAAACTTACTTCCATAATATCGAAAATACTAGTTGATCAACATAATAACTTGCAACTCAATCGCAGAGAAGAATTAATACATAAAAAAACAGACGAAGGTCTATCATTCGAGTAAGAGAAACATAACATTCAGAGGAGAGGGCACACACATCCTTTCGACCCACATACTGTCAACGATAAAAGCTAAAACAAGAAGAAACAAGCAGAAAGGGAAATCTCCCATCATGACATCCAACTGACAAATCAATGCAAGGAAAAGTGGTTCGATTTCACAATAATTTTAAATAAAATAACAGTAGAAAAGTGTAGAAATATCTTGCCTTTTTCTCCAGATTCAACATCGTCCGGATCAGCAACAACAACCCAAGCCAAATTCCATTTTCTTCAAGCTCGTTGGGCGCCCAAACATCGACCATCTTCACGTTGGCACAGGTAGGAGTTCACGGCCAGGGTGGGTGGTCTAAAATACTGGCCATCATCCTCCCAACACCGCTCCAAAATTAGCCCTAGAACTTCTGTAGGCCCCCATTTTTGGCAATTGAACTTGATCCTTCGTCATTCATCCAAACACCTCCACCATCTCCATATGCATCTGATTGTTTCTGATTTGGACCTCCTAACCTTGGTGCTCTCATATTAGGAGCAGCCCTAGTCTTAGCATCCCCAATCAAGGCTGACCAGTCACTAGATTGCTTCAATGCAGCTGCTTTGCCCTTAACCCAAAGTGCTCTGCGAGCTCGTGCTAGTGCCACATTCATGCGGCAAAAATCAGCTACAAAGCCAACCCCATGATTTGAAGCTCGGACACAAGACATAATGATTACCTCACGCTCCTGGCTCTGAAAGGCATCTACCGTAATGATATATAAACCTTTTCCTTCATCAGATTTGAGGACAACATCAAACTCTCGGTGCAAACATTTCAGCTGTAGCTTGAAGGTGTGATAATTCCAACAGAGATGTCTCCAGCATAGATCAAGGGCACAAAATCAGACCCCAACGCCTTTCCACTGTACAAAGACACTCCCCTGAAGATTTTCCATTACCCAAAAATAATGTTTGTAGGGAAATCCCTGTCTAAAGTCCTCGCCCCAACTGTTGTCACCCATGGTGACAGATTGGTGACAGACAGCTCCCCCGGACCTTCGCTGCCTGCAGTAGACACAAACACACCCCTCTCCAGCCCCAAAGGCACCCATTGCAATACTATCAAGATAATATGGCACAGCACCCCCGCCCACAGAAAGAGAAATCACATCCACACCATCTTCAACAGCAGTATCAAACGCAGGAAGTATGTCAGAATCATAGCAACCAGACATCCAACATACCTTATATGTTGCAAGCCGAGCTTTGGGCGCCATTCCTTTCACTGCGCAACTCTGATATGAAACAGATCCGCCTCTATGAGATCCTCTCCCATGGGTTACATCGTAAAACAAGGTCTCAGTAGAGAATCATAGCAATAAACTTCATCCGGTCTCCTGGTAACACTCTCACTGTCACAAAGTCGCTTTTGATAAAAATATCTTGAAGGAGAGACCCGAAACTGAGGATGCATCTGATACAGAACAGAAAACAACATAGTTGGACAACCTGCTTGCTGGGAGTGCTCACAAAGGCTTCTGCCATTCTGCCACCGGTCTCGCCGCTGTGCTAAGAAGCATTTGCGGGTCGGCTCGCCGCGGATCCTAGACAAGAACACACCTCGCAGCACTCAAAGAAAAAGGAGGCAACACGTCTGCTTCACTAGCTTGAAGCTCCGTCTAAGAAAAAACGTGCGCGCAGGGAGGAACCAGGACAGAAAGACGCCAAGAAAATCATCTATTTGCTCCCTGTGATTACAAACTACAGCGTACAGACTGGTAAAAGACCGCTGATCAAGGTTGAGGAGGTATTGAGACTTGTTTTTCACCTTTTGAAGCTTGTGGACTGCTTAGAACGGCTTCAACACCTTCCATGGGTGTTCTTACCCATTTGAGATCACATAATCACCACTGTTTTACCTTGAACGATCATTCTTAGCTGTCACAGTTGAAGACTCCTTCATGCTCTGCTCAGATTCCAATCTCTACTCTGCTTGGCCTCACTGATGTCCATGAACATGAACAGAAATCACCTTTGCCTTCTTACAAAGAGGATGGAGATCATTGGGTTTCAAGCCAAACAACAGGAACACAGGTACAAGGAGAGGCCGCAATCAACAACTTCAGTTATGTGGAGGAAAACCAACCTGCTGGGGAGCTTTTCAATGATATGAGGGATTTTTTTGATGGTCCAGGTATAGAGTTAGCTTTAGGCAATTCTACCAAGAACGAAGGGATCTCTGATTTTGTCTACAATATTATTAGGCAATGTGATGAGTATCAGACTTCTACAGGCGAATCTGACGTTACTCTTCTTTTTCATATACGAGACTTTGATGAGTATCAGAGTATAGGATGAGTCGATTGCAGTGGCGATCTGGGCAAACAGGAGAGTGATTTCTGTTGGAATGCCGGGGGATTCTGGTCGAAGAGCTTAGAATTGCTGTGAAAAGGGTGGAGGCGTCCCCTTGCCATCGCCATTGCTGAGCAGACTATTGCCTTCTGCTCTGTATGTCAATACAATTTACTTCCTTCCCATCCAAAACCACGCGGCCAGGTCAGAAAACAACAGGTAGACCACGAGAGACAGCAGATTGCAAGTCAACATTTTAATAAATGGGGCATGTGCGGCCACCAACAGGGAAGGTTGAACACGCCAAGAAGGATGGGGGTTTTTAATGCAATGGCAGGTGGCTATTAAAGCCACCCACTTCCAGCCAACCAAGGAAGAAAATCAAAAGACATTAACATTCCCTTCCCCACGCCAAACGTGGTACACAAGGAGATCAAAAGGGAGAGACAAGGTCGGTTGGGGACAAAAAAATCCATATTTAAAATTAGTAATTTAAAACAATTCTAAAATTGCGGGATCGGTCGACCCAGGAGGAGAACGGGGTTGAGTATTTAAATGAAATATTTACGCGAACGCCACTCCCAAACCGTGGCGCCACCACAAAACATGCTCTTCCTCATTTGCGCAACGAGGCTCGATCAGCGGGAGCGACAAACAAATCAAAAGGATAGTTTAACGATAACAAAGGATGATGTCGATAACAATCGACAAAAAGAAAAATAATAGCAAAATACAAACGTTGATTGAAAATACAATCATAATGTCGTTATTATTATTATTATTATCATTATTACTAGCAACCAACAGTTAAACTCGACAAGGCGAAACACGAAGCAAAGACCGACCATGGAGCCAAGACATCAGAATTACACACAGCCGTTCGACGCTCCACAAGAGGGTCCTAGAGACAAGAACTAGGGTACACGCCGAACGGGTCATTACATAGCTTATTGAATCATAATCATGTCCGATATCTTTGTCTATATCTTGAAACGGCTTGTAAAGAAACAAATCGACAAACAAAAATGAACCCATTTATGAGATTCCCACGAAGGGACAGAGGAAAACCTCGGGAACACTCTCACAATAGCTGCAAAACTCTTGACCTCCCACTTGTTATCCCATTTACTCCTTGGATTATATGTCCAAGATCTAGCGGCATGAATAAGAGACACACTTTCCATGGAAAAAGGCCTATTCTTGTACCCATCAATGAGACTTTTTGCATGTTCCTCATGGTCATCTGCATTAGGTGTTGTTACTTTTTTGAACACCTCATGCGCAACATTCAAATTGACAAATACTCTATTGCTCTCTACCAAAGGGAGCTTCAACAACATGTGACATCTTTCCTCTGCACCAATGTCTCTTTCAACAATTGTTTCGGTTAGAAGTCGCATGTATGTTGTCCCTGCCATTTCATTTGGGTTTTCAATATTTACCATCCGTATCAACATTTGATGATAAGTTTCAGAGATTTTCTCCGCCTTCGCTACATACTTTGCAATGTACTTGACTACGGCATGTTTGGAAAGAACAGGTTGCCAATCTACATTTGCTCTCCACAATTGTAATATGTATCGATTATGTGTATTTACCCTATCATCATTTCTCGCAGGTTCAAAATTTTTATCTCCCATCTCTGAGTCTTGATATAGCTTTGATCCATCGAGATTCAATGGCCATGGTGCATTATACCTGCAAAATGTAATAATCAATTATTAGTTCTTCCACGTATGTGTTTTTTATTTCAATTTAATTATTCAAAATTTTGAACATCTTACCTACAAATTTTTTTCCCTTTTCTTACGTAGGTAGGCACCCTCTCTACACATTGTATGTCATTCTACATTGTTGAGAATCTCTTCATAGTCACGTTCCATATCGAATTGTGTCAGTTGTCTTGTATTTCGAAGACACGGATGTTGCATAAAATTTTGGTAGACCTGTAACATAGAACATAAGAATACACAATATATTTTGAGAACGTAAAAATTCTATATAAATCATAAACTCGATGAGAATTGATAAATTACCTGTATGTTTCATTGGTGTGGGTCATCCCGAGGATTCCATGCATGGACAATAGAATGGAAGTATTTTTCAGCATTTCCACATTGAAAATCATCATTCCAATCAAGGTTGTCCATATTCAGCACCCCTTCTAACCATATGAATCCATGCACATGTGGTGAACCTCTATGTTGCCATTCATATCTAGACCAATAATCTTTAACTTTCATTCCTTTTATAATACCTCCTTTCGGAAAAGTGTATGTCGTAGGTGCATATAATGTTGCACTATATGTGGATATTTGATGATATTTTTCCTTCGCCAATTTTGTGCTTCTCGTGGATTTTCGGTGGTGTTCTAGGAATTAATGCATGTAGATTAGGCCAATACATATTAGTCTGCGCTCAATGTGAAAAAATGGTAGGTGATCCTATTTGATGCAACATGTCAGCCAATTCACTACAACATTTTTCCCAGTAAGACCTTGCACCCATCAACAATGTTCCGAACCGCATCAAATGATCAACCATATTGGAATGGGGAACATTCTTCATATGCTCACGTAACTCGTTGATGGTGATTGGCATATCTTGGAGGTTTTTCTTCACAAAACTGCAGAAAATTTTTTGTGCACGATGTCTCATGATCATGTTCATCATGTAATACCTAAACCGAGGATGTCGGCCAAATCGATGATCCCTATATCGCAATAAATGCTTTACAAATTCATGGATATGTACTGCCTTAATCACGGTTCTAGCCAATCACATTTTCCATCGGAAAGAGAGTAGGGAATGCCATATCAAGTAGTCCTAATGTCACATACTCATTGATAGGAGATGCTCCTATCCCTAGCCAATCAATGAGTGCTCCAGGTCCGCATGAGGGTTATTCACCCATGCATGGATTAATTCCATCTCCCTTGGTGCATTAGGTGGTTTAGATGCCATCGATGTTGTATGACTAATTATATTTCCTTCATCTGTCTCCATGGTCGAACTACAAACACAATTTCATTTGCGTTGGAATCAAACTCCATATGAACTGAGTTCATCTACTCAAACACATTCTCAGCAGAATGAGGTGGAAGTTCATTTAGAACATTTTCATCGATTTGGATATTTGAATGGAACTTATCATGTTCTATTTTATATTTCAATGCATTGTAAACTCACTCTCTATTGATTGTAAAGTCATAATTTTTCCACGCTTGATCTCTCCTCCGAACAATAATCATCGGCAAATATTTCAATCTATGGGGCAAAAGATTAGCAATTTCTTTTACTTCTTAAGGAAAACTTATCATGTGACCTTTATATTTATATTGACCTCTTGTTGCATGTGTCACCTGCAGGATTGGGTTGACACGGGCTATTAACATTTCCTCAATTTGAGTTAAGTTTGTAAGTTCTGGCGGTTATGGCCCAAGATCCATATTGTTTGATGTCGAAAATCGATGATGACCTTTCTCTTGTCGACATTTAGCACACACAGGTCCTTCAGGTGTTCGAGAAAAGTTTATTCCAATGTAACATTCTTGACAAATATAACACATGACCGACAAAGAAATGTTATCAAGACCGTGTCGAAAAATCATTTGGACCGTATTGAAATCTCTCCCAAGAATTCCATTAGGATCATCTATCATGTTTTCTCTCGTAATATGTGAGTCTTGCATTCTTCTTCTTCTTCTAGGTTCGATTGTTTACTCCTCTTGTAAATCATTATTTTGCATTCTTCTTCTCGTTGTTCGTTCTTCTTCTTGGTTCAGTAATGTCATCTCCTCTGTTGCACACTATCATTCTCTAAATTATTTACAACATCTATATTCATTATATCTTGGGCCAAGTTTTTTGGTGTTTCAAGCACGCGATCCATCGATGTTGAATTTCCTCCCCTAGAATTAACTTCAACATTACCAACCATTCTATGATAATTCCTCTGAGATGCTTCGTGGTGAAGTTCTTGTCTATGTAGTCTTCCTCCTCTTGTAAATGACCCGAATGAATTTGTCTTTGTAACCTTGCTCTTGATACATGTGATTCATCTTGAGACGATCGTTCACAAATTGTTGTCATGTTATTTGCATGTTGTCGTCTTTCTGCATCTAATTCTTCATTTGTTAATTCAGCCCTCCGTCGAACCTTTTTCTATCGTTATCATTTCAAAGTTTCCTTTGTTCCTCTCTCGTTGTCATCCGCCATTTCTTGTTGTCTCCTTCGTGATATTGTCTTTGATATTCTCTTCGATATGCTCTTCTTTCATCTTCATTTTCAAAATTTAATCGTGGTCGAGTCATACCTATAAAGTATTTTCAACAAATTTTGTAATTATTTATATAACTAAAAAATCCACGTACATGTAATAGAAATCAATCATATATTATCCAAGTTGTAACAATTAGCAAGGCTAGTCAAAGAATGATATGAATTTAAGAGAATAGGAGATTAGAAAAAGTGTTTCCATTTCCATATCTATGACCTTTTGTTTGATTTATAATAGTTTTTCAACAACACACTCAAAACACTATGCAATTTATAAAATCTTTTATATAAATAATGCAAGTAAATCCTCACATTCTCATCTTTCTTCCTCAGGAAACCGATATGTACAAATCTATCCTTGTATCCTTATTCTTGATACATGTGAGTCATCTTGAGACAATTGTGCACGAATTTTCATCATGTTATTTGCATGTTGTCGTCTCTCTACATCTATTTCTTCATTTGTCAATTCAACCCTCCATTCTGCAAATACTCTTCTATCATTATCATTTTGACGTTTCCTTTGTTCCTCTCGTTGCGCATCTATCATTTCTTGTTGTCTTCTTCTGCGATATTGTCTTTGATATTCTTTTCTTTCCTCTTCATTTTCAAAATTTAATCTTGGTGGAGCCATGCCTATAAAGTATTTTCAAAAAAATCACCTAATTATTTATATTATTTAAAACTCCATGTGCATGTAATAGGAAATAATCATATAGTATAGAGAATATAAAAATTATGGACGCTCAAAATATGATATGAACTAAAGTGACACAAACTATCGCATTCAGGGCCAAATTAAAGGTCGGGAGCGCCCTAGGCAATAGATTGAGTGGGCGCCCTCCTCAAAAATTTATTTAATATTTTTTCCCATAAAGTAAATAAATAAAATATGTCTATATTTTTGTATTTTTAAATTTACATCATGGTCATAATAAAACAATAATAAAAATATATTGTTAAATTATCACAGAAGGATGAAAAATATATTGTGGATGGAAAAATTTAATCATTGCTCGAATGCAAAAAATATAATATTCTATATAAGGCTTCTTACAAGTCTAATTTACCTTTATCAAGTAGGTGGCATGAACTCTATCCTGAAATAAAGCGCCATTTTTTCCAAAGAAAAAAAAAAACGTTTATGTAGCTCCCATGGTTTTGTGAAGAGTCGTATTTGGACTAGGCCTACGGATTCCTCCATAACAAAATAATAGAAAATTTCCCCAAAAAATTAAGAATAGAAAATTAAATACTTTTTTCCTTTAATTATACTCACCTCTACTAGATACACTAGCAACATTATAAAAATACATTAACCTTTTTCTAGAACAAATTACACA
Organism: Taxus wallichiana var. yunnanensis; assembly: GCA_018340775.1. Lineage (NCBI taxonomy): Eukaryota > Viridiplantae > Streptophyta > Pinopsida > Cupressales > Taxaceae > Taxus > Taxus wallichiana. The sequence continues at coordinate 209,579,857 of CM031233.1, read as the reverse complement.
CCTACATAATCTAGAGCTACATCAGAGAATGGGTAACAATACCAAAAACATCATATTTGCTTATAAATATGTGATATTTTCTTTTATTTGGAAAAATATTACAAAATTTTTTTATATGTATATGCGTAAAATTTATGTTACTATACAATAATATCTATAAATGGGTTGATTAGTATTAAGTATTCAGATAAATTATTTCAAAATTAAGTTCTAAAATTAACTGACAAAAAGAAATTTTTTAGATTCATAACAACTAAAACCCTAATAACTGCCTAGTTTGCCTAAGGCTTAATCCCCCTCGATCACATTTACAAATAACAAACAATACCTCAATTCTCTATTAACACAACAATTTTTCATCGACATCATTGTATAAATCATTATTATATAGGCAAGTTGTGATCAATTCAACAATGTTCCTCTCATAAATAACACTATCAAAGACAAAAATATAAAACAAATAATTCTCAATTGCGTATTCAAAAATCAACTATATCCATGTCCTTCAATGAAATAAACACACACCACCTTGTAAAGAAATGTTCAAATGCACATATCCACATTAATCATTGCTTGAAAAAACACAACATACAAAAATAACATGTCATCCACTCACGAAAATGAAAAACATTATGATGGAACCATAGTTTCTGAGAATTTATATTAACACATTTTTCCAAGCATACACAAAATATGATTTCACGGTTTCGCTATAGAAATATAAAATATTTATATTTGACATTTCTTATAGAAAAACGCATTTTCGGAAGATGCATATATGTTATACATACATCGGGATGTCCTCGTTATGTTGCTTTAAAAACCTTTTTGAGAACACAAGATGAGATCCAAATTAGGACGTGCTTGGAGAGCATAACAAGAAACCTCTCATTTACAAATCCTAGCTCCCGTTTATCGAAAATGCGTGTGTAATGATAGATTCCGAGTTGGACAAATATCCACAAATGTTCCCAATGAAAATAATATAAGGATATATATACGCATACAAAAATTTCTCATAAACATCACTTTCTTTTTACATTCTTTTTTTTTTTTTTTTTCGTAAAGTTTATATTATTCAATTTCTTAAAATTATAAATGTACAAATATTCAATTTCTAAATACACAATGCACACTAAGATGTTAATAATTGTCTATATAACAAAAGCAAAATCTTAATAATTGAACTATTTAAAAATTATCTATATAACAAAAGAAAAATCTTAATAATTGAAATATTTTACAAGTTTCTATAATTTTTAGATGATATTGCTAATACATCTCTAATTGTAATGTTTCCGATTGTCTTTTTAAAAGAAAAGTTTGTAGAGAGACTATCACATCTCACTCTAAGTTACTACTATTATAAATTACATATCACTTTGAATAATAACTATTTAAAAACTTTATTTAAATAAATTGTTAAAGTAAAAATAAATAGTTTTACATGGGTTTATTAAAAATACAAACATTATTAAAGTAATAATTATCATCTACACATAGAAATGTTGGTTTTCTTTGCAATTAATCTTGTCTCCATTTCCTATGATGTCATGTAAGGTAAGAATTTAATTACGTAATCCCAAAAATATAATTGAAATATATAAAAGCATAATCGTAAATACATATTGAAATTAATGACTAATCTCGAGTGTGTTGAAGTTATGTGAACTGCAATTAATCATGTCTCCATTTCTTATGATGACATGTAAGGTAAAAATTTAATCACATAATCCCAAAAATAAAATTGAAATATATAAAACACCGTAAATACATATTAATTTTTTTGAAGTAAAGGTTGGAGGACTGGTTTTTAATCTAAATTCCATGCATAAATTTTAATAGCAAACAATTTTTTATCTAAAAATAAATTATAAATGAAATGAAATCAAAAGAATAAGATCTTACTATCAAGTTATTGAACCTGTCACAATTTCCAATCCGGGTTTGTTTGTAAGGAACAAATTAAATTATTATAATGCGTGGGGAAGTTATGTAACTGTTTTTAATAACTTATTTATTACTTAAAATTATTTACCTAATAATATATTACATATTTAAACTTATTTATTTATTTAAACATTATAGTTTTTAAATTAACACATTAAAAGTATTTTTTACTTGTTTAAACAATTTATTTACTTTAATTTTTAAATATAATTCACTTCCCCACACCCGATAATTTAAAAAATTAATTTACTAAAGTATTTTTTACCTTTAAATTATTTACTTCCCCACACCCGAGAATTTAACAAATTAAATTATTTACTTCCCCACACCCTCTTTACTTTAATTTATGTAATTTCCCTAAGAATTAAATTAAATTAGTAAATTACTAAAGTGTTTAAAAAATTAAATTACTAAAGTGTTTAAAAATTATTTATTTAAACATTATAGTTTTTAAATTAACACATTAAATTACTAACCCGATAATTTAAAAAATTAATTTACTAAAGTATTTTTTACCTTTAAATTATTTAACCTTTAAATTAAATTAGTAATTACTAAAGTTAAATTAATTTACTAATTATAAAATTAATTTACCAAAGTGTTTTTTACCTTTAAATTATAAAATTAATTTAATAAAATGTTTTTTACGCTTAAATTATTTACTTCCCCATGTGATAATTTAAAAAATTAATTTACTAAAGTATTTTTACCTTTAAATTATTTACTTCGCCACACCCTCTTTACTTTAATTTTAAATTAAATTAATAATTACTAAAGTTAAATTAAATTACTAAGTGTTTAAAAAATTAAATTAGTAAAGTGTTTTTAACTTCCCCACATGAATTTTACAAATTAAAATTAAATATCATGAACACAATTTCACGGGCATGACATCAAACTCCTCCACTCAATATATATATAAATGATATTGCTAATACATCTCTAATTGTAATGTTTCTGCAAATGCTCTTCTATCATTATCATTTCAACGTTTCCTTTGCTCCTCTCGTTGCGCATCTGTCATTTCTTGTTGTCTTCTTCTGCAATATTGTCTTTGATATTCTTTTCTCATCCTCTTCATTTTAATTTAATCTTGGTGGAGCCATGCCTATAAAGTATTTTCCAAAAATCACTTAATTATTTATATTATTTAAAACTCCATGTGCATGTAATAGGAAATAATCATATAGTATAGAGAATCTAAAAATTATGAAGGATGCTCAAAATATGATATGAACTAAAGCGACACAAACTATCACATTTACAAATAACAAACAATACCTCAATTCTCTATTAACACAACAATTCTTCATCGACGTCATTGTATAAATCGTTATTATACAGGCAAGTTGTGACAATTCAACAATGTTCCTCTCATAAATAACACAATATCAAAGACAAAAATATAAAACAAATAATTCTCAATTGCGTATTCAAAAATCAACTATATCCATGTCCTTCAATGAAATAAACACACACCACCTTGTAAAGAAATGTTCAAATGCACATATCCACGTTAATCATTGCTTGAAAAAACACAACATACAAAAAAATAACATGTCATCCACTCACGAAAATGAAAAACATTATGATGGAACCATAGTTCCTGAGAATTTATATTAAAACATTTTTCCAAGCATACACAAAATATGATTTCACGGTTTCGCTATAGAAATATAAAATATTTATATTTGACATTTCTTATAGAAAAACTGCATTGTCGGAAGATGCATATGTTATACATACATCGGGATGTCCCTCGTTATGTTGCTTTAAAAACCTTTTCGAGAACACAGGATGACATCCAAATTAGGACGTGCTAGGAGAGCATAACAAGAAACATCCCATTTACAAATCCTAGCTCCCGGTATCGAAAAAGGCGCATGCAACGATAGATTCCGAGTTGGACAAATATCCACAAATGTTCCCCAATGAAAATAATGTAAGGATATATATACGCATACAAAAATTTCTCATAAACATCACATTCTTTTTTTTTTAGAAATTTTATATTAGTCAATGTCTTAAAATTATAAATGTACAAATATTCAATTTCTAAATACACAATGCACACTAAGATGTTAAAAATTGTCTATATAACAAAAGCAAAATCTTAATAATTGAACTATTTAAAAATTATCTATATAACAAAAGCAAAATCTTAATAATTGAAATATTTTACAAGTTTCTATAATTTTTAGATGATATTGCTAATACATCTCTAATTGAAAATGTTTCTAATTGTCTTTTTAAAAGAAAAGTTTGTAGAGAGACTATCACATCTCACTCTAAGTTACTAATATTACAAATTCATATCACTTTGAATAATAACTATTTAAAAACTTTATTTAAATAAATTGTTAAAGTAAAAATAAATAGTTTTACATGAGTTTATAAAAATACAAACATTAAAGTAATAATTACCATCTACACATAGAAATGTTGGTTTTCTATGTCAAAAATATGGAAACCTATATTAAACATGAAATATATTGTTTATTGTGTTAGGAAAAATGTATTAATAAAAATACAAACATTATTAAAGTTGTAATTGTTGTTTTAATAATACATCTCAATCGAATCTTTTCCTAAACAATTCAACTTACAATGTCTACATTTTTTTAAAATTACTCAAAATTTAAGTATATTTTTTTCTTTCAAAATTAATAAATTTTACCAGATAGAAATTGAAATAGGATATAAATTTCATAAAGTAACTTTTAATAATACATCTCAACTACTCAAAATTTAAGTATATTTTTTTCTTTCAAAATTAATAAATTTTACCAAGATAGAAATTGAAATAGGATATAAATTTCATAAAGTAACTTTTAATAATACATCTCAACTACTCAAAATTTAAGTATATTTTTTTCTTTCAAAATTAATAAATTTTACCAAGATAGAAATTGAAATAGGATATAAATTTCATAAAGTAACTTTTAATAATACATCTCAACTAATTTTTTTCTTTTCATTCAAAATTATTAAATCTTATCATGATATAAATTTAAATTTATATAAACTCATAAAGTAACTTTTAAAAATACATATCAAACCTAAACATCAAAGTGAAAAAGACACCGAATATATTTTCTAATAATATTTTTTTAATAAATTTCATACCTATATCATATTAATGACTAATCCTAGAGTGTGTCCAAGTTATGTGAACTGCAATTAATCATGTCTCCATTTCCTACAATGTCATGTAAGGTAAGAATTTAATGACACTTGTAAATAAAATGCAGAATTTGTAAATACATATTGAAATTAATAACTAATCTGAGTGTGTCGAAGTTATATGAACTATGATTAATCATGTCTCCATTTCTTGCAATGTCATGTAAGGTAAAAATTTAATCACATAATCCCAAAAATAAAATTGAAATATATAAAACACTTTGTAAATACATATTAAATTATAAAGTTAATTTAGCAAAAAAATTTACCTTTAAATTATTTACTTCCCACACCGAGAATTTAACAAATTAAATTAGTAAAATGTTTTGTAACTTCCCACAAGAATTTTACAAATTAAAATTAAATATCACGGACACAATTTCACCGATCCATTCAATATATTAATATTTCATTTGTAAACAAGAACACAACTAAAATACAATTCAACAATAAAGAATATTACAATACATTCCACATTTAAGAAAGAATAGATAAAATATATAATAAATAAATCTAATAATATAGTATTATTATTAATATTATCTATACTAATTATAGATAAATACTATACCTATTTTTTTATAATACCACATTCAAGAATAAATACTATAGAAACAAATAAATTTAATAGTAAATCTTATAAAAAAATTCATATCTTTCAATAAATTATAACAAATAAATAAATATATTAATTATATACATTGGTATACATTTAAAAATAAATGGTCCATAATTAAAAAATACATAAATGGAAATACAAATCTACAATTATTTACATAATCTTATTAATATTTTGTTTATAAACACAAAACACAACTTAAATACAATTCAACAATAAAGAATATTACAATGCATTCCCCATTTAAAAAAATATTATTATAATAATTAAATAATACATAAATAAAAATACAGTTATTTACGTAAGCTTATTTATATTTTATTTGTAAACACATAACACAACTAAAATACAATTCAACAGTAAAGAACATTACAATACATTCCACATTTAAGAAAAAATAGATAAAATATATAAGAAATAAGTCTAATAATATAGTATTATTATTAATATTATCTATACTAATTATAGATAAATACTAGACCTTTTTTATATATATAATATCACATTCAAGAATAAATACTATAGAAACAAGTAAAGTTAATAATAAATCTTATAAAAAATTTCATATCTTTCAATTATTTATAACAAATAAATAGACGTATTTTTTTAATATCACATTCAAGAATAAATATTATAGAAACAAATAAAGTTAATAAATCGATAAAAAAATTCATATCTTTCAATTATTTATAACAAATAAATAAACATATTGATTATACATTGGAATACAATGCCAACAATTAAAAATCAATGGTCCATAATTGAATAATACATAAATAAAAATAAAAATCTACAATTATTTACATAATCTTATTAATATTTAGTTTATAAACACAAAACACAACACAAATACAATTCAACAATAAAGAATATTACAATACATTCCACATTTTAAAAAATATTATTATAATAATTAAATAATACATAAATAAAAATACAATTATTTACATAATCTTATTATTATTTCATTTGTAAACATAGAACACAACTAAAATACAATTCAACGGTAAAGAATATTACAATACATTTCACATTTAAGAAAGAATAGATAAAATATATAACTAGCAATCGCATGTGTACAATGCAATGTGAATGTCGAATGATATATGTTATTTGATTTAGAGGAATAGTTAAGCAACTGGAAGAGTTCCTAACATAAATCTTGGTGTAGGGTACAAAGATGATAGGGCAGAGGCTAAATTCACAGAAGAAAGTGTCAACTAAACAAATCTGTGGATCAAAAATGAAAATAACAGGATGAAAATTAAAAATTAATACGCATGGGGGTTTGTCACCTATTGTGTCCATTGAAATATTTCCTTATTCTTAGCTTTTAAATATCAATTTTTGGCCTATAGTAAATGAAAAAACTGTTGGACATTAGTTACTTAAAATTTGTTAACTCTCCATACGCAACTGTGCCCGAGCATTGGTACCTAGCATCTCCACCAAACTTGTCATGGTCACATGTTATATGACCTTGTAAAGAAGAAAAATATAGGTCAAAATAAGACCAAGAAACTGAGTCACCCACCTATACATTCCTTTTAATATTGTCATTCTCTTTATACACAAATGTTCTCATCCAATAACCACATCATATATCTTCTGTAACTTTCGGATTCTCTTGTATTATGCCTGAACTGCCCATCCTTTGGAATAACATAACCCCCTTCATCCAAATCATCATTTTCTAGAATCAACAAAGGTTTTGAAACTCCAGACAATTTTACCAATGCCTTTTATGTGTTATCTTTCTTCTTGTGACAATTTATACTCGATATGATATTATTGATCACTTTTCTTTGGACATGAATTTCCTCTTTCTTATTGAAAGGTCTTTCTAAAGATTTTGTATTATCTTTCATTGAAATTGCAAGTTTGATAGAAGGTAAAGCTTCAGTTGCATGGGGAAGTGATGCTGCAACAGAAGAAGAAAGAGGAAAAGGATAATTTACTGCACATTTTATCCTACCAACATTATTTCCAGATTTCTTTTTAAGGTTTCCCAACAATCTAATACTTTCCAAGTATAATCTTGCTGCTTACTCCATACTTTACGCAATATTTTCTTTGTCAGGAGGGATTTTGTATCTCACAAAGAAGTAGTTATTTTGTGTTTAGATTTTTTGGCTTTGTTCTTTTCGCAATGCGCACGTAAATTTCACAAGAGATCAAACATTATGGCATTCAATTCACAAAACAAAGACATTTGATCGAGTTGTATTTCTATTCCAACTATGGTCGTGTCAGTGAAAATGAATTTCTAGAATGTACTTATCATTGCCCAATTCCCATTCCTGTAGCCCTACGGCTAAAAACACCAAAAAAAACGTCCAGACATCCTCCTGAAAAAAATGTTTATAATGAACAAGGTATCATCAACTGAAACCTGATAGAGTATAACTTATATAATATTACTTGGACCAAATAAGCAAAGTGGAGGAATTGAAATTACTTTATAATGGTGGTATTGGTCTGCAGAAACATCTCCAGTGCTTCCATCTTGCATTTTCCCTTGAAGTTGGTTTATTCAAAAGGACCCAAAAAAGTTAGTGAACTGTAAAAGTACAGATAACTTGGAATGGACAAAAAGGACCTCAAAATATCTCATATTAAGTTATAATTTTATCCTTCCAAACTCAAGCACAAATCCAAGAAGATCCAAGACTCCAACCAAGTAACTCAAAACTCTAACTCCCAAAATACAAGTGCACAACAAAATGAAGTAACCCCATAACCAACAAATTAACTTGCATATATAGAAAAGGAGAAGAGGAGGGTGATGTGGCTCCATGTAGGATCCACATCACTTCTCCTCAACTCCACATCATCAAGTCAACCATCAATCTCAAGGCTAATAAATTTTTGGTTTAAGGAGTGACAAGCCTCTTACACACACTAACCCTCACTTCACTCTTCATTAGGAAAAAAATTAAAACTCATGAAAGAAAGTGTAATAATTTCACATTTTTACTATCCCAAAAACATAATTAATTTAAAATTAACTCCCCATACTATAGGTATGGTTGTTGGATGAATTTAAGAGGCATGGGACAAGCTTAGCTTGTCTCACAAGTCTCTAAAAATCCTCCCAAGTCAAAATCCGAATTTTGAAGTTGGGAAAGAGTACACAACATAAAACCCAACACAAATATAATTTAGATCCACAAGATTTCAAGGACCATCTACCCAATTTATTTCCCACATGTCATATCCCTCTTTTTAGTTTAAACTTTAAGCTAAATTAGTTAATTAAGATACATTAGCAAGTGTTAATAAAGCAACAATATTTCCCAAATAATTAAACACATGCACAAAAATTCAAACAATTATAAATTAAAAGAAAGGAACACATTACACCCATGGCTACATAAATGAGGTTACCCCCTATGGGAACCTCCTAAAAAGGCATGTAATAACACAAAACAACATTATACACAAGTTGTCAAATTTTGGCCATGTTGCACAACACCCAACATTTTTTCATGTTTGGTCTTCTATCCCCTTTCAATGTATGTGATATAATATCCTTACAACACAAAAAATACATCTCTAGCCTTACGGCCACATCAACAACATTGAGAATAATATACATATAAAAATCAATAATCATCATCTAAAATTAGCAATTCTATCATCTATCATCATATCAATTAATTTGATTCTAACATCCATAAAATAATACTTTTACTCAAAACATCCAACATATGCAATGTATCCGAGATATGAAATGTTAGTATAAAATCGAATAATACAAATCAACATAAATAATTGTTTATCGAGTGTAATCTAGTGCATCATAATCAAAATGTAAATCACAACATGTCAATAGTCCAATTATCTACATAGTCTATCATCTACTGATCTAGATATAATAATCAAAATGTCTAAGTATCAATCCAACAGTAATAACATCATAATGAAATAGTGTCAAAGAGGAGTGGGCACTACACTTATAACTAGTGGTTTCTCTTGAGGGAGAAAGTCTACGCCGACAGGGGTTTTTATGGGAATATTGTTGTCATTTATGATATGTTTTGTAGGGTTTTTTAATGAAATGGATCAATTATTTAGGGTGGGTTTTTTAGACCATGGTGGAATGCTTCCTGGTCATTTTTATACGTTTAGGAAGGAAAACTACTTAATGGGAGAAAGAGAATTGTTTTTGTGCAAGATTTTGGTTTTCAAGAGACCTGGTTTTTGTGCAAGATTTTGGTTTTCGGTAGTTTGTAGTGCGAGAAAACCAAGTACATTTATGTATGTAGTCTCACAAAGTACATAACTAGTGTAACATAGCACAAAGGATGATTCAAGTGATGATGAGTGTCACGTCACGATTTCGCCATGTCAATCCACACCAAAACTACAACACTTAACTAGAAAATTAATGGCAATTGTTTTTAAATGAATACTTAAATTAAATCTTAAATTCATTAGCTATAATTATTAAAATTACTCGCTCAATACATTAATTAAATACATTAATACCTTAAGTAAATCATGAATATTAAAATACTTGTTCACTTGTTTATTACATCCCCTTCCTTAAATAATGTTATTTTATTATCCGAAGTATTACGACTTAATTAATCCCTAATTTAATTTTATTTAATTAATTAATTAATCCTTAAATTAATTTCGTTTATTTTCCCTCCTTAAGTTCATGACAATTTTAATCAAATTTTATTTAAAATATTCTCTAACTTTAACTAGTTAGTTTCACCCATTTAAGGTTCACATTAAATTATTAATATTATTTGCTAAGTTAACTTTAATTTATTTCCTAAGCATATAATACCCATGACACCCATTTAATTAATTAGCTACACATTTACTTTATTCAATTTAATTCCCCTTAAGCAAATCAATAAACACACCCATGCACATCTTTTATTTATTTAACTTTAATTAAAAATATCCTAAGCTCTCTATGTCCCGTGAGTAAATTTCTAGGGCTCCCATTAATTAAATTTACCCTTACATTATTAAAATTATTCACCCCATCACTTAAAGAGGCGAGGATTAAATCAGGCCTTAAGATTGATTTAATCCTCACCCTAGATCTTAGGGTTCCCTAAAAATTCCTAAATTTCCTTATAATTTATTTTTATTCCCTAGTTTTCCCTAATGTGCCTCCATTTACACATGTTTGCTTGGAGGAGAGAAGGAGGCCATGGGAGTTAATCGGGACTATGGTGAATTTTTTTGTTTGGATTTAGATTATTGGAAGCCGGGGAGTTTTCTCCCATATTTTCTTTATTTTCCATTTGCATTTCAACCCTAGGGTTGCAAAATATATGCATTTAGCTTCGGTTTTGTTTACGAGATTTTTCTTGGAACACACACACACACGCGTAGAAGAATGTGGTAAACAAAACCGAAGCCAAATGCATATATTTTACAACCCTAGGGTTGAAATGTAAATAGAAAATAAAGAATATATATATATATATATATATATATATATATATAATTTTATTATGTAAATCTTAACATATATATTTACATAATAAAATGTTTGTATATATTTTATATTGCACGCCTTGTATCTGTACAGTGTGTGTGTGTGTGTGTGTGTAAAGAGGTGGGGATTAAATCTGGGCCTTAAGATTGATTTAATCCTCACCCTAGATCTTAGGGTTCCCTAAAAAAATTTAAATTTCCTTATAACTTATTTTTATTCCCTAGTTTGCCCTAATGTGCCTCCATTTACACATGTTTGCTTGAAGGGAGAGGAGGAGGCCATGGGGCTAATGAGGACTATGGTGAATTTTTTTGTTTTGATTCGATTATTGGAAGCCAGGGAGAATTTCTCCCCATATTTTCTTTATTTTTCATTTGCATTTCAACCCTAGGGTTGCAAAATATATGCATTTAGCTTCTGATTTTGTTTACCAGATTCTTCTTGGAATATATATATATACATTATGCCAAAAGAATCGAGTTTCATCTCTGTAAAATGATTGCAATCATTTTACAAAGATGAAATCGATTCTTTTGGCATTTTTATATATAACACACACTATATATATGTGTGTGTTTCATATTTATATTACATTAATGCAAAACACACACACACACACACACACACACACACACACACACACACACACACACACACATATAAACACACACATATATAAACATTTTTACCATGTAAATCTGAACACATAGATTCACATAATAAAATACTTGTGTGTGTGTGTGTGTGTGTGTGTGTGTGTGTGTGTAAATCTGAACATATATGTTGATTTACACACACACACACACACACACACAAGTATTTTATTATGTGAATCTATGTCTTCGATTTACATGGTAAAATGTTTGTATATATTTTATATCTGCTTGCACACAAGCGTGTGTGTGTGTGTGTGTGTGTGTGTTGCATTAATGTAATATAAATATGAACACACACACATATATATAATGTAAATTTGAACGTGTATGTGTGTGTTTAGATTTACATAATAAAATGTTTGTATGTATATATATTTATATATATACCCAAATTAATTGATCTCATATATATATATATATATATATATATATATGAGATCAATTAATATATATATATAAATATATATACATATTTGTATATATATACATATATATTTTCGGATCTAAATATTTAAGATTTTTATATAATTTGATTTTTGGGTTTAAAATGTCTCAATTCATGCCTGAAACTTTTAATGTGTTAAATTTGACGGTCAAATGACCGTCACAACGAACCTAAAACATGTTAGAATGACGGCCATATGGACGTCAAATTTAGTCTCGCCATAACTTTAATTGCAGCCATATTTTTCAAGAATTTGAAATTGTTGTACATTTCTAAGGGTTTCATCTTTTCTTTTCTTTTTTAAATATGTTATTTTATTTTATTTTGACATGTCAAATTCCTCATATAAAATATGGGTATATATATGCCTACTAGTTTGGATTCTCTTCAATAGAATGCGGGTATAACATATTTGTATATGTATAAATAAATATATACACATATATGTATATATTTATATATACGTACATGTTTCTTGGTTTTTATTTTCACAAGGTTTTATAGGTATAAATAGATTTGTAAACTAAGTGTATATAATTATACATATACATATACATACATACATACATACATACATCGGAAGGGTAAGTGCACCAAGTTGGGGTCCAAAAGGGGTCTTAAGTGGACGCATTTTCTAAAAAAATAAAATACTTCAACTTGTATGGTTTTTTTGAAATAGTTACACTCAAAATTGGAAGATGTTGTATAAACATGAATCGTGGCATTTTGAGTTTAGTTTCTAAGCTACTAAATTTTATTGAAAACGAATAATTTTAAGTGGCAAATAACTAAAATACCAATAAGTGCTCTGATTTTGTCAAAAAATATAACAAAGTGACTTTCGTGCCCTCCACCATTTTTTGAGCACCATTTACTATTTTTGAAAACCCTTTCGCAGAAAAGATAGCTAGAGCATCTAGTTTGTGTTAGAATTTTTTTAGAATTTTTTAGTAAGTATTAATTTTTTATGATTTTTCTAGTACATAAATTTTAACTTTTGAAAAATAACGAGAGCTCCAACAAAGGTGGCCCCCACTACCTCAAAAAATATCAAAAATTAGATTTTTTTTTTTAATATGTATAAATTAGGCCTAGTTGTGCTAGTATAATTTTTTTTCAATTTCGATGAGCCAAAAAAAAGATACATGACAAAAGATAGACATATTTAAACTTCAAAAACTATCTATAAAAAGGCACAATTAGAAAATAAATAATATGGAAACCTTGTATTAGTCAAAAAAATTGAAAAATTGTATTTTTAGTAAGAAGAAATCTGCTCTACATTACGTCGTGGTATAATTTTTTTAAACGAATCGGTCATTTTATGTTGATTTATCATGAAAGTGGCATTTTCACATTTTCTTGCAAAAACACGGTGTTTGTTGTGTTTGTGCAGTCCATGCCTTAGGCTTGGGGATTCAAGCCCTGAGGCATGGCTTGAAAATTTAAAAATATAAAACACGTACGCATTCTTCATAGTATGAACATTATATGTGATTTTTGGCATGCTTCTATTTATAAAAACAAATGTATAAGTTTTTCATTTATTATAATTTATATTTTATTATTTCTTATACTTTAATTTTATTTTAGTAAATATAAGAAATTATGGTCACTTTGCACCTTATGGAAATAGTCTCACAAATGACTCCATTAGTCTCGCTTTAGGAGATATTTTTCATAATATAATCTGGTTAGTACATAGGTAATTTTTAGAATTTTAGCATTCATCCTACAGATTTTAGCATTTAAATTCTATAATTGATACCCCTTAAACCATGATCCTTAAACCCCTAAACCTTAAACATTCAAACTTACCTATGAGCCCTAAACCCTAAACCCCGAGCCATCATCCCTAAACCCAAAACCCTAAACCATGAACCATGAGCTCTAAACCCTAAACCCTAAAGATAAACACGAAATCCTAAACCGTAAAAATTGAGCCCTAAACCCTAAACCCTAAGCCATAAATCCTAAACAATATACCATAAACCTTGAACTTTGTGACCTAAACCCTTAACCCTCAAACCTTAACCCTAAGACCTAAACCCTAAACTATAAAATCTAAACCCTAAAACCAAAATAATAAACTCTCAACCCTAAACACTAAATTTTGAACCCTAAACCCTACACCCTTAACCCTAAACCCTTAATCCTGAGCCTTAAGCCCTAAACACTAAATCCAAAGCCTTGATCTCTAACCCCTAAACCTTAAACCCGTAACTCCGAACCCTATACCTTGAGCCATAAACCTTGAACCATGAACCCTAAACCCTAATCCATAAACTCTAAACCCTAAACTCTAAATCCGAACCTTGAGCTCTAACCCCTAAACCTTAACCCGTAACTCGAACCCCGAACCCCGAGCTATAAACCCCGAAACTTGTACCCTAAATCATCATCCCTAAACCCTAAACCATAAGCCTTGAACCCTACACCCTGATCTGTGAGCCCTAAACCCTAAACCATGTACCCTAAGCCCTAAACCCTAAACCCTAAACCCTGAGCCCTAAACCTTGAACCCTTAACCTTAAGCCCTAAATGATAAATCCTAAACCCTAAACCCTAAACCATAGGCCTAAATGCTAAACCCTAAAAAAATTCACATTTTTCATATTTTTATGTATGGTATTATGCAAGTCAGGATGACCCATTGGAAGCTGGAAAAAATAACCATCACAACACAAAAATTAATCTCAAAGGAAATAGAAGAAACATAGAGAATATGTCAACGCAGAGGTGTAGGATCAGAACCGAATTTCCTACAGTACCCTCTCCTCTGGAGAAAGAAATATCTTTTGCTATTGGAATGGATACAAAATTTGACAAAACTTCCTTAAGTGTTCAAAATAAGCATAACAATGGAGGATAGCTAAGAACACAAAGGGGTTATTAATCACCTAGTAAATATTTCTTGTTTAGTTTTGAATGGGATTCAGATGGCCTATGACTTAGTGACCTTCCATTAATTGATAATTCCTTCTATGATAAACATATGGATGCTTTCAAAAGCACCTTAAAAATATAGGGGTATTCATCAAGCCTAGTGAAGGGTGTGATGTGATTTCCAAACAACTTGAAATTCTTACAAATTTATAGGTCATAACACAAATTTACAAATTTCCTCCTTCTAAACATCAATAGATGAAAGGCATAAAATTGTGATGACTCCCTTTGAATGTTTTTCCTACAAAGTAGATGAACCCTTTGCCTTAAACCCTAAACCCTAAACCATGTGCCTTAAACCCCGAACCGTGACCCTTAAACCTTAATCCCTAATCCCTAAACCCCGAGACCTAAACCCTAAACCTTGAGCCCTAAACCCTAAACCCCCTAAACCCTTAAACCTCAAACCTCAACCCTAAACCTTAAACCCTTAAACCTAAACCTCGATCCCTAAACCCTCAACCCTAAACACTCAACCTAAACCCTAAACCCCGATCCCTAAACCCTAAACCCTAAACCATAAACCCTTAACCTTGAGCCCTAAACCCCGATCCCTAAACTATAAAACCTAAACTTTAAGCCCTAAATGTTAAATCATAAAACTTAAACCCTCGAACCTTGAACCCTAAACCCCGAACCTTGTACCCTAAACCCTAAAACCTAAACATTAAATCCTTAACCATAAACCCTAACCCTTAACCCTTAGCCCCGGTCCCTAAACCCTACCATAAACCCTAAAAACTAAAATATAAACCCTAAACCATAACCCTAAACCTTGAACCTTAAACCATGAACCACGAGCCCTAAACCCTAAACCCTAAACCCTAAACCATATTTCATAAATATTTCCTAGTCTTGTGCCTAGAACCATCATTAAATTTTATTATACAACTACCTTGTTTATAAGAGGTGGGACAAGTAACTAAATGGATATGACATCTACCTTATGCCTTGTAATGCATATTACACATCTCTACAAAACTTGTTTCTCCCCACATATACTTTTTCTCTTGAATGTAAATTTATTTACATAATGAAACAAAATTCACATTTCTCATATTTCCATGTATGGTATTATACAAGCCAGGATAACTCATTAGAATATGGAAAAAATAACCATCACAACACAAAAATTAATCTCAAAGGAAACACAAGAGACATAGATAATATACAAATACGTAGGTGTAGGATCATAACCAAATTTCCCGTACTAGAGTATCATTTGTTTTGGCGAAAGAGAAATCTCTTATGCTACTGGAATGGATAGAAAATTTGATAGAAATTTGTGAAGTGTTGAAAATAAACATAGAAATAGGGGAATGACTAAGAACACAAAGGGGTTATCAATCACCTAGTAAATCTTTCTTGCTTAGTTTTGAATGGGAGTCAGCTGGCTTACGACTTAGTGACCTTCCATTCATTGATAATTCCTTCTATGATAAACCCATTTATTCTTTAAAATTACCTTCAAAAATATATGGGTAGTCATCAAGCCTAATGAAGGGTGTGATGTGATTTCCAAACAACTTGAAATTCATACAGATTTAGAGGTCATAACATAAATTTACAAATATATCTATCATTATAAATGGAAGCCAAGTAAAAATATCTCCCTGTATCCAAGGATTGAATACTAATAAGGTCTGTGGAAGGATTGGACATTCAGGAATATGACATTTCCATCCTTCAAAATATCAACAGATGAAAGACATTGAATTGTGATGACTCTCTTTGAATTTTTGCCTACGAAGTCGATGAACCCTTTTCAGTTGAATACTCTTTATCAATACTAATAAGAATGGGTAAGACACAAAACATTAAAGTGAGTGAAATATTTCCCATGCGATGGGAAAAATAAGATAGTTGTATTAGGTAATATTTCTTTGTATCAAATTTTTCTTGGATATCTGGCATTTTCCTCCTTCAAAATATCAACAGATGAAAGACATAAAATTGTGATGACTCCCTTTAAATGTTCTAGCCTACGAAGAAATTGAACCCTTTTAGTTGAATACTCTATTATTACTAATAAGAATGCGTAAGACACAGAACATTATAGTGAGTGAATGGGTGAACCTAAACCCTAATCCCTAAACCCCGAGCCTTAAACCCTAAACACTAAAAACTAAACCATGAGCATTAAACCCTAAACCATTAACATTTTCCCCTTAACCATAAACCATAAACCCTAACCCTTAAACCTTAAACCCTAAAACATAAAACCTAAACCATAAACCCTATACTCTAAACCCTTAATCCTTGTTAGGACCCTAAAATATTGGCTAAGTTAAGAAAGTGCGTGCAAGGTGAAAACACGCAAGACAGGGTTCTAGGAGGGTTTAACAAAGAAAGTGGCATGTGCACAAGAAATAACAAAGGTGTCAAGACTTGGCCATATTTGACAAATCAAGCGTAACACGAGAAAAGTGTGATCGATTGTGCATGTATGTAGAATGGATAAGGTGTCATCCTAGCAATAGGTTGGCCTAAGAAGGAATATACCCTGCGATGGAAGTTTCTAGAAGGCCATCATTGCAAAGAGTGGAGAGCTCAAACCTGAAGAAGCATGCTCCCATGAAGGACCACCTTGGACACTTGGCAACAGATCTACAACTCCCACAAAGGCTTGATGATGTTGAGAAGGGCTATAAATACAAGCACCCGTGGAAGCGAAGCCATGCAGAATAATGTGAGAGCTCCATAAGTTGGGTAGGAATATATAGGAAAATGATGTAATAAGGGGTTGGGATTGTAAATTTTCTCTTGAGAACTGATGGGTATAAATCCAACTATGATGTATGACTTGATCACCATGCACCAGTGGTAGTATGTAATAGATCTAATTAATATAATGAGGTTACCAAACTTGATTGAATATGGTTATTAATGGTTATGGTCCATGTTTATAGCTTACAATTCTGATTCAAGAATGTTTATGGAATGAATATAAATTCTTATGCATTTCCTTTCTGTTTTGGTTCCTTTCTATAATCTGTTAAGTATCATTCGGTCTAGAATAACTACATTTGTCTAGAATCCATTATGAGTTCTATGATAAATGTATGTCTCATTCCCACTTACTCTTTTTAAGCTCATATCATAGATGATGTTTCCCACTTAACTCACATAAAAGAGAGACTCAGCGCCTGCGTGTGCCTCGGGTGAGCACCCAACGCCCGTTGGGTGATATGCTAGTGCGCATGGGATTCCCTTGTTCTTTGGTGGGTGTAAAAACCACTACATCTTGTTTCCATTCTGGGACCTCTTTTCAAATTTGTAGTGGGAAATAGCATACATCATGATCTTTGTAATGAGTGATGATAGAACGCCTAACTCTAGAAAGTATTGAATCATGGTTCAAGAGCACGGAGGAAGAATTTTCTCAGAGATTCAACATTGGGCCTGAGTTTGATGCACACAGATGGGTAGAAGAGAACCTCTACCATGAGTTATATGAAACTTTCTTCTGTTGCTTTCTAGTAGAGTTGTATGAATGGCTCTCAGCATATGCGTCCAGATCAAGATGGTGTTATAGATCACGCGTGTGGACCCAAGAAGAGTACTAGAGGTTGCAAGATGTAGATCTGACGTGGACTCGTGATGTGGATCATTAGTGAAAATGAGTACTGGATAGCTACACTCACTGAGTACATTATTTATACATATTCTTGTCTGGAAGTCGTTGAGTTCAAGTTTTTGCGAGAGCCCATAGGATCACTTCTACATGTTATTTCTTTGGCAATGAAGATCTTGATCATACTTTGAGTTTAGAGGAACTTCCGATGGTCGGATAAACTTCTCTGAGCTACTGGACGAGGAAGCCAGGGGTGGAGGAAGATGGAAAACATTATGACCCGAGAAATAAAGAGAGGAGAGATGACTCAAGTATATTGAAACACATGAAAGGGATATTGCTAGACAACACGAGGTTGTAAGTGTGATGTATGGAGGTAGATTTTACGGGAAAGAGTTGAGGTTCACGTAGAAGATGTGGAACCCGAACATTTTGTGCTACCCCATCTTGGCAAGCGTGGGAGAGAGATCCATTTGGCTTCTGATGAAAGTTCTTCGCATGGAGAAATAAGAGTCATTGCACGCATCTAAACCCACCTAGTGACCAAACCTTAGCGGTTGGTTTTCCTGGATCAAGGAAAAGTGTTGCTAACCCAGGGCTTAATATCGATGGAACCGACCGATCTATGCCTAGGAGATACAATTTATCATTTGGAACTTCTATGGATGCACACTCTATTCCAGCGTTTGGAGGATGTTTTGGGCAAGGAGAAAATACACAAGGTTTGGGCAACGGGTTGGGAGTGCGCAGCCTTACATCTATCGGTGGAACGATCTTGTAGACCATTGGAGCGCAGCTTCAACATGACGTTGGGGATGCTAGGCATCACTTTAGCTTCGGGCCCATTACTTACCGTATGAGGGTCTGGAGGTGGAACTAGTGGATTGAGAGGCATAAGACTTGGTGGATCCATTGGATCTAGTAGAGGAAACATTGAAGGAAACCAAGGACAGTGTCTTAGCCACCTCCTCAAGTAATCTTTGAAATTTCTTTACACTTTCCAGACTACTAGGGCATAAAGGATGTTGTGGAGCATGTTCACAAGTGTGAGTTTCTATGGCGCACGAAGGAGATCACAACCCCAGAATAGAAGGCCAGTCAATTTACAATGACATTGCAAGGGCACATGCATAGCTGGTATAGGAAGTATGACCCCATCAGATAGTGGTAGATTACACCGCATTGAAAAATTCCTTCCTAGCAGAATTCCACATCCTTGAGTTTGAACAGAAGAGCATCGGCGCCTTAAGGCTATTCTATAGGGAATGGCGGAGAGTGTGCAGGAGTATGACAACCGGTTTAAGACTCTCTTGTGAAAATTTTCATATGACATTCACCCTTCACAGCATGCTCAATAGTTTGTTGGAGGGTTGATAACACCATTTAGAAGAGAACTATCTCATAAGACTTTCACAGACTCGCGCGAGGTCTAAAAGCTACTCTACGCCGAAGCCGTTGGAAGCGTTGATACTAGTGTTAGCTCGTTTCTGGAAGCTCAAATCATTGTTATGGCTAAGCAGCTAGAAAATTTATCTGTGAACTCAGCTCATGAGACTCGCAGAGAATGTGGTGTCTGATTGTCAAGTAGAGGGGCATGCCAAGGATATTTTCCCTCGTAAGACATTACGCATCGTGTGATGGATTGTGAGATTTTTCATGAGGACCATGATGTGAGTAGATGTCCCTTGTTGTAGTGATCAATTCAAAATAATGTATCTTGCTACTGTAAGATTTGCACCTCTACAACCCATGATACTAAGGATTGTAGGCTTATTGACTAGATCCATGAGGCCATTGATCATGGTGTGTGCCAAACCAGCCTTGCCAGTAGTTCTAAGGGTGATGACCGTCGTTATGAGGAGTGCGTAGATGGAGGCACACATGGAAGAAGTTATCACGGAGGATTTCGGGGTTGTGGAAACCGCGAGGAGGAAGAAGTGAGTTCCCACGGGGAACATGTTATAATTGTGGATCTATAGAGCATTATAAACGTGAATGTCCTGATCTATTACAATGCTCATGGTGCGGAAGAAGCACAAGTATGAAGAGTGTCCGGAACTCTATGAGCATATGAACCAACAACACCGAGAAAGATAAGGGCGTTGCTATGGTGAGTGTAAAAGGGTCGATTCACAATGGATGCCAAGAGTGGCATGTGAGTTAGAGATAGAACTTGTATTGGTGACAACGCGTGTAGAGGCCACATGAGCCAAGGAGATGCCTGGACCTAGGACATTAGTTTCCGTGAGAGGAGGTACCACGTGGAAAGTACCCGGACCTTTCCCATCAGAAAGAAGTATACTAGGAGACTATGGACATGATTAGGAGTTTACAAGGGGAGATACAGTGTCTCAAGGAGAAATCAAGGTAGGTGGGGTAGCGGAAGGATAACGAGGTTCCAAGAAATGACCTAGATGAGGTCAAAGAAGTGTGTAAAATGTTAAGGCAAGCGAATGTTATTCCCTTGCTTGGAGAATGACTAAGGGAGAAAGTACTATGCGCGGAGTAGAATGTGAGAGACATGTTTTACATGCAAACCTTTCTCCACATAGCCTTGAATATGAAAAAGAGATTACTCTGAATGCAATTGTTGATGGACGGATCTTGAGAAATATCCTCATTGACACAGAGCGTAGTGAATTTTCTTACCTTAGATGTTTGGCATCATATGGGAAGGCTTGTGTTGCAGCCATCTTCAAATGTGATGTATATGGAAAACAAAACTAAGGCAATGCCCATTGGAGTATTAAAGGGTGCAGTGATAACCATTCAGGGGGCCAAGTTTACTGGATACTTTGAAGTCTTGGTGCTCGCCAAGCGCGTACAATTTTCTAGCATTACTTGGGTGCCCATAGTGTTACAAGAATAATGTTGACATAAGGTTTAACAAATTTTATATTAGTTTTGGAAACAAGGAAGAATGGGTGATCATCCCTTTGACAGATGGGAAGTCGACATCCTACACAAAGCTATTGGGAGAAGAATTCCTTGATAGAATATATGTGCGCTCCATCAGAGATCCTGAGATAATTCACCCTACAAAAGGAGATCTTCAATTTGAGGATGCCCAAGATATGTGAGTGATACTACAAGTATGGCATGTGACAATTGGTCACATGGGACCTATGATTCAATCGAGAAGATTAAAGAGGATCGGTAACCAAGGTGACAAAGGCGCGTATAGTCCGGTGCACGGAAGAAGAAAACTACCAAGTTAATCGAGAGGGGCTAATCCAAAAGATTTATTACAACAAATGGAAGCCCAATAGAGAAATGAAAAGGAAAGAAGAGAAATTATCAATTACAACCTACTTAGAATTTTTGCGTGTTGGTGGGAAACATAATAGGAGAACCTCTTGGAATGGCGTGAGGTCGAATTGCCTTCTCCATAAGGTTTTGCAGAGCAACACGCCCACAACTATAAAATACTAACATGGAAAAGAGACTTCCTTCCATATCCAAGCATGCGAGACATCCCGTATGGGAAGCACGTAAGCATTACCACCTTCATTATGGGTTCAAAAATGTACTCCACCTTGTAAGGTTATGTGTACACGTGGTATATCTACTCGAGATGTGTTGCCAAACCGGTAATTGGAAAGAATTGGTGGCTGATCTCATTCAAACATTTGAGTATCGAAGTACAAATCCGTCGATTCATAAGGCGTTGTTGGTAGTCAAGCACCTTACAACAAGGGATAGTGCTTATGGAGGAAGACATAATACAAGAATTGCTAGGTGAGAACCTAGCACGGGGTGTTCTTTGAGGAAGAAGAAACATAAAATATACAACTTGAGTGCGCGTGTATGGAAAAATAAAAAGGGAAGATGGTGTATGTTATTTATGCGGAAGATGCGGAAAGCTTTGATGTTAACCACTATGTAGGGATGCACGAATTCATAGATAATTTTGATGAATGGGCATGCGCCTACCATGAACCTTTAAAGATGAAAAAGGTTAACATCGGCTCGAAGGAACCAAAGGAGGCAATCATTGGAGACTATTGGTCGAGAAATAATTCTCTAAAATCATTGATCATTACATGAATTCCAAGGTTTTTTCCCACGAGGGTACCACGAGCTTAAAGGCGTCCACCATTCCTTGGGGGAGATGAGGATAAAGTTAAAGAAATGTGCACGCCCAATCGTGAAGAGGCCATACCGGATGAATCCTAATTTGCGCGTAAAGGTCAAGGAGGAAATAGACAAAATGATAGCACCAGGTATCATTGACGCCAGAAGAGTCGAATGGATAAGTCCAATGGTGATCGGTATAAAAAAGGATGGGAGGATAAGAATATGTGTTGATTACATTGACTTGAATGCTATATGTGTCATTGATCCTTTCCCAACCCCATTCACTAAAGAAATCTTAGAGGGAATGGCAGGACGTGAGGTCTACTCTTTCACAGATGGATTCTTGGGCTATCGCTAGGTAAGGATTGCAAAGGAGGACCAGAGAAAGATGACTTTCACCACTGAGTGGGAAAGTTTTTCCTATACGGTCATGCCTTTTGGGTTGAAGAATGTGCCTGTTGTGTTCTCACGCATTATGGTGCAAGCTTTCCAGAACTTCATCCATAAATTTATTCAAGTTTACCTAGATGATTGGATAGTATATGGGTTAGTGAAGGACCATTGTGACAACTTAAGGTTAATGTTTGAAAGGTGTCGATAGTTGAGGATATCCCTCAACATTAAGAAATGTGTCTTTTCTACCCCATTTGGAACATTATTGGGGCACATCATATGTAAGGAGGGCTTACTAGTAGATCCCACCAAAGTTGTAGTAATTGTGGGATTGGGGGAGCCTACTAGTCAAAGCGCAGTGCATGGATTCCTTGGACACACGGGTTACTACAGGAAGTTCATCAAGGGATACAAAAGATTTCCGCACCTTTAGAAGAGTTACTTAGACACAAGAGTTTCTTCCTTTGGGGAGAGGCGCAGCAGAAGGAATTTGACACTTTAAAGGATAGGCTTGTCACCGCACCCATACTATGATTCCCCTCTTGGGATAATCCCTTCCATGTTCATGTTGATGCCTCAGAACCGCCATTGGAGTAGTACTTGCACAACTTGGTGAAGGGATTGTTGATCATCCTTTATGCTTTACAAGTAGGAAGTTGACACCAGCAGAGTAGAATTATACTACAACTAAGCGTGAGGCATTTTCAATGATCTACATGCTTCACAAGTTTAGACAATATTTTGCTTAGAAACCACTTTTATATTTTACACTGACTATATGGCATTGAATTATTTAGTGAACAAACCCGTTCTACAAGGACGTATATGTCGATGGCTACTATTGTTCAAAGAATTCAAGTTCATGGTAGTTGTCAAACCAAGAAAAAGTAATTACAGACACGATCATTTTTCTAGAATCGATCCGCAGAGGAGGACACACAAAGCATTGAGGATACCATGTCGATGCACAACTATTTAGGTTATGACAGGTGTAGCACCAGAAGGAATGAAGGCATTGGAAAAAAATTGGTTAGCTATACACTCCATGCCTTATATGTTGATTAGTGGGGATTTATACAAATTAGGATGTGATGAGATTCTACACCGGTGTATTCTAGAACATGAGTGCCTTGCCGTAATAGAAGAAGCGCATGGAGGTAGTGCGGTGGGCACTATGCAGTGACACCACCGCACGCAAGATATTGGTGGGCTGGATTATGATGGGAGATCCTATATCAAGATCGCAAGGAATGTTGCAAGGTGTGTGACCATTGTCAGCACATTGGAAAACCAAGGAGAAGATATGAAATGCCTTTGCACCCTATTCCCAGTGCCGAGCCATTCAAAAAGTGGGATATAGACTTCATAGGCCCTATTACACCAACCACATGTAGGACTAGGTCATGTTATATAATCACTTGCACATATTACTTGACAATGTGGGCATAAGCAACACCTACCAAGGATTATACAACAGCTACTACAGAAGGTTTCTATGTGAAAACATTATTACAAGGTATGGGTGCCCTTTGAGTTTGACTAGTGACAGGGGTACACATTTCTTAAATGAGACAATAAGGATTCTATTATCAAAATTCATGGTGGCTCATCACAAGACTACCCCTTACCATCCACAAGAAAATGGAACCGTGGATGCATTTAACAAAATACTAAGTCATACCCTAACCAAAATTTGTGAGATAGGTAGACAAGATTGGGATGAAAAAGTATCAACCGTTCTTTGGGAATATAGGAAAACCTACAAGAGGTTAAATAAGGCCACACTATTTCAATTAGTGTTTGGCGCAAAGGCTGTCCTACCAAATTGATTCATGTTACCTTCTTTGTGTATAGCATGCGCAAGAGGATTGGCTGATGAACAAGCGCTCAAAAAAGAATTGACAATTTAATGCAATTGGATGAAAGATGATCACTTGATAGGTGGAGCCAGAAGACTGAAAAATCAAAACAAAAGGTATGTCATGATCATCACATTAAGAACAAAAATTTTGAGGTTGGGCATATGGTGCTACTATATGACTCCAAGTTTTTGCACCATCCTGGGAAGTTAAAATTCCATTGGTTGGGTCCCTACATCATCTCGTACATCCTTGATTCAGCGCATGCTAGTTACAAGCGTTGGATGGGACGAGATTTCTAGGACACTTCAATGTGAGTATGCTGAAGCCCTGCTATAAATAAGTCTTCTTGGTGATTTTAATAAGGCAGTATTGTTAGATAGTTTAGGACTTCCTTTAAATGCATTTTTTTCTTTTCTTATGTTTCCCTTTTTCATTGTTGTTTTGGGTTGCGCCTTGGGCACCGGTAACCTCATTATGTTTTAAAGGTTATGAATGCGTAGAGGACCACACATCATTTTAGTGTGGGGTGGAATAATGTGAAAGAAAGTGCAAGGTGTGAAGTACCAGGAAGGATTGCGTTGGAAAGCCCAATTGAATGGCCCTGTGGAAGGAAGCGCATGGATGGCCCTATGAAAAAAGGGTGAACGAGGATGGTTGGTGTTAGGATAAGACTACATCTTGGTTCCACGTACAAGGGAGGAAGAAGTACCTTCGGTGCTAGTAACGCGCATGTAAGAGTCTTCTATCAGATAGATTGTTTGTGTGCCATAAGGTTGTAGGATTGTTCACGCAAGGTTGAGCGTGTCATTTGGGGCGCTAGAATATGGCTTGGTGGAAAAGCCACAAGAAGTGTTGAATTATGGTAGTAGTTGAAGTAACATTTAATGTTAAAAATAATAGAAAGCTATAAATAGGAGGTTGGGCACTTCATTTTTGACATTGCAAATATGAAAAAAGAAATCTATACGGACTAGGGTTCCCAGAGTTGATTTTTGTGAAGAAATTAAGGCATGAGTGACTAGATTTGATCTACAAACCAAAAGGAAATAATTTCACAAAGGCGTAGAAAAAGTTGTATGAGGATAAGTGTCGTCTTTTGAACAAGGTTATTCCAGCTTAGGGTTTGGAAACTAGGGCACATGCTTTGAAAGGGTTTCTTCACAAGTTTGAGGTCTAAGCTTGGAGAAGGTAGAAAAGTAGATCAAGTAAGAGAAGTTGAAGTGCTAAGATAACCTAAACCATGGCACCTAAGAAACCAACTATATCACCTAAGAATCCAAAGGGAAAGGGCAATGGCAAGGGTAAAGGCAAACAACCATAAACCCCCGTAAGCATGAATGAAGAATGGTACGTAGAGATGCAATACCTGGATGGGGTTTTTCTTGAGCATAATGGGAGTCCCACTTAAGAAACATGTCGTTGAGTGATTATAACCATCATACGAACATGACGGAAAAGGAAATGGCACTGGAGTTAGTGCGCCCGACAAACAAGAGGACACTAGAGGGTTTACCTATTTATAGCAACGAGGTAAAAGTAAAGTTGGAGAAGGCGGGATTATTGCAACTCTATGAGTTGCCTTATTTTGGAAAACCTGAGCACCTCTATCAATGGTTAATGTCGCGTGTACATGAGGACCAATTTTACTTCACAGGATGCAAGATGCACATAACTCCTCAGCTGATTTCAAGATTCACAGACCTCATCTGTGAAGGAGAAAGTATAGATGACGACTTGAGCGACAAGGAAGCCATCAAAGAAACTGTCGCCGCATATGATTATAAGAAGGGGTCACAGTACTTTGATATCACGGAGATCCAAGACCCTGTCATGAGAATGGCCACACACCAGTGATAAATCTAAATGACCAAAAATGTGGACACAGGTAAATAAGGCCTAGTTAAATGTGTGTAGGAAAATATCAGAAGGCACCATCTATAACTTGTCTACCTTCATCGCAGACGAAATTATCAGCAACGCACAAGAAGGAGACAAGATACTCGTGGCAAGTGTCCTCTTAAAAAAACAAAATCGAGATCACAAGTGCATGATGTGGTAGATAAGTTTGTTTGGGAATATCCGGAGGAAGACCCCTCACTCGTGAAAAGATTCACAAAGTAAACTTGTGATAGCATGACGGCTACTCACAAGGCACTCTTGGAGAAATGGTATAAGTGCTTAAGGGATGCATTTGTGGTAGAGTGGAGGATCTTAGAGCAGCTGCCATAGCTTGTTGACGAAGAAGCCAAATTTGCGGTGTACCATCATTTCTGCATTGGCGATTTAGATCGACAGAGATGAAAACATGGGCCCCTGGTGCAAACTTCCCTTCTCCTTCACTGCTCAATATTTCCAAGCAGGGGTAAACAAGTTTAAAGAGGCCAAAAGACTAAGGTTTGACCTTAGTGAGGTAGATCAAGACCACAAGGAGCTGCGTAGAAATCTTGTTTACCCCAAGAAGCATGTGTATGTGGAGAGGTATGTCTCCCACGAAGTTCAAATGACAAATCCCCGACTTTTCCAATAGTAGGAGAGACTGTGGCAAGGGTATATCTACGCATAAGACCAAATTTTGAGAAGGGCGCATACCTGGAATGTGATGTCTCCATTCTTGAAGACCCCATGGGAGAAAGAAGCCCATGCCGATAAAGAAAGGAAAAGAAGAGGTGCAAGGGAAGAAGGCACCAAGTGTCCAAAGTACACCACAAGTGGGCACCCTAGGGACAAGCACTAGAACTAGTACTTACATGTGTAGGAAGAGGTCCCCAGTCAGAGAGGAGGCACCAGAACAAGAAAAGCTTATCACAAAGAAGAAGTCACTAGAGGAGAAAGAAGAAAGAGACGAATCTCCTATACTGGAATTCCTAGTTAGGAAGAAATAAAAGGTGATGGAGGAGGCTCATTCAGAGGACACGGAAATCTTGGAGGCCTACAGAGGAGAGAGGGATGATGATGAAGAAGATGAACCTGAAGGATCCCAAGAACCACTAGTTTTTGATGTGCATGATTCAGAGGAAGAGGACAAAGAAGAGAAAAATGACTACCTCTTTGCGTGGAGGAAGGGTAGCCAGGAGGAGGAAGGCTCCCAAGATAAGGGAGGAAGTGAAGAAGTGAGTATGAAAAATCATACTCCAAGCCTCATGCAGGAGAAGATAAACGAGGCGGTAGAAAAAGAAGCAGAGAAAATCATTGAATCCTCGGTAGAACAAGAGCCGGAGCGTAGCGTTGAATTGTTAATGAATGAAGATAAAGAAGAAAGTGTGGGAAAATATCATGGCAAAGACACAGAGGAGGCCCCAGTTTGGCGGTATGTATTCCCAAGGGCACGCACATAGGAGGAAGGCACATGGAGATCAATAGACCAATAATGGACTATATTGATTATCCAAACAAAGTGTTGCACTTGTGTTTCCAAAGCAATGTTCCAACAAAACAACTCTTGGCCATGACATCCTTTGATGTGGAAGGTGCCTACCCATGGATAAGAAAATGCTTTCATGGGCCTTTGAATCCCACCTCGATGAGCTAGAATTCAAAGTAAGCCAAGGGGCATTGATGGAAGTGTCGAGTTTAAAGGAACCAACCCATTGGTGAACACTCAACAGCCTATCTCGACGAGTAGGTCTCGCAATGCACTAAATAAAGTCTCAATTGAAATTGAAGCTAGACTCTTCGGGAGGAACAAAAAGTAAATTTTCTAGAGGCCGAGCTGGAGAAGAGCTCTTGGAAAGAACTAAGAAGCTAAAACATGAAGAATTAGTCGCTCAGCAAATACGGCAAGAGTTAAAGGAAGAAAAGGAAAGGGTACGTGAGGTATCTAAGAAGGTGGAGATGATCACAAGCACTATTATCTTGAAGCATCCAGACTTGACTCCAACCCCGAAATATGAATCAAGCCT
Organism: Taxus wallichiana var. yunnanensis; assembly: GCA_018340775.1. Classification (NCBI taxonomy): domain Eukaryota; kingdom Viridiplantae; phylum Streptophyta; class Pinopsida; order Cupressales; family Taxaceae; genus Taxus; species Taxus wallichiana. The sequence goes on along the minus strand of CM031233.1, from coordinate 209,550,786 downwards.
ACAGTTCCTAGAAGATCTAACTCGCGTCCTCACCATGGAGAGGAAACCTTTGGCACTAGAGTTTGCAAAAGAGGCGTTGGCACGCTAGAAAAAGGAGGATAGAATGAAGGTGGTGGAAATTTTTTCTCAATACAACAAGATCCTCGCCAATGTAAAGGCCGCCGCATTAGTAGCAGAGGCCGCCATGACAACCGTACAAATAGGGATATGGTGGAAAGTATCCTCATCACCACTTATGAGGTAGATCTAAAATAATTTTAGTAAAAGAACAAGGGAATATATCCGAGAGGGATAAAATTCTGCTAAAGTGGAGAAGAAATCGAGGCTATCGAGACCTTGCAAGGTTCAATTAAAAACCAGCTTAAAGAATTATACCCACGATCATTCGTTCGGATGGACGTGCTTGAGGATATGGGAAAACAGTTAGACGTGGTTGTCAAAACTATGAGTACTAAGGGAGAGGATTTGGGTTTTGATGAAGTAAGCACCCTAGTTGGTAACCTTTTCAACAAGCACAAAATGAAGTGGATACTTGGGATAAATTAGAAGAAGACTTAAGGAAGAACTTCCCTCTCCTCTTCCATGGTAGCCAGAGTTTCCCCTATTCTTTCATTCTTCCCATATTCTTCAATTCCATCATTATTTTCTCTCTTTCTTTATTCTTTGAGGGCATGTTCCCATGCAAACAAAGAACATGCGTAGTGTGGGGTGATGTTGGAACCCTAAAATATTGGCCAAGTTAAGAAAGGATGCGCAAGGAGAAGTTGCGTAGGAGAGGGTTCTAGGATGGTTTAACAGAGCAAGTGGAACGCACGCAAGATAGAAAAAAAAGGTTTCAAGAATTAGCCATATTTGACACATCAGAAGAACATGAGAAAAGCATGACCTGACTGCGCATGTGGAATGGATAAGGTGCCATCCTAGCAATAAGTTGGCCTAAGAAGGAATATACCTTGCGATGGAAGTTTCTAGAAGGCCATCATTACAAAGAGTGGAGAGCTTGGACCTGAAGAAGCATGCTCCCATGAAGGACCACCTTGGACACTTGGCAACGGATCTACAACTCCCATGAAGGCTTGATGATGTTGAGAAGGGCTATAAATACAAGCACTCCTGCTGAGGAAAGAAGAGGATAAGCACAAGGAAGCGAAGCCATGCAGGAATATTGTGAGAGCTCCATAAGTTGGGTAGGAATATATAGGAAGAGGATGTAATAAGGGGTCGGGATTGTGAATTTCTCTTGAGAACTAATGGTTATAAATCCAGCTATTATTTATGACTTCACTCTGCATAGTTGTGGTAGTCTGTAATGGATCCAATGAATATAATGAGGTTACCAAACTTGATTGAATATGGTTATTAATGTTTCTGGTCCATGTTTATAGCTTACAGTTCTGATTCATGAATGTTTATGGAATGAATATAAATCCTTATGCATTTCCTTTCTATTTTGGTTCCTTTCTATAATCTGTTAAGTACCATTTAGTCTGGGATGACTACATTTGTCTAGAAGTTGTTTTGAGTTCTATGATAAATGTATGTCTTGTTCCCACTCACTCTTTTTAAGCTCCTATCATAGATGATGTTTCCCACTTAACTCACATAAATGAGAGATTCGGCACCCGCACATGCCTCGTGTGCGCCCAACACTGCTAGGTTATAGGCGACGCGCATGGGATTCCTTTGTTCTTTGGTGGGTGTAAAAATGAATACAATCCTAATCCTAAACCCTAAACCATAAATCCTAAACCCTAAACCCTAAACCCTAAACCCTAATCCCTAAACCCTCATCTCTAAACCCTAAACCCTAAACCCTTAACCATGAGCTCTGAACCCTAAACCATAAACCCCGAACCGTGAGCCCAACAACATAAACCATAAACCATAAACACTAAATCCTAAACCTTAAACCCTTAGCCCTAAACCCTCAACCCTAAACCCTCAACCCTGAGCCCTAAACCCTAAGCCCTAAACCCTAAACCCTAAACCCTAAAACCCAAACCCTAAATATTGAGCCCTAAAACCTAAACCTTAAACCCTAAACCTTAAATTCTAAACACTAAACCCTAAACCCTAAACATCATTTTAGTAAGGATATCATTTTAGTAAGAAGTAGACAAACATCATAGAGTTTATTCGTGGTCACTAAAGTGAATTATGGACCAAATTTCAAAATTAATACCAATTCAAGTAGTGGTAGGTTCAAAATCCAATCCAAACGGTCATAAAACCTACAAAATGACTATATGTTTTCACAAAACAAAGACTGACTAGAATATATATGGCTTGAAAGTTTTGGGTCATTGTTGAAATTCTGAAAAATGAGTAAGTACTTGTAAATTAGATTTTAAAAATATATCTCTAGATTATCAATGTCGAACTTCGATACCACTTCCATCAAGTGTAGAGTGACCCTAATTGCTTATATTTCTTTATAGTTTTATTATTATTTCTTTATACTTTTATTATTTCTTATACTTAACATTTATTTTACTAAATATGGCTCTCTAACCCCTAACAACTTCATATAGAGAAAAATGAGTAGGCATTTTGTGCTCATATAAATGTATACACGTTTTAGGTTTCGTGAATTCCTGAGCCTAGGAAAACATAACGTGATCACGTTATTGCAAAACATGATCTCGTTTTGCTCATAGCCATCATGCAAAAATTTGACACATTGATGAATAGTAGATGAAATTTCTTGAATTGTGTGAATCCAAGGTCTACCTAACAAGAGATTGATTGTAATGAGGAATCTATAACATAAAAGTCGGTGAGAATAAGTGTTAGGCCCCAACTCGGGTGTGTAATGAAATATTCCCTAAACAAGTACAAGTGGTAGAGTCATAAGACCTTTGGATGATAGTAGAATTCTTAGAAATGAGATTATCACTAATACCCAATTGTTTTTAAATTAACATTGACTAGAGGATGGAGTTGGAGCGAGAACGGAGGATCGGTGTTTTCAAAAACCAAATGAGCAGAGAACTGCCGCAGCACACACACGGGGACCCTCAAATCAAGGTGGTGTAGGAAGGGGACCCACATTTGGTATAAACATGAGGTAAGATTTCTCTTTCTACCTCATGGGCTGATAAGATTTTGGGCCATATAATGAAAGTTTTGAATAAGCCGTTTGATTCAAACATTATGATTGTGGAAAAATATGGGCTTTTAAGTATTGCTATCCCGATGGGTTAGCAAAAAAAGCTAGATCTCGGATGGAATATGCTTTGGTTGGAAAATTTTATGGTTCAAGACCAAATGTGGAATGGTTTCGGGAATGGGAGAAATGGAAGTGGAACCCGAAGGAATCAATGGAAATTTCTTCCTATGTGAAGGGGGTTTTATCATTAATCTTTCAAATTCAGAGGACTGTAAAAACATCTTGGTTTGAGGTCCTTGGTTTATGGGAAGATCAAGCCTTCTGATCCAAAAATGGAGCCTAGGTTTTGATCCATTTAAGGAAAAACCAGATGTGTTGCATGTATGGGTAAAATTTCTTGGATTACCAATGGAATTTTGGGAAGAAGAGTGTAACGAACCATTACACCAAAACCTCGAGGCATTAGTGAAATCCGCACATGAGGATCATAACATCCCACCACGCTTAGTGGCCCGACCTGGCTGGCTAATTTGCGCCCGTATAGTGGGACCCCGCCCGCCTATACGAGCCCCGAGCGAACACTGCAATGCTGGCGTAGCTACCTAGGTGGTCGCTCTGATACCAAATGTAACGAACCATTACACCAAAACCTCATATAATAGTCTTGCCACTTCGAGGGGGAAACCTCCAATACCACTTCGAGGGGTAACCTCTAAACCATACCATAACACTCCAATACTCAATATGATCCTTAACTATAACCTTCTAATCCCTATATATACCATTCTAACCTATGGCCAATACTGAGGCTGACCCTTAAGCATAATAAATCATAAATGAATGATATAATAAGATAAGGGGATGTGTGCCACATGTCGGCATCTCCATCAACCCATATATATTATATTATCATATCCCAAGGTACATAGCATTGCCTCCCTCTTTGACATGTTTCGTCCCCGAAACATAAGAAGAAGCCATATAATGAGTGTGCTTTAAATTATTGCACACTTGTCGCCAAGCTCGATCATCCAACCACCATATGAAATCCTATCCTGTGTAGCAGCTTCATCATCAACATCTTCTTCTTCTTCTTCTTCGTCTTCTTCTTCTTTTGTTGCCCATCTGTCCATGAAAACTTGTTCCAGTTCCTGCAAAGACCAATTAGACTTTTCCTTTTCTAAATTAGAAAAGAAAATATGTGTAGGGCCACTAATCCACAACTTGAATAACCAAATATCTGATGGTTTAGAGAATTTATCCTTGAATTTGTTCCACCATTCTCTAGCATCAATCCTGCCATCTCTAGAAAAAGCTACCATCCCCATGATCCACAAAACTAGCATTTTCAGAATTCTGAAAATATTTCGGTAGATGGATAAAAACACAAAGAACAAACCCTAACTGAAATTTCAAGAGATTTCGAAAATATAAATTTTGCTAAAAAATACCACAATCTGCTTCCTAAAAAGTGAATTTATGAAAAAACCTAAAACACCAATAACATCCGCAAAAAATATCCAATGGAGCTGAATTTTTCATATATTCTGATTTAGAGTGTTTCCAAATTATGATGCAAAAATTGGGAAAAAATTCGATACCCTCTTCAAGATATATGAGAAATAAAAAATTAGGGTTTTTGCCATAATTTTGGCCGAAATCGCTGCTCTGATACCACTTGTAAGGATATTACTTGTATAAATCAGAACATATACATCAGAATAATATGAGAGAACACCAAAATATAGATAAATGATGAAAATATGCTCATATAATAGCTTTTCCACTTCGAGGGGGCAACCTCCAATACCACTTCGAGGGGGTAACCTCCAAACCACACAATAACACTCCAATACTCAATATGATCCTTAACTATAACCTTCTAATCCCTATATATACCATTCTAACCTATGGCCAATACTCGAGGCCGACCCTTAAGCATAATAAATCATAAATTAATGATATAATAAGATAAGGGGATGTGTGCCACATGTCGGCATCTCCATCAACCCGTATATATTATATTATCATATTCCAAGGTACATAGCAAAGAGATCTTAACAGCCATTGCAAATGTTATAGGATCTTTGGTGATCCTATTACTAAGGCAAGAACAAGGTTAATGTATGTTTGTTTTTGTGTTGTTGTCCCCAGGGTAATTTTTTGAGAAAGGAAATAGAACTTAAATCAAAGTTTGGTGAATGGATTCAGAAGATAGAGTATGAAGCTTCTCCTTTGTTACGCGCCGTAAATGTAGGCGAGATGGGACATGAGCAGAGACAGAGTAAGGAGGGTAAGAAAGGTAAGAAGACTTGGGATAGAAAATAAAAGGAACCAATGAGAGAAGAAGGAACCAATACGCTACCTTTAAATAATTTATCTTCAAACAGTTTTCATTTGCTACAAGTAGAGGAGTTGGAGGAAGTTGTTGCTCAAGAAAATATGGAACAAAAATGGATTCTCGTATTAAATCTTGTAAGGTTGTGGATGGTGTGGATCAATATTTTGAATGAATTGGGCCTCAAGACCAAAAGGTGGAGTTGATTGGGGAATATTTGGGTGGGAAGGAACAACAATCTAGTCAGGAAGGTTTAGATCCGAATTTTTTGGATCTACCAAAACATAATGAATCTTTTTTAAAGAAAGAGAAGGAGTTGTCTCTGGTTGAGGAAGTTCCTTGTTCTCTAAATTTAGATAGGATTAAGGAGGTGTTGGAAGAAAAGAGGGTAAATATGAGAAATGTTCAGAAGCAAGACAAGGTTAAAGAAGATTGTGGGAAAGCTCCTACAAGAAAAGGAAATATGTCAAATAGGGATAAAAGGGAGAAAGAAACGGCTAAAGAAATAGATTCAGGAAGACAATGCTCCATTGAGGAGATAATTTCACCAAATAAATTGAGATGAAGGTTATTTCCTAGAATATAAGGGGTTTAAATAACCCTAATAAACAGAGTATTTTATCATCTTTTAGGAAAAGGAATAAGCCTAATATTTTATTGATTCAAGAAACTAAGATGTCTAAAGAAAAAATGAGTGAGGTACAAAATAAATTTTGGTTTAGATCCGAGCTACAGAGTGTATCTTCGGTGGGTGCTTTTGGGGGTTTGGTGACTTTTGGAATCAAAATGATATAGAAGGGAGTTTGATTTTCAAGTCTCAGTATCATGTTGCTATTTTGTTTAAGGAAAAGTAGGATGGGTTTGAGTGGATTTGTTCAAATATTTATGCTCCCAATTCGAGTTATTGAAAGAATAAAACTTTGGATGGATATTGGCCATTTTCGTAGCCAATTTAAAGAGGTAAATTGGTTAATTGGAGGTGATTTTAATACTCCATTGTGTATGGATGATAAAAAAGGTGGTTTAGGTGTCTATAATGATAGTATGGGGGACTTTGTTGACTTCATTACAAACTATAATTTGGTGGATGTTGAGTTGAAAGGATCTCCTTTCACTTGGTCAAATAGGAGATTGGGGAAAATATTATTCAAATTAAATTAGACAGGTTTCTCATTAATTTATCTGGTTACAGCATCTGGATGTGTCCTTGGTGGCTTTACCAAGAATTGGATCTGATCATAGTCCCATTTGCCTTCAAACTGGTATAAGTAATGGTGTAAGAGGCAGTCGTTTAGATTTTTTAAGATGTGGTTGCAGCATCCTAGTATCGAGGAGGAGATTAGGTCGAGTTGGCAAGTTGTTGTTAAAGGTAAACCTATGTTCAGGCTTGTGGAAAAATTAAAGAATGTTAAAACGAGATTGAAAGTCTGGAACAAAGAAACGTTTGGGAATATCTTTGCTCGAAAACTGAGATTAGTGAAGCATTAAAGAAGTTGGAGGATGAGATTGTCAACAAAGGATTGTAAAAGAGTTGAGAGATAAGGAGAAATTCCTTTTGACGGAATATCATAATTTAGAAGCTAAAGAGGAGGCTTACTGGAAACAGAACTCTCGTGTTCTGTGGTTAAAGGAGGGTGATAGGAATATGAATTTTTTCCATCTTACTGCATCTATGCATAAGAGCAACAACACTATTTTGGAATTAGAAGATGGAAGAGGAGTTAGATTAAAGAATCAGGGTGATATTTCACAGGAATTTGTTAGTTTTTTCTCTCAGTTATTAGCTGTAGGTAGGGAACCTGATATGGGTAAGGAAAGTGATATTGCAAATCTTTTTCATTCTGTTATCTCTCATCAGGATAATGTTGATTTGATCAAAATCCCATCTGCTGAGGAGATATCTATTGCAATTTTTGATTTGGAAGGGGATAAATCACCTGGCCCTAATGGTTTTCCTACTCTATTTTTTTCAATACTTTGGGAAATCATTCATAAGGATGTGGAAGAGGCTATTCAATATTTCTTTAAGTATGGTAAGCTTTTGAAGGAAGTTAATAGTACTTTTATTGCTCTTGTTCCTAATGTGTGCAGGGCTGAAAAAGTCCTCTTTTAGACCAATAAGTCTGTGTAATACGATTACATAAGATAATAACTAATATTATCTCTTTAAGAATTAAAGGTTTGTTGGAACATTTTATTTCATCAAATCAGGGAGCTTTTGTGGAGGGTAGACATATTTTGGATAGTGTGATAACTATTCATGAAGTTGTTCATTTGGTGGATGTTTCAAAAAGGGATGCTATGATGCTTAAAATAGATATGAATAAATCCTATGATCGAGTGTCATGGAGATTTCTTAAAATAATTCTTCGAAATTTAGGTTTCTATAATCATTTTATTGATTTTATAATGGATTGCATCTCTACTCCAAAGTACTCAATTCAGTCAATGGGAAATCTAAAGGTTTTTTCTCATCTGGAAGGGGGTTAAGGCAAGGGGATCCTCTTTCTCCCTTTCTTTATATTATTGTGGCAGAGACTTTAGGAAAATTGTGTGTTGACTGTAAATTGAAAAATAAGTTGCATGGGTTAGTTATTTCTAATGGTCTTGATCCTATAGCTTTACAGTAATTTGTGGATGATACTTTCCTTGTGGGTTAGGCAACTCAAGTGGAAGTTATGTTTTTTAAGGAGGTTTTACAGGACTTTGAGGAGGTAACAAGTCAACTCATCAACTTTAGGAAAAGCTTTGTTCTCTTTTTTAATGTTGATGTTGAAATTCAAAACAGAATTATTGCAGTTTTGGAGTTTCATAGTCAATTATTTTCATGCTCTTATATTGGAATGCCTGTGTTCAAATGAAGGATGTAGTTGGAAATTTGGAACCCATTGATTATGAGGTTTCAAAAAAAGGCATCTTGAAAGGAACTTTGTTATCTCAGGCAGGTAAACTCCAATTACTTCAAAGTTGTCTTTAGAGTATGGTGGTGTATTTGATGTCCCTGTTCAAAATGCCAGCTAAAATTAGACAGATTATTACTCAGATTCAATGAAGGTTCTTATGGTCGGGAACGGAATCAAAAGACATAATTATGTTGGTGGCATGGGAAAAAGTTACCCTTCTAAAGTATGCTTTGGTGGGTTGGGATTGAAAGATATCAAAAGTATGAATTTATCCCTTATGGCTAAAATTGGTTGGCGTTTGGAGCATGAAGATGGCTTATGGGTTAGAATTCTTAAAGCTAAGTATTTATATTTTGATCAAGATTCTTTTGTCTATAATGGTTCTTTTCCATTTGGATCCTTTTATTGGAATGTTTTGGGAAAATGTAAACATATTTTGTCAAAAGGTAGTATGTAACATCCCCAATTTAAGATACGAGAACAAGGGAAAAAAAAATTATAAAACGTTCTCTGTTATGAATTATATAATTCAAACACACGTTCAAGTTTTAATAATTGTTCTCTGCCCAAACAATGCAGTTTGGAACACACAATTTCCTTTTAAAACTAATGTTCCCTGTTCACATATTTACAATATGGATCTCACATTTAGTGCCATTCAATCTTATAACAGATTCTATCTGCTACTGAAATGACTCGAAGAACTGCGATCTCCCATTTTCATGGCTCGAGTTTTAACGATCTCTCATTTCATAACTTGGCAACTACCGATCCTTCATGTTCATCCATGCATAGTATATTATATATACAAGTTCTCTTAACCGTTTAAGGTTATCGGTGATCCATTTAAGAAGCCTATCTGAATATCTCATTGCGATATTCATCTGACATCCTGCATCTTAAATTAAGTGATTAGGACAACGCAACCAGCACTTGCGATACTTTGGCCAAAGATTTTCACATGCTTTGCATGATCATATTCCTGGATGTGATACACACCAATGGAATACGTCCTTCACCTCACTTCACCTGTTATCTAGAATGGTCTTTCCTGGTTCCTACCAGTCCTTCCAATTTAAGGTCAAATTCTAACTTCCAATTTCCAACTAGCAATATGAACGAATATAGGAAGGCACTCATGGTAACTAAAGATACGTAGACATACGGTGTCGTTCCCAACGACTCCGTGTGTCTAGTTATCTTTAGTCCTCCAGAGTCACTTCGTATACGTGATCATACTCCTATCCCCAGCCAAGAACTTAATATTCAGCCTATGTATTCTTGATGATTTAATTCGGGAGGGCATTGTAATATGTCAGCTATAACATTGTGTCGTCATGAAGACCCCAGCCTTCATGAAGACACCATGCTGTAGCTGGCGTATGTCAATGTCCTACGAATCCTTCCATCAAGAGTACACATCCTGCTCAAGTGATTTGGATATGATCTTAATATTTAAGATCAACTTTCAGCAACCATGTTGATCCTTTATCCTCGTTCCCGTTACAGTTGTATGGAGCTAAGAGAGACTAAATCCGTCTTCTAGCTTACTATGCATCTTCTCCTTCATACCGAAGGGTTGCATTTTCTCTACTTGGTTCTTTTCTTAATCATTGGATTAAGCAGCCCATTACCGACGGACGTGATAAGTTTAACCTATTAAACTTAACCAAGTTTTTCACAACTGTAACCCAATTCAGAATTCCAACTTATTAGACGTCATTAAACGAGGTCTAATTCTCAATAAATGTATTCATTTATTCTCCTTAACCTTTCATAGTTAAGGTCTATTAGCCCTGGATATATTTATCCCATATCCTTACTTTCTGAATTTAACATTCGAGGCTATTAACGGAGTCCGAATACGAAGTTCGGTTGCTCCTAAGTTATTTGATATTCCTTAGCTTCCAAGCTAATCCTGAATACCTATCAGTTATGGAATCATGTTCTTCCTAATCCTTTTAATGTCAATTAAAAATTCATCTTTACCCAAGTATGAACTAATTGCACATTTCAACTTAAAAGTTGCATTTAGGTAAGAATAGATATCAATTCCTTTTAAATCCATCCAAGGACAATTGAATAATTCCAAATCAAGAAATAACATTATATTTCCAATTTAATCAACAATATCAAACTGATATAGTCATCAAAATATCACACTTGTATTCATTAATCCATTTCATAATCTATACAGTTGCCAGTCCAAATTACTGGACTTTGTTTATATAAAACAACATTACAACTCATAGATAGAAGAATGTACTTTCTTCTTTTCACAATTCCTCGTAGAGGAATAATAACCAACAAATACAATTCATCTTCAGACAATCAAAAGAAGCATCAGAAAATAGCCATGTCTTCGTTTTACTCAAATTCCATCTGCAAAATTACTTGCATGGGTCAGTTCATTGAACTGAGCATATTAAGCACTTGTCATTAAAATGAGGTGCTTCAATTAATTGTCTCAATAAAAGAACCCTGTTTTTATGAAACGACAGTATGAACATCAATCAAGAATTAAGTATCAAAAAGAATGAACAACATAACAACTGAACCATCTAAATACCATCCCAATCAGTCAAAGAATTGCTGTCCTATTTCCCACATAACCATACAAGACGCAATTTCCTTCAACAGTTCCAGATTACAACATTTGTAAGAACTAGGAATATAAGTAAGCATACTGCTGTTATAACATAACTGCTATCCTTTCCATTCCTTTCATTAGTAATAAATGCAAAGGATAAAATCTAACTGAAATGTAAACCAATTACTTTCCTTTCAGTTCATGCATCTCATTTGATTCCAAAAAATCAAGTATGCTGATTTAGAAAGCAAACAACCATAAATATAGTTGCTTATACCCAAGCAATTATAAAATTCGTTCTTAAACGATTACTGATTTCCAAGCGTATGAGAGAAGAAAAGATCATTTTTCATAGCTTTCCATTCACATTCCTATTTCTTTCCTCATGACTGTCCTAAAAATTGAATCCAAACGAGACACAAATCAAGATAACAGTTCAGAGTGAAACTTACAAAATCCATTCGGAATTCACTTTCCAACAGCAAGAAATAGTTCCGTTCATATTCAGCTTTAAATGAAAACAAGGATGAATTTATCGTCCTTATCAATACTTCATTTAAATCAAGCTCATACGAATACCATAAACAGGTTAGTAAAACATCGTATTCATCATAGAACAAGCAGTATAAGATGCATACTATGTACTTACTGTACTAGAAGATTCCATACTTCTTTCACTGTATTTTAACCAAATAAACAGTTATACAATCACGTAATCAATTATTCACATGACCTTCTATATCCATGAACGCATACAGTTCATAAATATCCATTTGCACCTTGCTGTTACCTACAGCAAGTCCGATTCATAATGCACAGTAAAGCTCTAATGCTATTTCCAGAATTCAAACAGCAAGAAGAGAAGAATTCATTCCTTTAACTATTTCAATAAGAAAACAACCATTTTCTTCAAACTCAACAAGAATTACTCAGGTCGATTTCATTTCTTTTTAAATGACTGTGCAAAATCAGAATCATACGAAACATTTCAATATTCCGTTTGTACAGAAAAACACAGCACTCAGGAAACCATCTAAATGCCACTGTCATCTCTATCAAGCTGAACCTATAACGTACAATAAAACAAATTACTGTTTCTTTCAAAATTTAAAACAGCAGAAAAAGGAAAAACTCGTTTCCTTCAACTTTCAGTAAAGAAACAATCATCTTCTTCAAAATGTAATAAAAACACCCAAATCGTGTTTATCTTATCATGACAGCTCAACTCATATTGACAACTGAACAATCGTTCAACAATGAAAAGCAAACTCACATAGCCTGTACAATTTCAATTCAACATACCATATGCAATGAATACCCAACTAGAGTTCCTTGCCAACAAACATTTCTACTTGAAATCCATTTTTCTATTTCATAATGATGTGCAGAACCCAAAAATGCAATTTTCATATAACAATACCCTTATTAATGAAAACCCGCATAGGATATCAGATGCACAACAAGGTACAGTCAAGACAGACCCAAACAACAAGACAAATTCCCATGCATTTCTTCCTTTGCACAGCAATCCAAAGTCAAGTGCGTTTTCACGATGACAGTTTGAGTTAAAAGATCAAACCGCATCCATAAAACACTATAAAATCAACTTTCCATCACAGCAAGAGACAACATAATTCATTCATTGCACAGAAATACAAAGCCAAGCTCGTTTTCACGACAACAGTCCGAACTGGAAAATCAAATCGCTTCCATAAAACACAACAAAATCAACTTTCCAACACAGCAAGGAAAGAATATAATCCTTTATAAGTTCAGAAGAAAAACAGTTACCTTCTCCTACTTTCACGAATACCCAAAACGTATTCGTTCATTTCTTATACAAAGAAAAAGGCACAGCAATAAAAATATTACTATTACTTCCTTCAAACCGAGCTCATAATGCTCAATAAAACTCTAATGCTATTTCCTTCAAAATCCAAAACAGCAGAAGGAAAAGGATCTTATTTCCTTTTAAAAATTTCAGTATAGAAACAACGTCAAACAACTCGCACAGCCTGTAGAGATTTCATTCCATAAAATCATTTAAAAAGAATTACCCAGTTCGAATTCTTATCAACAAACATCTCAAAATTGATTCACGCACAACTGAGTATTCATAAGTATAATTTCCTTATAATTTCAGTAAAGAACATCCTCAATACTGTCAAACAAACCAACACAACACGACTGTATTTCCAACTCAATTATATATGCAAAGACAGTTCAACACAACAACAAGAAAACGATTCTACCCAAATCATTTCCAACATGACAGCAAAATTGACTAAACCCAAATCATCTCAGTCATGACAACAATCAAATAAACCCAAAACCCCCTTCATCAGAAGAGCAGGGTTGTTTTAATGAGACGCTTAAGTAAAGCAAGTGTTTTAAAGAGAAGGGCTTAACATGCCTGCAATTTTTCCTCGAAGCTCAAAGAAAACCGCGTCTACAGGAGGTATTTCCTTCCACGGCGACAACAACAAGCTTTCCTTCCACTAAGACAAATCAAGCTTTCCAAACAATCCCTTCCTCTACAGGCTTAAAAACAGCCTTGATTTCCAAAGAAACAAAGATAATCAACTAAACACAAGCTGTTTCTTGAACCAAGAAAAACCAAATGCAGAGCAACTTCTCAAAAATCCGAACAACACAATAAACAATCAAAATTCCTCCATACTCTTTCCAAGGCGGGCTGGTCACGAAGACCAAGAAATTAAATGCATTAAAGGCTCTGCTTTTTTCCTATTTCCTCACGCCACCGCCGACTTGGGTTGGCGAACCACCAAATTCAAATTTTGCATGCAAACCAAGTTTAGTTCCATAACCAACTAGATACCTCTAGCTTTTCCCTGTTCCCGCCAAACTGGCACTATGTCCACGTAAGGACTCACATTAATTGCCATTAAATTTCCTTCCATCCTTATCCTTTCCCATGGGTCTGTGCGTCCCCTTCTAGGTTAGGATTAGTTTAGGATTAGCAATAGTGTTCAAACCTAGGTCACCGCCTAGTCTTTAGGTTAATAGAACTTAGGTCTATGTTTATCATTTTAGAATTTAAAAATCCACTTAGGATAGTAGTTTAGGATGTAAGGTAGAACTTAGGATTAGATTAGGATCTAATTTCCCCTTAGCACCTAACACATAATCAATCAACTTCCAGTCAAGTCTTCCCGACTGACTTCCAATTTCAACACTGTACAGGACATTTCATCCTTCGTTAAACATACCTGAGCCACCCGTATCCAGGCATTTCTCGCCTTACGAGGTCTCACGTTACAACAGTGTATGGTTCGTGAATCGAACCTTTTCCGTTGGCATCTACGTGCCAACTGTTCATACCTGAAATCAGGTGCTGCACATTTATATCAACCTTCAGTCCGGTTTAAGAGTAAATCGACAAAGCGATTACAAGAAGGCCACAGCATATAGAGTTCAGCAAGCATACGACAAATTTGTCGTCACATCAGCAAACATACAAGCAATAATAACTGTTGTCCCATGTAAACAAATTACAGTATGCAAGAATCCAGATTAGCAACACATTCCCTTAAGATCAAAAATATATCTTAACATGTTTGCCTTCATTTCAGCAGTTACAACAGTATGAAAAATAATCACCAAGATAACTTACAAAAATCGGGTGTTACATAGTAAATGGTTAATTGGAAATGGCACAAAAATTAGATTTTGGGAAGATTGGTGGTTAGCCGAGGCTCCTTTAGCTCATCAAGTTCATTAGAGAGAGGTGGTTGTTCACTTTCAGTTGACCATGGGAGATTGGATTAGAGATTATTGGGAGAGATATGATTGGGGTTGGGTTTGGAAAGAATTGGATTGGAAAGGGGGATGAAGAATTTCAGGAAAGAATTATAATTTCAAATGCTAATCTTAGAGAATTACATATACATGTTGTCTAGAAAGAGGATGAGTTGATATGTTCTATGACAAAGTATGGTAGTTATTTGGTAAAAACTGGGTATGGTATAGTAAGAAATTTCCCTCCTCAACCGTTTTGGAAAAATTTATGGGATAAGAATCTTACTCCAAAGATTAATTTGTTTCTGTGGCATGTTGTCTAAAATAAAATTTTAACCATTGATAATTTACAGGTGAAAGGAATGATGATCCCTAACTGGTGTTTTTGTGCAAAAATGATAGTGAATCGAGTTCAACACCTCTTTCTTCATTGTCCTTTTTCTAGAAGGGTTATGTTTCATATTATGAAAGTCTTCTAGACTTTGTGGGTCTTTCCAGACTTTTGTTGACTGGTATAGGCAATGGATAAGTCCTTTTGTTTCTTTAAGTCTTTCTAAGGCTTGGAGTTTTGTGGTGCCTCACTTTTTATGGGGGATTTGGCTTGAAAGGAATGGCCAAATTTTTAGGGATAAATAGAAAAACTCTTTGAGGGTGGGGAGTGGTATCTTAGGTGCTCTGAGAAATAATATTTCTATTGTGAAGATTAAAGAGAAAAGTGGTTTTCCTAGACATGAGCAAGAGATTATTCAAGCCTTAGGAATCACTAACTCTGTAAAACAAGCTCCTCTGGTGAAGAATATGGGTAGAAGTAGTGCTAAATGGGCAATACCTACTGAAGGATGGATGAAATTAAATTTTTACGGAGTAGTAAAAGGAAGTACTAGTTTAGTTGCAGTTGGTGGTATTATCAGAGATGAAGTGGGTGATTTGGTTTTAGCTTATGCTTTGAACCTATTGGAAATAATTCAAATAACTATGTTGAGGCTTATGCTCTTTTAATTGGTTTACAATGGGCTAATTCTTTGCAAATTAAGAAAATTCAGGTGGAGGGAGATTCCTTATACATTATTAATGTGATGAAAGGCCTTTCTAAGCACCATATTAATATAGATTCTATCATAAGAGATGTAAAGACTATGCTTATAAATTTTGAAAATATTCTTTTTAATCACGTGTTTCGGGAAGCTAATATGTGTGTTGACACATTGGCTAATATTGGTGGTTGAATTCATCATAGAAGGTGGTGGCGGGATGAGGTGGAGTTACCCCAAAGTATGAAGGTCGTGCTAAATGCAAAAAGACAAATTCGGGCGTGAGAATAGGATATGTGACATCTTGGAAATAAATTCACCATGGGTGAGATTTTTACTCAAAATAATTATAGCGTATGTGTTGGTTTGGAGTGGTTATTTAAAGGTTTGGTTCAAATTTTTACGTAGGTTTTTCCAAGTTTGTTTTAGTAGTCGGAGTTTGAGATGGGTGGGGCTAGGGTTAGGGTTGAGCCTTCTTCATCATGAGCTTGGAAAGGGATTCCTTTCTTTGGGACTTTTTAAGGATGGTGGTATTTCGTATTTTGTTCGAGCTTCATGGGGATAATGAAGCTATCTTAAGGGAATTTTATTTGGCTTGGGATAATTTGGGTTTGTTTCTATGAGGGGTGTGAGTTTCCTGGTTTCTAAGGATTTCATTGGTAATGTGACTAAGATGGACTATGGGGATGTAAAGTGTTCAAGGATAGGTCTCGACTTCAAGAGGAAGTGCATATTTTTTTGGATAGTGATGAGAAGATCTATTTCATGGAGGATGGTATTGCTTGAAAATCTCTGTTAGGGAGGTGGGCCAAAGTTTGTTTCTACATCATGAAGTATATTACCTTGGATGGGAAGTACCGGAAGCTACATTCTCAACATTTAATTCTTTTGAACCATTTTCACAGAGAGGCGGAGAATGAGTATTCCTTTTTATTTGTTTAACTCTATGCAATTATCAGTTTAAAATTTTAAAGAGGAAAAAACGGAGGTCCTTCTTCATCAAGGTTTAATTCTTTTGTTGGTAAAGTTGGTGAAGCTGAATTTGCATACTAGGGGTGATATTCATTTGGGGGATGATTGGGAAGACCATATTTCTCTTGCCAACATGATTAGGATTAAGAAAATGAAGGAGGTGGATGCGGTGATTGATTTATAAAACCTTGCTGGGGATGCTTTGATGCGGATATGCCTAAGGAGGGTCTGGTGGAAGGAAACACATTTTTTAACTTCTTCACAAGTAAGATCGAAGCCCTCGAGGACACGGTTAGTCAGTTAAAGCTCAAAATTGGAATTTTTTGTAGGGTTTGCAGAGGAAAAATGTCGAGGTGAAAGTTTTAGAGAACAGGGTTGAGACCCTATAGGGGTTGATTGTTGGGGATAAAGGTAAAAGGAGGCAGTTGGATATCAGTTATTCTAATGAGGATTATCTCCATGGGGATGGTGTTGGTCCCAATTCACAAACTAGGGAAAAGTTTGTTTAAGACCTGGTTGCTTTAAATTTTTGTTGGCTAGTGTTGTGGTTTCAATGCTACGCTTTTTTGTTTTTGTTGGGCTCTATTTGGGTCAATTCCTTTTTTACTCTTGCTGGTTTGTAATGTTTTTTTGATAGATATTTTTTGTTATAGTGGATCCTTAATGTAATATCTTATGTAATAGGCCCTTGGAGCCTTTTTTCTAATTATTATCTATCAAAAATAAGCACATAAGTTGTTAGCTGAACCATTATCAATAAGAACTCGTTTAATACAAGTGGTGCTAACAATAATAGTGATGAGAAAAGGCGAGCACAGATTTATTTTAGCAAAATGTGACATCCTCATCAATGAAAGATATGGCATGTGACAAATTATGAGGAGACTATATGAGGTGTGTAAATTCTACCATCGAGTTATTACTTTACTGTGTGAATGAAATGAAGGGCTACTTCTAGTGTTTGGAAAACGTTAGGCACATTATGCAATAATTCATAAAGAGAAATCTTAGCGGTTATATTTTTAAGTTGTTCAATAATGTCATCCCTTAGAAGTTGTAGGGGGAGTCACCAAAGTAATGGGTGTAAGAATAGTAGCGGGTAGAGTCTGTAGGAGGATTAGGACAATTAAGGCAGTAGTTACTACAAAGTGAGGAGGATTTTGAGTATGCACTTGCATGAAATCGGCGCGTAATGTTTATACCAGAAACTTTAGTGGGTGTGAAAGAAGGATAAGATGACCTGAGACATAATAGAGAAGAGAAAAATAGCCCTAAGTAGAAGGTAGTGTCAAACGTGGGGTTCACCAAAATGATTAACTAAAATTTAGAATTAATTCAAGTTAATATAATATCAATAACAACAAGAAATATGAGATAAGTAAACAAAGAAAGTGAAACAAGCAACTAAGGAAATAGAAATGTGAAAACCTAGTGAGAAAAGAGGGTTAGAAAGATCTTACCTAATTTGATGAAGGTTCTAGACTATGCCATGCCGCAATGTGAACCAGACAATAAGAGGAGAAAACAATCACATAGAAGCCTAAAAATCATAGATCCAAGCTCTTTGGCTGGACTAGAGCGTCTAGATATGGACAATGGCACTCGTGGGTGCCCCAGTACAGAAAATAACCTAAAACCATCCTCTAAGGTGTTTTTGGATGTTCACATGTGTTCTCTTCTTATCACACTAACTTCCCCGAACTTCGTCGATGTTTTAATACCCGTAATAAGGAATCGCCCCGCAAAACTACAATATGAGCGTCGAATCCCTAAAAATGAAAGATTCATATGAAGGGGTCGGACTATCCTTGGTAGCCATAATGGTGGACTTATCGAGTGTTTTTCTACATCATAGACCCAATGTAGTTCTATGTGTGTGTGTGTAATCATGCCCCAAGTGCTCTAGTGTCAGTCACACTTTGTGAAAGTGGCGAGCAATAACTATGTGTAGAAATGTAATAAAATGGTGGATGGAATAGAATAAACTTCCCTCCTATATAGTATGATGCAGATGAACCAGTCTTGTGCCTTGTGATGGAGTTAGATGGATGAAAATGGAGCCTTTGATGGATGCAACCTTAAGTGATGATAGTAGTGCTTAGTGTTTGGTCCCTAATTATGGTCTCATAACTTTATATTTACATGGTTCTCTTGATCCAATTTCGCTATTAACTCGAAAAGGTCGACCACCAAAAATATAGAAAGCTCAAATGGCTAGAAAGTTCCCAAAAAGTAAGTGGCGGGAAAGTGTAGAGGGATCGGGGTGCCCCAAATAGGACCAAGGCACCTAGGGCACACCATCGAGGAGATAAAATGACGCCAAATGGAAAAACTGATTGGGTGAGTACATGCGGGAGGTCAGCAATGATGACAATAAGAAAAGTAAAATGGCCAAAGTACATGGGTTAATTAGTACTTTCTTCACTCAAAAACCATATGAATAGTAGTATGATACAGTGACTAAATAATGTCTAAAGTGCATGATTTTTTTTTACAACCAAAAGGTAAAAGAGACCCAAAGAGTAAGAAAATGATAGAGAGGTTTAGGAGCACCTGGGTGCTTCCATCCTAACGAGCGCTAGTGTTTGAGGCCACAAAAGATGAATTAGTCAATTATAGGAAGAGATGTAAGGTATATAAATCCAATAAAAGTGTAAGAGATAACACAAAAAGACCCAAAAGAATATTTCAACTACTAGTTTTCTTACTTAGGAATCATTTATACATTAGTATGTTTTATGAACTATAAATGTACTCAAGTGCATATATTTTGTGTCAACATTTTTCCCCACTTTATATTGTTTAGTGAATACTTGATAACATAAAGTATATAGAAGATGTGTACCTTGTGATCTTGTAGAGAAGATTGTAGTCGATAGTGTGCCGAGTGGACAATTGAAGTGTGAAATGATAGAAATGTGAAGCATGGAAACTAAGAAAAGGACATAGACCCTAGGGGTAAAGTGTATGCATAGTAGTTTGATGTTTGAACTTGTGCTTGCTTATGTGATTTGCTTCTTGTTTCTTATAAGGACAGGACCTACAAAAATAAGAGTGAGAAATATGTCAAAGTTCGTATATGAAATATCATAGTAATATGTGTATAATTATGTAAAAATGTGTAAAGGAAAGAATTCACCTAATGTATAAGAGAGTAAAGGATAGAAATTTTCCGTGTTGTGCTTTAGAGATGTTGTTGGATTTTGATGTGTTGTTGCCAAAGGTGATTTTTGTAGATGATCTCATGCCAAGAGCAATTTTTTGGGCGATCTCACGCCAAAGGCAAGTTTATTGGGCGATCTCACACCAAGAGAAGAGGGTTTGTGAGAGAGATCTAGTTTTTCTTTCCTTCCATGATGCTTCCCAATAATCACCATTGCATATGGTACGTCCCTAATTTGTTCTTGTTATAATTGAAATGTACTTGATAGAATGAATTTTGTAACCGAAGGCAAGTGCCTGATACCAGAGAATTGTCTTGTAAACTGTTGGAGATTATGTTGAGCTGAGAAATTAACTGTTCGTGCCTCTAGGACACAAGTATGTAGGGGGACACAAGCACCCACTACTATTGTCTAAGATTGGGCACTAGTGTCTTATTTGTATCTGTGATCCAAGTTTGATTTTGGAATATTATGTAACTATGTTCCTATGTCATTTTTGTAATGTGTTATGTTGTTCTAAAAATCTGAGTTATTGTAGAGGGGTGATTTGTTCACTGATAGATACCCCCTCATTTTGGGTGTATGCGACAATTTTAGAAGAATGTGGTCCAAAGGAGAGGAGCCGATATTGATTTGAAGTGGATACCTCGTAGGGGTAGGTGATGTGCATGGTAGAAAACAAGGCACATGCAAAAAAGATAGGGTAGTAACAAGTGTTAGTAAAATGAGCTAGCATGTAATAGAAGGTAATGTAACAAGAAACTAAGAAAACAAGATGGACCATAAAAAGTAGATTTTATACATGGGACATCACTCACAATGTCATAAGACAATTAAGGTTGAAGCATCTAAAGGAATACAATGAATAAGAAAGACATAGGGCATAGCTTGCAAACAATAAAGCAATCGATAGAAAACAAGAAGTGGCAGATAATCATGGTTGCATTGATCCTGCAAGGAAAATGCTACACATGATGCACTCATTAACATGTTATAAATATATGTAGTATGTTCAAAGCATGTATATATCAAAAAAAGTAAGTAATAATGAAAAAAATTAGTAAATATTCAAACAATATGACTTGTGATGTATGGAGTATAAGAATAGAAAAAGTATATTCCCAGGATCCTCGGTAGGGACTAGTACATAGAATTTTCAAGCATCGTGCATCGTGTAAGAATCTATAAAATTTCTGCATTCACCTCAAGATACCAGTGAACATGCATGTGTGTATAGAAATAGATAATGACATGTTAAGTATCCAACTATCATAGGAAATAAAGTGCAATATGTAAATAGTATAAGGTAACAAGAGAAAATGTAACCAATATGTATATAAATGTTGTGTGAGTGTGATGATGTGTTACAAGATGAAATATGTGAAGATAAGGGGGCTTGTTGACCCCAACGAATGTGTGTGTGTGCGATTAGGTTCAATTATAAATGCTCCCTCAAAAGTCAAGAACGGACCATAGAACACAAGTGTGTTATTGCGAAATGAAGGTGATGTATGCAATTAAGAGTAGATGCTAAGAAATATGTATTGTGAAGCATTGAGCGTGAAGTGTAGCATGGGTAGATGGTGTGAGGTTCATTTAAGATGTGGACCCTCAATAATCAAGTATGAACCATGAAACTAGAGTGTGTCATCGAATAATGAATATATTGTGTGTGATTAAGAGTAGATGCTAGGAAAGATGTATTATGAAGTATTGAGCATGAAGTGTATTAAATAATCTATGAGATAGAAAAAAATAGTGATGGAGGGGGAGAAAAGGTACAATGCCCCCAAATGTGTATATTAAGAGCTACTGGAAAATAGATGTGATCATCGTGAGCAAGCATATTTAGAGTATGTACAGTAGTTAGTATGTGTATCATGAATAGCAGGATCTATAAGTAAGCATGAGGAGAAAATCATGTATTGAGTGGGATAGGAGCATAGATAGATGTAACAAGGTGTGCTCATAGTGTAGATAAGAGAAAGTGTTGCTAGAAATATTGACATGAATTGTAAAGAAAAAGATGTGTATATGAGTAGTATGGATATACAATTTGTTGATTAAAATGTACAACTATGGGGAGAGTTTGATTCCCCCAGTGTGCGAGTGATGGATATGTATGTGATGATGTGAGAGGTACTATTCCATGATGGTGGAGTTTGAAATGTATCTCATCCATCAATATAAGCATTAGCTTGATCAAAAATAGGAATTATGTGTTTAATTGGAGGAGGTTGGTGAGGCATATTGTCCTATGGCAAGGGAATTGGTGACTCTAATTTTTATTTTAGTTACATATTTGGGATTGGTAACACTACAGATTACTTAATAGGAAGAGGTAATGGGGAAGGGACTTCTAAGGATGGTATCACATTGGGTTGGATAGGTGGATCTTGAATTACTAGAGAATGAACATTAGTAATTATGGCGTGATGCTCACTAGACATGGAGGGATCAGATTTGGGATCCCATTGGGGTTTAGTAATTGGAGATGAGTGTGGAGAAGAATGATGTGTAGAAAATGAAATGAGACCCTCATGCTCCAGATGTCAGATTTTTTGTTCTAAAGCATAGCAATTTTTGTCACAATGTTCATTAATCCCATGATAATTATAATATGGTCTACTTTTGTAATGAATGACTTGGGTACGAGGTTGGTAATGACTAGGTAAGAAAGTAATTAAGTGATTATTGAGTAGTGTGAATAATATATCATGTTGTTTAGCATTCTGATCAAACTGGAGAGGTGTTTGTTGTGGTAAGACCTTGACCTCGCTTGTATGGGCACATGTAGTAGACATGGTATCGGGATGAGACGTAGAAGAATAACTAGCATGGGTATGAGAAGCAGCCTTGAGATGTTGTATTTTAGTTGTGAGGGATGCAATCATGGTTTCCATAGCTTGAAATTTGTCTTGAAATAAATGGTGTAAAGATTGAATGGACTTGAAGATGGATTGATTGGTTGTGGTATCGGGATCGATAGGTTCATCGGATAGATGATTGAAAATAGTACTTATAATGAAGGTGGATATTGTAGGGGAGGTACATAGTGTTTAGGATTTTTGGAGAACATATTTGCAAGGTGGGTGCATTTGAATTAATTGATACAAGGAGACTTGAGGAACCTTAGGAGCCATGAAAGAAAAGGTAATGTGTGAAATAAGAGCCCTAGAAAGATAAGACCAAGGATGAAACCCTAGGAAGACCTATGCAGATCAAAGGTATGATAGACAATAGATGGAAATATGAACCTTGATACAACTAGGGTTTGGGTTTGCGAAAGAATAAAACCAGAGAATATGCAAAAAAAAAGGATCTGAGTTTTCAATCAAGAGTTGGAGCTCACCAAATGATTTAATTTACATTTAATTAAATAGAATTTTAGAGTAAATATTGTAATGAATGATGTACAAGTGATAAAATATAGTAAGACATAAAAAATAAGAATGTACAATATAAAACCCTAAGAAATGGAGAGACAAAGGGTGACTTAGCTGATTTCATGTAACTTGGAGATGATATGGGTAGGAGAACAGTTAAAACGGACTAGAAACAATGTCATTAAGTCTCACTGGAGGTTCTGGAACTCATAAATGTGTAGGAAAAAAACACCCATAGGATGATAGGAGTGCTCAGGTGCTAGTGACTGATCTAGGCGTTAGTCTTTAGTCGGTGCCTAGTTTATGTCCTTTTATGTGCATGAGGATCTTCATTGTTAGTTTCTTGTTGTTGCTCCGATTTTGATCCTAGATCGTCTATTTGTACCTATAATCTGCAAAACAATTATCTACCTACACATTTCCACAAACGACATCAAATTTAATTTAAAAGATGCATAATGTAGATTCAAATCGCATCGACGGTCCCCTAAAGATTAAACTTAGTACGAGTGCTACACTACATTTCATACCCCATGTAGTTCTATGTCAATGTGTGTGTAATGATGCCCTAGGTTTCCCTTGTGCAACTTGTACTATGATAGTGGGATAGATATAGAATTCTCCAAGTATTAAAATGTGTGTGATGGAATAAAGAGAACTTTCCCTCCTATGTTGTGTATGCAAAGTGATGCATCCATTGTCTCTTGTATGAGTGTTCTAGATGGATGCCTTTGAAATGCTCTTATTCCTTTAAATGCAAGATTAGGTGATAGTAGATAATTATTAGTGCTTGGCCTTTGATTTATAAAATTAAATAAGTGTATATATATGATTCCCTTATTTGAATTTTGTAGTTTACAAATCTGAAAGGCCGGCCCAAAAATGTAAAAGGTGACCAAAAAGTAAAAGAGACCTAAAAGAGTAAGAAAAGAATAGAGAGGGTTAAGAGCACCCATGAGGGACAAGAGCTCTTGGGTGCTTCTATCCTAACTGGGCACTAGTATCTGAGGCCATAAAAGATAAATCAGTCAAGTATAGGTGAATTTGTAAGCTATGTAAGGCCAATAAAAGTGCAAGAGATAAAACAAAAGATTCAAAAGAAGTTGTCAACCACTAGTTTTATTTCTTAGGAATCATGTATACATTAGTATGATTTAGGACCTATAAATATACCCAAGTGTATAGATTTTTTTTTCTAGAAGTACCTCTTGAAAATATTTGGCCATTATGAGATCCAAACCACCCGTTAACAAGTTTGTAGACACAATGGCCTCTCTCGCCTCTCTCATCCCTTTATCACTAGATGATTCCAAACTCTTTGTCTTCAAGAACAAATTGAATCATTCGTCTTATACTAACATTGATCTCCCAACCATCAATCATATAGAAGATAGCCAATCGACAATTAGTATACTCAATCATACGATTATCTTTCCACTAGTAAAATACCTTTGGATCTATCCAAAAATGGTAAAATATCTTTTCAACAACATGCATCCCACTACGTCATATTATAGGGTATTTATCCTTTACAAAAGAGGATTTGATGGTGCTCCTCCGGTTGTAGAAAAAAATCACACACTTGGGTAAATTTCTAGGTCTTAACAACATACTTGCATTTACTTGATTCCTAAGCAAGAAAACTAGTAATTTACAACTATCTTTGGCCTCTTTGTTTTGCTTATTGTCTTCTTTCTAGTCTTACACACCCTACATCCATGTCGATCTTTAATTGTTTATCTTTTATCACTTCGAAACCAATGCCCAACGAACATCGGCACCCAAGTGCCCTCATCCCCTTTAGGTGCCCCTAACCCTTCTCTATCTTACGCATTTCTTTTGGGTCTCTTTTATCTTTTGGGAATATGATTTTCTTATGGGTCAGCCTTCTAATTGTCAATTATGAAATTCAACCAAGGGAATACTATAAATATAATGCTATGTGATCAAAATAAAGGACCAATCTCTAATAATTTATTATCATCACCTAAGGTTGCATCCAAAGGAATATACGAGCATCAAAGGCATCCATCTAGCACTCAGTCAAGGGACAAGGGACTATATTTTTTGCATACACTTCATAGGAAGGGGAATTTCATTTTTCCATCCACACATCTATTTACATTGGTACATCTAGCTATCGCTTTGTTATAAAGTGCATTGGAAAAAAGTGCTTCTGAGAACAATTCTATCACACATGCACAAGAACTACATGGATTCTGAGATATAGTGCAGCGCTCGGTCATAAGTTCACTCAGTCGAGTGGCCCCCAGGGTTAGTCCGAATCACCATATTGTATCTTTTATTTTTTGGGATTTAATGTAGTTTGAAATTTTTTCAGATCTTCATCTCTTTGTAGGTAATATGAGGATTTTTTTATCATCCAAAGGTGACATACAAGTGACCAATAGTGGCGATCTTGTAACACCCGGAAAAACCAGTTACGAGCTCCCGCATGGTCACGGATGCCTAACATAGGTCTCGATGCCCAAGAACCCTTGTCCCATTCCAGGCGCCCTAGTCAAGGCTCGTCCAATAGTTCTATAATTTATCGTGCACAATTGTGATAGTATTCCCTTCTTATTTATTAGTTCATCTAGCCTGCCAGTCCTAACATCAAGCATAAATCGAGATAAGTCCTCTCTCTGTCTCTCTTGCACTTAAAGTTTCATATTTATCTAACTTATTACTTATGTCATCTATATTCCAAAATATGTTTATCATTTATTTATCATACATGACTTTGTAATTAGGTTTTTACAAATTATATGTTTGTTAATCATTTGGTGAACCCACATTTTAATGCACTTGGATCATTCTTTTTCTTCTCTCATGGCTCCTAATAATCCTCTAATCTCATTGCATGACTTGATTTAAATGAAACCACCTTACAGAGATGTTATTCAAAACTTCATAGGCACTATGTATATCCCTCGTAATATGCCACCCGCTCAAGTAAGTGCCATTTTTATTGTCTATCTGATGACTCTATTTCTCCTAATCCTCCATCCAATCAACCTATCCTAGAGTCCATCCAAGATTTACATTCTTTATTTCAAGACAAAATTCAAGCTATGGAAACAATAATTACATATCTTAAATCTGAAATCCAACATCTCAAGGATGCTTCTCAAGCTCATGCTAGTTCTCCTTCTACATCTCATTCTCCTCATCCTAATTCTATGTCTTCTACATGTGCTCATATCAGTGAACCTCAAGACTTACCACTCCCCACACCTCTCAAGTTTGATCACAATGCTAAGAAACATGATATTCTTCCTCAACTCCTCACTCATCAATTGATCAACTTTCCATCTACTCATTGCTATCATCATTATCATCTTGCAAAATATCAAGGTCATCCATATTACAATTATCATCGAATTAATGGACATAATGACAATTATTTTTATGCTCTAAAACAAAAAATTGGCCACCTTAAGCATTATGGTCTCATTTCATTTTCTACACAAAATGTTGCTACATGTTCATCTCCAATTGCTACATCCCACTAGATCTAAATAATATTCATATTTGTCTCATGATCATCATGTCATCACTTCCAAATTTCCTTCTTCAATCACTCCAAAGCCTCTTATACAACCCAATCAAACTAGTAAATCACCTCTAAAGTTTTTTCCTCCATCACCTCTTCCTACTAAGTCATCTACGGCATTACCAAGTCAATTTAAGCAACCACCTCTCAAAATCAGCCCATTCTCTTTTCTTATCCAATCAACCGTAGTGATATCGATCCCAAATAAGCAACCACTCACTAAGAAAGACCAACAAACTCTAGAGGGCCTCTTTTGAATTCCTCCTTTCAACCTAAAATCTAGCCCTGATACTACTCTTTCTCGTAATCAAAATTGTGATAACATTATGCTTTCTTATGATACATTCCAAACTCTATCACCATCACCATTGTCTTTCTTACATCGTCACATAGCTCTCCATCATTGACGAGACTTTGGGGCATTACACTTCCCCTCTTATAGCACTATCTATTGTCTCCAATTATCTACTATCACACTTAATGCTTTGAGATTGATGATTGATCTTTCTAAGCACTTTTAAACCCTTTGATACACACATTATATCATCATTACCCTATGACACACTCTATTTCCATGGCCCATACTCGATTTAACTACTACGGTGAAAATTTTAAGGGTCCCTTTGAAAAAAGCCTTAGAAAATATTTGGAGAATATTGGTAAAACCACTTTCGCATGTATGGTGAATTGCAGGAAAATTTGTTTCATGTGGAAGGTGATTTTTAACATGATTGTGGAAATTTTTGGGCCTTATACATTGGCGTGCCTTGCCTTATGATGCGGAAAAAATAATATATGACACTAGATGGGCATATTATAAATACTACCAAGCAGTAGCATTCTCCATGCTAGATGTCGATAGCTTTCTACATGCTACTGGTTGGTATCTTGTAGAATGCTACCGCATTGCAGCATACTGATTGCTCTTGGTCGGTAACATTAAATATCATATCGACCAAGAGCACATTTAATGCTATCATCAATGGCATAAAGGTTGTTGTCGGTCGTTGTATTAAACTTGATATAAATACATGAATGTAGTCATTTTCAATCCACACAATAGAGAGAATCCAGAGCATAAGATAAAAAAATCTAAAAATAAAACTTGAACGCTAAAGGATAGCTACAACCAGAATTTTAGAACAAATTGAAAAAATGCCAAGAAGAAAGAATACGTCCGAGAGAACCCAAGACCCCATTGCGCCAACAATAATTATGAATAATTTTTTGTTCAAGAGCCTGGCATTTCCTCAATTGTACACATTTTTAGAGGATCCTAATGTGTTTTCCCAATGGATTGAAGTGGACAGTTTCACAGGGCTAGTGTATATGCCTAATTTTGGATAGACCAGAAAACACTTAACAATCTTCTACTCAACTACGACACTTACACTTTCACCTTTCATTATCAACTCCTATCTCATGAAAATTCATTTGTACCATCACCTGATGACATTGAGCGTCTCATAGGACTACCACACAAATATGTGGATCCTATCATGATGAAGGTTGTTTTATCAGATGAAGAATGCAAGTATTTGGAGTCTAGTTTTCAATTATCTATTGATGCAATTACAACTGTTATTGCTTGTAAGTTTATTTTCTATTTTACAACATTACATTTTCATTATTTTCAATTTAACAAAGTTTGATTATGTTTAAAATTCACTACTAACAAAATGCTTCTCCTTATTGTATTGACAATTACAGACTTCCCAAAACCCTTCAAAAAGAGGGATTCAACTCAAGGATTTCAGTCACCCATTTCGTAGGCCGTGGTGCAGTTCTTCCAGGCCATAATTATTTTACAAGGTCGATATACAAATATTCCATGGTGGGCTTTAGCGTATATCGTTCGCACCTTATGTGGGCAGAAATTTGACTAGTGCAGCTTCTTATCCTCTAGGATAAGATCTGATTTGGAAAATATTCATTTGAATGATAATGTTACCATCAGCTCAACAAATTTTATTCTTGGTTTATATTATGAATCTCTCTATAATTTATGTGGCACCTCTCCTCGACAACAATGCATTCAAAGCTAACAACTTTGTTGTTAACACTAACAATTGAAGAGCAAGAGGTGAGTCCCAATTTTTGATTAGATGGTTTTTAATTATTATTTTTTTATTATTGTAATATTTATCTTTTAAAATTAATTAACAGTTTACTATTAAATTATCATAGAAGATAGCAATTCTGGTGCATCATGAAGGGAAGTTGTTATCAAAGGTCATTTCCCACTAGGTTCAAGATATTTTGTTACTATTTCGACGATCAACAAACAGAGGAGGAAACCCCTCCACATTCTGCTAAAAAGATGAGGAGTTCCATAAACCCTCAAACTCAAACATCCAAAATACCACAGGCATTAATCGTAGGTATTTTAATTTATGATGTATATATGTTTCAAAATGTTTGAAAATAAATGTAATTAATTATTTAAAACTTGTATGTGTTTCAAAATTTCTTGCAATTTATATTTATTTGCTGCAGAAACCTCTAGCAGAACAAGATTTTATTAACGGATTCAAGCACAGGAAGTAGAAATATATTCAATACCTCACTCTGTGGCCCCAGGTTTGAATCTCTTATTTTTATATTTTTTTTGATATTTGTTGAAATAAAAATTCAACAAGCTAATAAATATTTAATTCTTAATTATATTTTAGATCACACTTTGTACGGATGAAAATGAACACATGATCTTCAACCGCACTTGACCCCCAAGATCGTGTCAGAACAGCCGATGTTGAATGTGTGTGGCTAACTATATGAGGATAAGTGACTAAGATCTGGTAGTGTGATCTCCTAGTATCCAAGTTGACAAAGGGAGATTTAGAGGCTATGAATGGGTAGCATAAATTCCCTATGGTTTGTTTACCTAACTTGAATCTAAGTGCTAAACTAGTTTGAAGTGTCCATGTAAACTGAATGAAATTAACAATCTATGTTACTGCTAAAAGAAAAGTAATCTAAACAAATCACAAAACTGAAATATTATAATCACAAACAACAATTTGCTTCTATTCTAAATAATTAAAATATTTCTACACTAAAACTAAACAAGCGAGATAACTTGGTGTGGTTATTCACCTATGTTGAGTGTATTGAATCTAAACTAATTTAAAACAAGAACTTTTCCAAATGATCTATGATATGTAGACAACCTCCTACAAATATTCTCTCCTTCAGATCCACAAGGATGGGAAGAAGAGGATCCGTCACCGGGGGTTGCTATGAAAGATTCAAACCCTCTTGGAAATTAACTAATTACTTGAAAATGAAAGGAAATTGATTTCTACTCTATTTGATATGATGTAACAATGATAAATTGTAAGAATGAAGGAAATCAAACAAAAATCCAACCTAGAATTCACATAATAGAGGTAAATCCAACTGTGTAGTAATTTTTCCCCTCAGTTTGTTCCTTTCTTTCTTCAAGTGTTCATGTGATTCCAAGGGATTGGGAATGTAAGAACAACAGTAGGAGGATGGTGCTTGAGCAATGGTAGTTTGATGATGAAGTCTGAATGTAATGCAGGTAGAAGAGAGATAGCACAAGAGATCAGAGTTTGGCTATGCAATTCCTATCAAGATTGAAGCAACAATATAATGCAAGATACACAAAATTCTCGAGTCATTTTCTTGAATACAAGCATGGAATATATAGGAATGGAGGATGGTAGGTGCCTTCATGTACAAGGAAATAAGGAGCAGTTCCAACCAATTAAATCTATTTTAAAAATAGGAGGAAGGATAACCAAGCAATAAAAGCTAATTTTAGAAAATTCAGCTCACGAATGCATTCAAAAAGCAAAATTAAGTGAAATATCACATGTCAAAACATGCATGAAGAGTTCTAGAAAAAGTGGGTTCAGACCGCCACCATTCTTGGGCGGTAGTTTGAGAACTTCTACCTAGGCGGGTGGTAGAACGATCTTGGCACACTTAAGGCCAAAACAAGAACAAAAAGAGGCGGGTAAATGGAAAAATGCATGGAAAATTTAGGTAAGGTCATCTAAGCTAAAAATATACACTGCAAATGGGTTTTGGAGCTCGAACACCTTTTTGAAAGGATTTTGAATCATCATTGGGGATTTTGTAACCATTTTCCGATAATATAGCACATGTAATTTTGGGTGTGTACATATTTCCCCCTTGGAGAAGCATCTTAGCCATGAAAATGTGTAAAATGTAGAGTCCGAGTATGGCGTTCCCTAAATGGGGAGTTAGAAGCTATACCTAACACGCCCATGTGTCAAAATTTTGTTGTCCAAACTCTCGCTACCTGTAAAAATGAAAATAAAATTAAGTGTAGATAGATAAAATATCAAAAAATAAATCACTAAATTAAAATGACAAGAGGACTTACCATCTGTGTGGGGGATGTAGAAATATACCTACGCCAACACACTTCACCCTATGAACACATGCACTCAAAATAAATTTATATATAATATATATATATATATATATATATATATATATATATATATATATATATATAAACTCATTTTCAAATTCATTTGTGCATACCAACTTGGTGATTTTTGAGCTCTGGGCCCATGGTGACCATTTTTCTTTTTTGAGTATGGTTGAATTGGAATGGATTTGGGAATGGTATTTTGCATTAGGATTGTCCCTTTGTGTTTGAATACTTTTGAGAAAACTCCTAAGAAATTTCGTAACTAAGCGGTCATAAGGGGCCTCAAAGAGGCGGATAGGTAGAGTGCCTTTATTGCTTAGTCTCCATTTTATGAGGCATATTTGATTTTTGGTATTTCATGCTCATTGTGAGCATTTTGACCGTACCTAGTGTGTGATGGAATTGTAAAAACTATGACACACCATGATATGTACATATATCTCTTTTTGGCTTGGTTATTCCTTACATAGAGTTGTCTTACATTGATGATTTGATTCATGTGTGTACTCTTAGATGTTTATAATTTCTGATTTTCTATGCTTTTCAAAATGAATGCAGTGGATATGAATGCTAACAGAATGATTTCTTTTGTATTTCATAATGTTGATATATGATGATGTGAACACAATGTGATGTTTGAATTTTAGCTTCTTTAAGAAATATTTGATACTTCATATTGTCTTGGAAAAATGTGGTGATACAATGATATGATAAGTAAATGTAATTTCCCCACTCCTAACTCCACGCAATCAGTAGGATGCAAGGGCTCAACACCAAGAGCCGAAAAGGGTGCAAGTTAAGAAAAATTATTGAATGGTAATAATGATGAAAATACAATGGTTTGACAGACCAAATTGGGACACTACAACCTTACCCTACTCAAGCTACCTCATAGTTTAGAATGTGAATTGCTTTGTAGTTTATCTAGACTTGGATCCGTAGATGGCCACTTGGTTGACAAAATCTATTTTGGGGTTTTAAACTCTTTTGGAATTTTGGACATCTAACTCACTTTGTTTTTTACTTACGATTTCATAATATTTGACTATGTTGTTTCTAACTTTCAATTTTATCAAAGAGACCCCCACACCTTGCCACATGCTACTAGTAGGAAGCGTGGACTCATCACCATGGACAAGGAAAATATGAGTAAGGGAATTTCCCTCCTTTCCCAACCCTACATCACAATAAGAGATGCATGATCAACATCAAAGGTTGGTAGGCAAAAGAAATGTGTAAAAATAAATTTTCTATGGATTTGCATTTGACTTCCTCATCTAGGAAAAATGTTTAGTATGTTCTTATTTCTAAAGATATGTTTATGGGATAGATGTGACACCATGAAGCTTCTAGAGAATAGACTATAGGCAAAGATACCTAATCTAGAAAGAGACTATAAGCAAAAACCAAGTATGTAGGCCTTGGTATGATCACGGTCAAAACTTTGTCTTTTCTTGTTTGGATCAATGAAATGATTTGAAAACAATTGATGATACCATGAAAATTTGAAGAGATGTGATTTGAATCTTTTGCCAATGTTTTTAGAAGTTTTTAGGAGTTTCTATAAGAATAAATCCCTTTATCACGAATTTTACAAAATGAACAGGCGGATAAAAATGCAATGCAATGCAAAGTAATGTACATATGGAAATACATGTGAAACTACATGTCATGATTCCTAAGGTGAAGAAATTCGATGAATATCAAATTCTTCACCCCTAAAAGTACACAACGGAGAACCATTATCCTCAAAAATTCCGTTCTCTTGACAAGGGCCTACCATTATGGGTTTAAACTTACAACCCTTGCCCATAAGTGTATATGTCCAATCATTAAAATCATTTTTCTGAAAGAGGCATTCATGCACCTCTTTGTCACGTTCTTAAGACATGGTGTGTGGGTGAGCATGACTATGTTTCTCGGCCTTGTTTCCTATGTGGAGTGTTGTGTTTATTTGTGACACTTGTTGAATGATGAGTTGTTTCCCATGGATATGGAAAACTTAGTTTCAAACGCACATGGGTTGAAACCAGGGTTTAGAATAGAACAACCCCTAGAGATGGTTTTGATGGGAATTGTTTCAATATCAAATTTCCCTTCTTCATTTGTTAATTCTATCATGTTCACACCTAGGCCTAAGTCGTCGGAGGGAAGAGATGCTAAACCGAGAAGACTACCCATTCCCTGTGGTTCAAAATGGGAGGAAGATCGATCATCACTCTCTAAGAGTTTCATAATTCTGTTGTGGTTTTAGTGGACATTGTTTCCACAGATATTGATTTACCCTTATCTATTTTTGCCACCTCAAATGTTTTTGGGTCAATGACTTCAACCTTTGGAACGTTCAGGGTGATTGGGACTAACTCTTTCATTGGAGGTGGTTTATTCAATTGATTCACAGGAAGCTCATACTCCGTATGGAATCCTTTCTTCTTCTTGATGTTTTCTAAGTGTATATTGAAGGGCTTAGGATCCCCTTGAGTAATGAAGACCTTCCCCAAATGGAGGAATCTAATCTCTTGGAATAGGGTAGAGGGATAGCCTTCATTCGATGAATCCAAGGTCTCCCAAGGATCATGTTATAACTTGTTTCCTTTTCATAATGTAAAAATCTATCAAGATGGATTTTGGACCAAGTGTGACTGGAAGAACTATGGTTCCAATTGAGGTCACTTTAAGACTGTCGTATCCTTGTAACATGTTTCTTGTAGAGGAAAAATTTGTCTCTCCATATCCCAACTTCTGAAAGAAAGAGAAGGGAACAACATTTACAACAGCCCCATTGTCAATCATGGCTCTCTTAATGCAATTGTTGTAAACCCAGAACTTGTAAAAATAAGGCAGGATCACCTCTTCGGGAAATTTTAGTGTCAGATGGCATCTTGTCTATATCAAAAACAAACCTAGTATCCCTATCATTATGTCCCTGGAGGATGTATGTCAAATTCAATATGATTTATTTGAGTGTTAGGAGGTGGCGTAACATGGATTAGATGACCAAGACCTAGTGCATTGAGCAACGCAGAAATGATGCGTAGGTGAATTCTTCAACAAATCTAGAAACAAAATGTGAGAAAAGGTCTTGTTCAAATCTGATATTAAATCATAGGCTCCTATTGGTTTTGAGATTGTAGGAACGTCATCCTATGGGAAGGAAATATTGGGTAGGGGTTGTGAAATGTACTCCTTTGTCTAAGTTGTTGCATTAATTTCACGCTCAACCTCTAGCTCAACTAATCCCAAGATTTTTGTGTTATCGTTTGAACCAAGGTTAGGAGCGACCCAAGAGTTATTGGAAGTTAAGGCTTCATGGTCATTTTTTCCTATAGGAATTCCTTTTTTTGTGTTTTGAATTCACCTTGAAATTATTAGGATACGTAGGGAGCGGATCTTGAAAAATGATCACATTAGCATCGAGGAGCTATAGGTCCTTTATAGTCGATTGCGAGTTTGTTTCAGGATTTGCTAGAACATGTCTACGAAAGAGTTGCCTTTGGTTTTCAAGATGTCTTTGTAGAAATTTGTTGCAATCACAACAAATCCTATCATCATGCCCTCAACCTTATGGAAACCACAAATATAGGTTAGGTCGTAATCTCTTAGTCTTTAATAAGCGTCTTATTATTTTTTATTATAAACTCGATTGTAGTTTTGAAATTGGTTTTTATAACATGATTCATTGCCCCTTGGCCGAGTTTTGATACTGGTTTGGACCTTGGGTTTCATTTTTTTATGATGGATGATTTACATCGACCGTGTTGACAGAATATACAAGTGTTAGGGCCTCTTTGATTTCCTGAGTTTTTGTTATTGTTAGTGTTTCATTGTTTGGAAGACTAGCATTCTTGGCTTGATTAGTAGCACTATTTGTGGTAGCACCATGATTGCGATTCACACCTTTAGGTCCTTGGTTGTTGGCACCATTGTTTTGATAATTTTCATTACTTTGACTTGGGGATACCAATTTCCCATTGGGACCATAGATCTTACGCCCACTATCTATAGAGGCTTGATCAATCCAAAGCGCTCCTTCCAATACTTCCTCATAACTATGGAAAGGAAACTTTTGGACCTCTTCCTTAGTCTCTTGATTGAGCGAGTGAAAGAAAAGATCACAAAGTTCCATCTGGTCCATGTTGGGTGCGCTTTGAGAGGAATAACGAACTTGGTGCCATCTCTAGATGAAATGGGTGACATATTTATTTTCTCCTATCTAATATGTAGAAACTCCCTAATCCCTGTACACAACAACTTGTTCATTTCAAATGCTTTGATGAACTCAGAAACAATTTGTTTGAAGGAATGTATAGAAGCTTCTTATCCTATAATACCAATCCAATGTGATTCCTTTGAGAGTCTTTAGAAATATCTTAGCCACCACAACATCCCAAGGAAGTAATTCCCTAATAGCAGTAGTGTAGGCCTTGATATGAGCATTCGGGTCTCCTTCTCCCTTAAATTTTGGAAGATCCGGAAATGGGCGCGAAAGCATGACACCACGTATAGTGAATTAAAGAGGCTCCTTTAAGTACTAAGCATATGTACCCATTGCGTAATATTCCACCATCGAAGATCCTTGATGAGGAGGTAGAAGAGGAGGAGTTGGATAAGATGCATAATAAGCATTGAGGGGAATGTATGGGGTCCTTTAATATGGCATGTAGGTAGCGGGAATGGTATATGGGTCCATTTGGGGAGCTTTTGAATACATATGCATGTAATTTGGGATGGTTTTAGGATATGGACTATCGGGCGCAAAACCAGGGAACGTTGCATTTCCTATTGTGGTGGCATTCAACAACACACTTTCAGCAAGCCCTTGCGTAGGATAAGCTTGAGAAGGATGAGGACCCATCCCTAGTGTGTCTAACCCCGTGAGAAGATCATCTGGATTTAAATGAGTCGGAAACCTTTTTGTACATGATATTGTGTTGGTTTCTCATTGGAAGGGATGTATCATTTGTTGTCAATTGGATACCCTATGTTACGCCCTCCTACCGCATGTGTTGGTTGTGAAGTCTGGTCACTTTCTATTTCTCTAATCCTCCTCACTAAAGTAGAAATGATATCATTGGGAGAGGAGTGACCCTTGTTGGGGTGCCCAGGCGTAGGGTTTAATTGAGCGGGCTCATGATACCCTATCATGAATTTTTCAAGGTGTTATAATTCTTGTCTTCCTAGAAGTAAGAATCTTAGGATAGGTATTCGAAATCTCGGAGGTGAGGCCTTCATTCTATCCAAAGACTCATCTATCTGCGAAGATGATTAACTATTCATGTAAATAGATCATCCTCTATGTTGATTGCATGGCATTGCATGTGTGTTAAAATTTCTTGCAATTTATATTTACTTATTGAGAAACCTCCAACAAAACAGACCTTGATCCTTATCAATGGGTTCAATCACGGGAGTAGAAATATCTTCAATACCTCACTCTATGGCCATAGGTTTGAATATCTTGTTTTTTGTATTTTTGTTGATAATGGCCCACCAAACTTTTTTTGAAATAAAAATTCAACAAGCTAATAAAAATTTAATTCTTAATTATATTTTGGATCACATTATACGGATGAAAATGAACACGTGATCTTCAACCACACTCGACCCCCTGAGGTCATGCTAGAGCAGCCAATGTTGAATGTGTGTGGCTAACTATAGGAGGATCAATGACTAAGATCTAGTAGTGTGATCTCCTGTAGCCAAATTGACAAAGGGGAGATTTAGAGGCTATGAATGGGTAGCGTAAATTCCCTATGGTTTTTTACCTAACTTGGATCTAAGTGCTAAACTAGTTTGAAGTGTCCATGTAAATTGAATGAAATTAACAATCTATACTATTGCTAAAAGAAAACTAATCTAAACAAATCACAAAACTAAAATATTACAATCACAAACAACAATTTTCTTCTATTCTAAATAATTAAAATATTTCTACACTAAAACTAAACAAGTGAGATAACCCGGTGTAGTTATTCACCCGTGCTAAGTGTATTAAATCTAAACTAATTTAAAACAATAAATTTTCCAAATGATCTATGATATGTAGACAACCTCTTACAGATATTCTCTCCTTCAGATCCACAAGGATGGGAAGAAGAGGATCTGTCACTGGGGTTGCTATGAAAGATTCAAACCCTCTTGGAAATTAACTAATTACTTGAAAATGAAAGGAAATTTATTTCTACTCTATTTGATATGATGTAATAATGATAAATTGTAATAATGAAGGAAATAAAACAACAAATCCAACCTAGAATTCACATAACAGAGGTAAATCCAGTTGTGTAGTAATTTATCCCCTCAATATGTTCCTTTCTTTCTCTAAGTGTTCATGTGAGTCCAAGAGATTGGGAATGCAAGAACAACAGTAGGAGGATGGAACTTGAGCAATGGTAGCTTGATGGCAGTCTAGATGCAATGTAGGTAGAAGAGAGATAGCACAAGAGATCAGAGCTTGGCTATACAATTCCTAGCAAGATTGTAGCAACAATACAATGCAAGATACACAAAATTCTCAGCCCTTTTCTTGAATACAAGCATGGAATATATAGGAATGGAGGATGGGAGGTGCCTTCATGCACAAGGAAATAAGGAGTAGTTCCAACCAATTAAATCTATTTAAAAATAGAAGGAGGAAGGAGAGCTAAGCAATCAAAGATAATTTTAGACAATTCGGTTCACGGATGCATGCAAAAACAAAATTAAGTGAATTATCACAGTCAAAAACATGCATAAAGAGTTCTAGAAAAAGTGTTCAGGACCGCCACCCTTCTTGGGTGGCAGTTTGAACCACCGCCCGTGTAGGGCGGCGGTCACAGCAATGATGAAGGCCAAAACAAGCACAGAAAGAGACAGGGGAGATGGAAAAATGCATGGAAAAGTTAAGTAAGGCCATATAGGCTACAAATATACACTACAAATGGGTTTTAGAGCTCGAACACCTTTTTAAAAGGATTTTGAATCATCATTGGGGATTCTTGTAATTATTTTCTGAAAATGTAGCACATGCAAATTTGGGTGCGTACACACACCTACTAGTATTTTTAGTCTACTCCTCCACAACCACCACATCAACAACAACAGGCTTCATTTGCACCTTAGAAACAATCCTCTCAACAAAGTAATTTTTATAATCTTATATGAATTTATTTATTTTTCATTGTTATTATGTTTGTCTTTTGAATTTCATCATATTATTTACAAAATTACAATTCATTGTTTCAGGGCCTCTAGTTCCATGTCCACTACAAATGCAGATGCCACCACACCCTCACCACAAAATATGAGGACCAGGTTCCCTAGAAAAAATATTTCATTCACTCATCTAGCTTCAAGTAGGGGCACCCTTAATTTTTCTTTTGATTTTCTAACGTTTTCATTGGGAAATGCTCTAGTGGATGGGGTGTTTTGGTGTTGAATCGAAATTGATTTGGATGAGGATTATCTTGGGATTGAAAGTAGAATTCAGGCCCATGGAACTTTCAATCCCCAAGATATGATTCATGGGGCAAGGCAACCTTCTCTAATAAGAGTGGATGGATCAAGCACACCTTCTCCACCACAGACTGCCTTAATTGATGACAAAAAACTTCTTTTGCACTTGGTGTTATTTTGGTTGATAATACTGAAGCCAATATTGATATTATATCGAAGGAGGTTGAATAATTAAAATTATGGGAGTTTAGGGATAAATTTCTGATTAAAGAAATAAATTCACAATATAAAAATCACAACCAAAGACATATATTGTATTCTTCACATTAGAATGAGCCAACAAAGATTGATATTTTGTTGAATCAGGTTGTGTCTGGTTCTGTACAATTTGAAAATAATTATGATGATGAAGTGTTGGATATTATGTTGAACATAATTGAGAATTTAAATGTAGAAGCACAAGCCTACCACAATATGTGGTTGAGAGACAAGGGCCTTGTAGTTATTGTAAATGTGGAACGAGATAAGGCATTGGTAAGTCTTACTAAATTTTCAAGTATTATTTTCATTTTTGAAATTTTACTAATAGTTTTTCTCTTTTGAAATGTATTCAAAGTACAAAAATTTGAAAAATGAGGCTAGTGTGCTTGATTTTCCTTTATAAAGTGACAGGAAAAATTTAATTGTAGCAGTTGAATTGAAATAGAAGCTTATTATCTTAAACAAGTAGAATAATACCTTGAGAATAATAATAAAGGAAAATGGAATGGATCCAAAGATACTATTGAAGAATAAAATAGAACAAGATCCAACATTACTATCTACTAGTGATGTGGAAAATCTAGAAAAAAATTCTTTTGAATATTGAAGTTGTTGCAAAGGATCTGGTTCAGTCAAGTGTTGTAAAAGAAAGTTCTTATGTGCGGGAGAAAGAATCACATAGAGAAGAATCTTCTCAAGGATGAAGATGTAAAAAAAATTGTGAAATTATAATTGTTGTAGAATATTTTTGTAAAACTATTTCAAATTGTATGACAATATTGAAAGTTTCAAACTTCAATCGATGTGGATTGTGGCATTTTACTTTTAATTTTGTTATATTGTGCAGAAGTTATTCAAACGATTCTGAATGTGACTATTATTCTCAATTGTATTTGATATAACTATTACATGGTACATTACTGATTATTATCATTTTCAAATACTTTGTAGATAGAACAATGAACTACAAGTAGCATTTATATTTCAAAGAACAAACACTGAAATTATCTAAAAATATTGGCAACTAAAAATTGTATGGTGTTTTATATGTACTATATTCATGTGTAAGACTGAAAATTCTCCAGTAAATGGAATTATATTTTTTCATTTTAAAGACAATAGAACAATAAGTATGACATTTCACATTTAAAAAATCTAAACAGTAAACACATTGCAACATTGAAAATATTATTCAAAAATGAACAGTGTATAACAAAAATAACAATATACATAATTATAATCTGAATCCTGATATGAAATTTTCTTTCCAGAATAAAAATGTACAGTCATTCTTCTTTATTCAATATCGGCTAGATCAAATGCAAACTTATCTTGAAATTTTTTTGCCCAACACTTTTATCTAATCTTTCACTATGATTTTCAGTCACAGTTTCATTATTATCTACAATCCTTGTATTAGTATTATTGATCCCTCTCCTCTCTACAAGAGAATTCCATACAACCATTACTTGTTCATAAGGAAAGGTATCCACATCATATCGTGGAATTTACAATCTCAAGTAGGTCTTAAGATTTTTATCCAGTCTGTTTTGATATTTTTATTTTATAAAGGTTAATGTGTTGAAAACTCTTTTGTCTTCAACTAATCTCAATATCATTATTTGACATGGTTCATACAATCGTAAATATTCACTTATGCTTTCACAAAGGATGGAACTAGGATACAACTTTTTCCATAGAAGTGTAATTTCTCCCTTCTTTGTTGGCTCACTCAGTAACTCAAATTGTTCGTTCATTACCTAGCCGAAATCAACTAATTGTAATGCAAGAGTTTCCTTTTGAAGAACACCATAAATCTAAAATCCATTACATTCAACTGATTGTCAAAAATGTTTAATTAAAGTACCCATGTGTCTTTTAAATGAATCAGCTGAAGCTCTGCCTCCTACAAGATTCCAAAAGCTAGGATTGACCACTCCTATGGCCTCAAGAATATCTCCTTTTTCAAACGATCTCTAATCTCACTGGATAAGCATTGTGAATTTTTTTGAAAAAAATCTTGTTTCAGATATAATAACATCATATAAATTACGTGTAATAGGCACTTCTTCAAGCTCTACTCCAGCAATATCCACTCGTTTTTCAAATGTGTGCATTTGAATCTCCTTCACATTAACAAAGATACAAAGATGGCCAGATATATTGAATCTGAAGTAGTTGTTAGGATCCTTTAAATATGTCAAAGCTTGTCAATGACTGAATACATGTCCTTTAAATCATTCATCAAAGTTATATAACATATCTAGATTCTAACACACCATTTTCCTGAACCTGATGAATTCCGCTATAGAAATGGATCATTCTTATGCAAGCTTTGTTATGCAATTCATCTCATGCAACATTGGAAGAATCCTACAAAGTGTTAACAATGTTTCCAAGTCTGTAAGGAGGTAAAACTAATCTTTTTCCATGTCAACTCACCTACGGTGTTTATACATGAAACCAGTTAAAGATGAATATTCCTCAAAAACTCTGTGTGTAGGCTCATACATAGAAATCCATCTAGTATCAACATCTTTAAGAAGTTTCTTACCATATGTGACCCCAAGGGAAAACTTATGAAACTCCAGAAATATTTTTAGATTGTATGACATATAGGCATGCAATTCACAAATAATCTCTTCAACATTTTCAACACATTCAAATGTGCTTACTATCCTATATGTAAGATTCATCCTTTGAGCCATGTGATGATTATGAATCATATAAGGAGTAACAGATGTTTGGAGATACACACATAGACCATTTCTATGACCATGCATCACTAATGAACCATCAACACCAACACAAATTAGATTTGTAGCTATAGAATAATTATACATTCCTGTTATGTCCTTCAAATTAGATATAACCAATTGGAAAGATTTTCAGCATTGTAATTTTCTTGCATTTTATGAACCAATAGGAGATGAGGTGTCATGGTGTG
Organism: Taxus wallichiana var. yunnanensis; assembly: GCA_018340775.1. Taxonomy (NCBI): domain Eukaryota; kingdom Viridiplantae; phylum Streptophyta; class Pinopsida; order Cupressales; family Taxaceae; genus Taxus; species Taxus wallichiana. The sequence goes on along the minus strand of CM031233.1, from coordinate 209,508,907 downwards.
GTTCTCGAATGTATATACATGCATGCAAACCCAAGAAGTGTTGTCAACAACTGTAACCTCATCAATTAAAAGGGAGTTGAAACTTGTATTCTTGACATTTTCTTTCAGATCTTCTTGTTCAATCATCATAAGACATCTGGCCATCTCCTAAGAACTCCTTTTTGACCAATGTGAATTTGGAAGGTTTGGAAGCCCATTGAACTAGAACATTTTTATATTTTGAAAAAATTGAAATTGGTCTACCCATTTTCAGAATAAAGAATATGGTTGAAAATTGGGTCATTTTTGTCTTCATATTTTCATTTGCAGCTTTTCCAAAATTTACATTTATGGTTCCTCCTTTCTCCTGAAGTTTTTGAGTGTGTTTCATCTTATTTTCATACTCCTTATATCTTACATGCATGCACTCTTTTGCAGTTTTCCATCTATGAGTCTTCATTATTTTTCCATCATTTTCAGTGACTGTGTAATATACTTTTCCACAATGTTTCTCTATAGTGTCCAATTTAAGTTGCATTATATGTTCTTTACCCAATTTCCAAGTACAAATAGTACATCTACATTCTTTGGGAGTATCACTACCATTATCTAGTTGTACATGTTCAATAAATGGGTATTTTTGTCCAATCTACTTGAAAATACCTTCCAATTGTCCAGGATGTTTTCTTCTTTCTCACAGACTTATTTTTTTGAAGGGTTCTGTCATTATCATCTTCTGCTAGAATATTTTCATTTGAACATTCATCTATTGAATGCATTTGGCATTCGGGACAATCTTCTAGCTCTGACATGTCTGGGTCAATAAAATCTTCATCTACTGAAATAATTATTTCCTTAGGGTTTATGTTTTGGTTTATTGTTTCATTATGAATAAAATTAACGAAGGGGTTTTTGTTTTCAAAAATGAAAAATGTTTTGATTATTACAAAGATATTTAAAAAATTAAACTGAATTGACAAAAAAAGAGGAAAAGGTTATGATAATCTATTACAACTTACCAGTACCCATGTTAATGTTTCTAGTGGAAGCAACTTGGGTCTTTATTTTTTCTCTATGGCTGAAAAAAATTATGCTACCTTTTATTTTATTTTTTTCTATCTTTTGTTGATTGTTCAGAGAAGCCATTGTACCTATCCATGAAAATATTTAAATTAGATAAATGTAATAAATATCTAAACAGTTATAAAATTTGTAAATGCATATTGGATGCTACTGGACTTGGTAGCATACTTGTAATATTTCATTCGGCATCATGTAGTATGCTACGATCATCGAAACATCTTGCATGTTGTTGGCTGATAAGATGCATGCGGTATGCTATCATTCGATAGCATATTGCATACTACCGGTTGACGACATGCAAAATAATACCAACCGATATTATGCGGTATGCTACTGCAGGAAAAATCTTTTTCCACTGTCAAATCACGTACGGTTCTTATACATGAAACTAGTTAAAGATAAATATTCCTCAAAAACTCTTTGTGCAAGCTCATACATAGAAATCCATCTAGTATCAACATCTTTAATAATTTTCTTACAATCTGTGACCCCAAGAAAAAAATTCTAAAACTCCATAAATCTTTTCGATATGTATGACATATATGCATGTAGTTCACGAGATAATCTCTTCAACGTTTTCAACGCATTCAAATGTGCTTACTATCCTATATGCAAGATTCATCCTTTGAGACATGCGATGAATATGAATCCTATAAGGAGTAACATATGTTTGGAGATGCACACATGGACCATTTCTATGACCTGCATCACTAATGCCCCATCATCACCAACACAAATCAGATTTATAACTATAGAATAATTATCCATTCTGTTATGTCCTTCAAATTTAATATAACCAATTTGGAAATATTTTCAGCATTACAATTTTCTTACATTTTATGAAGTGATAGCAGATGAGGTGTCTGGTGTGATTCTCAAATGTATATACATGTATCTGAAACCCAATAATTGTTGTCAACAATGCTATAACCTCATCAATTGAAAGGGAGTTGAAACTTACATTCTTTACATTTTTTTCAGATCTTCTTGTTCAATCATCGTAAGACATCGGCCATCTCCCAAGAACTCTTTTTGACCAATGTGAATTTGGAAGGTTTGGAAACCCATTGAACTTGAATAAAGAATATAGTTGAAAATTGGGTCGTTTTTGCCTTCAAATTTTCATTTGCATTTTTTCCAAAATTTGCATTTATGGTTTCTCCTTTCTCCTGAAATTTTTGAGTGTGTTTCAGCTTATTTTCATACTCCTTATATCTTACATGCATGCGCTCTTTTGCAATTTTCCATCTATGAGTCTTCGTTATTTTTCCACCATTATCGCGACTTTGTAATATACGTTTCCACAATGTTTCTCTATAGTGTCCAATTTAAGCTACATTATATGTTCTTTACCCAATTTCCAAGTACAAATAGTACATCTACATTATTTTGGAGTTTCGCTACCATTATCTAGTAGTACGGAGTTCAATAAATGGGTATTTTTCTACCCAATCTCCTTTAAAAGACCTTCTAATTGTCTAGGATGTTTTCTTCTTTCTCACAGACTTATTTTTTTAAGGGTTCTGTCATTATCATCTTCTGCTAGAATCTTTTCATTTGAACATTCATCTATTAAATACATTTTGCATTCGGACAATCTTCTAGCTTTGACATGTCTGGGTCAATAAAATCTTCATCTATTGAAATAATTATTTCCTTAGGGTTTATGTTTTGGTTTATTGTTTCATTCTGAATAAAATTAACATAAGGGGTTTCTGTTTTCAAAAACAAAAATGTTTTGAATGTTACAAAGATATTAAAAAAATTAAACTTAAGTGACGAAAAAGAGGAAAATTTTTATGATAATATGTTACAACTTACCAGTAATCGTGTTAATGTTTCCAGTGGAAGCAACTTGGGTCTTCATTTTTTTGTGGGGCTGAAAAAATTTCTATGCTACCTTTTCTTTTTCTTTTTCTATCTTTTTGTTGATTGTTTAGAGAAGCCATTGTAGCTATCCATGAAAACATTTAAATGAGATAAATGCAATCAATATTTAAACAGTTTAAATTTTATAAATGCATCTTGGATTCTACCGGTCGATAGCATGTGAAGTACTACCATCGGTAGCATCTTGAAGGATGTCAGTCATCATCATGCGGTATGGTACGGTCGATAACATCTTGCATGTTGTTGGCGATAGCATGCAATATGCTATCGGCCCGATAGCATCTTGCATGTTGTTGGCCGATAGCATGCAATATGCTATTAGCGAAGCGATGCAAATGCTACCGACCGGCATTATGCAATATGCCATCGGTCGATAGCATACTGCATAATGTCGGCCGATATCATTTTTTTTTCAATTTGCTACCATTCGGTAGCATGCACCTTTGCTATCTTCTGATCGATAGTATGCGATTTGTTACAATTGAGCATATAGTATGCTACCGTTTGGTAGCATAATACATGATGTCAATCAATAGTATGTAGTATGCTATTGGTTAGTAACATGCAAGATATCTACTTAGTTGGTAGCATCATTCATGATGTCATCTGGTATCATGTAAATGTTAGACAATGTGCTACCTACATGCTACTGAAAAACTAAAGTACCTTGAAAGCATAAAGGAAATATCTGCCTCTGGTGACCAGTCCTTGAATTTTGAAAGCAGAAATCCTAAAGGAAATATTTGATAATCATGATTTTATGGAAGGGGAGGTTCTGAAGTTTGATGTTTAGAACTATGAATAATGAATTATAAATACTTAAATAGAATATATATATGAGGTAAATTTGACATATTTTAATTTCGCGATAAGGGTGATTTTAATTATAACATTAAATTTGTCATTGGAAAATCCTTGGCGAACCAACCCCTTAAATTAACTTGTATGTGGAAAATTTTGGCGACCAGTCCCTATTCATACCCGAAAAATTTACCAATTTCTAAAAAGAAAATAATTGTGAATCGGCAAATATTCACCACTAAAATTTTCCCCGGATGATGAGGGCCTAAATCTAAAATGAACCTCACACCATTCACTATTCACACTTTATGTTCCATGATACATCTTTCAAGTGCATATGTTCAAACCATTTCCCTATGGAAAACTCTAGTTCCATTGTTCATACTCATCATTGCTGAGGGTATAAATCTGAAATGAACCTCACCACATCCATATTTCACGCTATATGCTTCATGTTTTATCTTTCTAATAAACACTTTCAAACCATTACCGTATGACGCACTCTAGTTCAAAAATTCATACTTGAGTGTTGAGGGTCTAAATCTGAAATGAACCTCACCTTCTTCACATTTCACACTCTATGCTTCATGATCCATCTTTCTAGCACACACTTTCAAACCATTTCCCGATGACGCACTCTTGTTCTATGGTTCATTCTTGATTGTTGAGGGGTATTTTATAAATGAACCTCATTTCATTCTCATACATCATTTGGGGAATGTTGCCCTATTACACTCACATTACATTTCATTCTATTCAACTCATTCACAACATATTTCATATCTTGGTTGCACATACTCTTTCTTGCTTATACTTACATGACACACTTTGCTTACTATGCTAGTTAGATATCCAGATATGTCATTATCTTTTCTATATACACATGCGCATTCACTTGGTCTTTAGTTGTGAATGCGGACTTCTATAGATCCTTACACACAACAATTATTCGCAGCTCAAGATATCCTTTTCCAATCCCACTGAGGCTCCTAGGGGACTCTATATTTTACTCTTCCATATCACATGTGTTATTGTTTCACTACATACCACTTCATATTCTTACTAGCACATCACTTTAAATTGATACATACATGATTTGACATACATTTTATCTTTCTAACATGTTAACGGGTTCTTCATGTGTAGCATTTACTTTGCAAGACTTTTTCCACCATGGTTATCGGATTCTCCTTACTTGTCATTACTTTTCATTGTATGTTATTGTTTGCGGGCTATAACCTATGTCTTGTTTGATCATTTCTTGTATATTTTTTGCCACTTCAGCCATGATTATCTTGCGAAAATGTGAGTGATGTCCCATGTATGAAACCCAATTTTTGTGGTCTATTTTTTTATGTACTATTATTGGTTTACATTGTCTTCTATTGTATGTTTTCCATTTTTCTACTAACACATATTTCTAGACACTTTGTTTTCACATGCCTTGGTTTCTACCATGTGCATTCCCTCCCCCTACATGGATATGGTTCAAATCAACATCAAGTCCTCTCATTTACACTTTGCATTCTCCTAAAGAACGTCATATCTGACCCAAATGAGGGGGAATCCATTGGGTGAATCAATCGCCCCATACAACAACTCATAGATTCAGTACAAATATACACATTACTGAGAATCAACACTTCTACAAGTATAGATACAACCCAGGAATATGAATTGGGTCCTTAGTTCGGCACGACGCTAGCATCCAAATACAAACACTAGAAGCTAAGCACTCCTTACCCTTATTGGGTTCCTATGACCGGGGAAATTACACTTACATTCGCATTTCAATACAATTCACATAAATTTTCACAATACATGCACAATCCTCCAACAATCAGAATGGATTATATCTCCATTTCTATGTAGAAAAATATAAAACTAAACACGGAACAAAATAGGATCACACCATCTGCAGTGGTGTATAATTCGGGAAGCATTCATGGAAGGAGGGTAACACTAGACCTCTCTCCCTAACACTCTTCTTACATGGTGTGATATTTCCCCAAAAACTTACATTTGGCATGAGATCACCGAAAAAATCTATCTTCTATAGAATTTTTAGGACATCTTTTTATCCTTTTTACATTCATGATCAGCAGGTGCACACTTTCCTTTTACCACTCTTACACATTTACATACTTTTACATACTTTTACAAGAGTTTTCATAATACATGACTTTGACTACTCTTTCACTTTTCTTTGTAGGTTAGTCCTCAATAGGCAAGAAGAAGCATCCCTACATCAAGTACAACAAAGGGTACAACACGGTATGACACAACATGCTTCACCCTAGGACCACTTTACCTTTCTTAGCTTCCACACTTCATTTTTATCACTTCACGCTTTCACTTGTCTACTCGGCACACTTTCGCCATCAATCTACAAGGAACAAAAGGTACGCATCTTCTAACTACTTTATGTTATCAAGTATTCACTCAATAACATAAAGTGGGGGAAAATGTAGACACAAAATCATGCACTTGGGTACATTTCTAGGTCCTAACAACATACTTGCATTTACATGATTCCTAAGTAAGAAAAATAGCAATCGGTAGCTATCTTTGGCCTCTTTTATTTACTTTTTTTTTCTTCTTTACTGGTCTTACACACACTACGGTCTAGTTAGAGATTTACTTATTTATATTTTATCACTTTGGACAATAGCACCCAGGCACCCTCATCCCCTATGGGCGCCCTAAACCCTTCTCTATCTTACTCTCCTCTTTTGGGTCTCTTTTATATTTTTGTCATCTTATTTTCTTATGAGTCGGCCTTCCAGTTCTCAATTACAAAATTTAATCAAGGAAACATATAAATATAATGTTATATGACCAAAATAAAGGACCAATCTTTAAGCATCTATTATCATCACCTAAGGTTGCATCTAAAGGCATCTAAGAGCATCAAAGGCATTCATGTAGCACTCACTCAAGGGACAAGGGACTGCATTTTCTACATACACTTGATAGGAAGGGGAATTTAATTTCCATCCACACATCTATTTACATTAGTACATCTAGTTATCACTAGTTATAAAGTGCATCAGCACAAGGGCTTCCTAAGGCATTATTCTATCACACACACACACACACACAAGTTCTACATGGAGTCTGAAATATAGTGTAGTGATCGGTTGTAATTTCACTCGGTTAGGAGACCATCGAGGTCAGTTTGACTCCCCATATTGCATCTTTTATTTTTTATATTTGATGTAGTTTGAGGGTTTTGCAGGTCTTCATCTCTTTGCAGGTTACTGATAAAATTTTACAATCATCCACCAATATATAGGTGACCACAAAGTGACTATCAGTGACCATCTTATGACACCAGAAAAACTAGGTTTCGAGTTCCTACGTGGTCATAGGCATCTAGCAGAGGTCTCACGATACCCATGCGCCTCACACATTCTAGGAACCCTAGTCCATGCTCATCTGACAATTCTGGAATTTATCATGCATAGTTGTAACAATCTTCCCTTCTTTTTTATTAGTTCATCTAGCTTTGTCTGATCTTGACATCATGCGTAAATTAGCTAAGTCCTCTCTCTTTCACTTAGGGTTTCATATTTATCTAGCTTATTTCTTGTGTCAACTATATTCCAGCAGTTGTTTAGCATTTATTTATCATATGTGAATCTACAATTAGGGTTTTACAAATTCTATATTTGTTAAATCATTTGGTGAACCCACATTCAAATACACTTGGATCCTTATTTTCTTCTATCATGGATCTCAAGAATCTTGTAATCTCATTGCATGAGTTACTTCAAATGCACCCACCTTGTTAAGATTTTATTCAAAAATCCCTATACACTATGTATCTCCCTCACATTATGTCACTCGCTCAAGTAAGATGCATTATTTTATCATCTATGTAATGAATCTAATGCTCCTAATCCTTCATCCAATCAACCTATCCTAGATTCCATTCAATTTTTACATTCTTTATTTCAAGAAACAAATCAAGTTATGGAATCAAAAATTACACCTCTTAACAACATCTCAAGGATGCTTCTCAAGCTCATGCTAGTTCTCCTTCTACATCTCATTCACCTCATCCTAATTCTATGTCTTATACATCTGCTCACATCAATGAACCTCAAGACTTACCGGTCCCGCACATCTCGATTTTAATACAAATTCTAAGAAACATGATATTCTTTCTCATCTCCTCACTCACAATTGATCAACTTTTCATCTACTCATTAATATCCTCCATTTTGCAAAATATCAAGGTCATCCATATTGCAATTATCTTCAAATTAATGGACATAATCAAAATTATTAATATGCTCTCAAACAAAAATTGGCCACCTTAAGGATTATGGTCTAATTTAATTTTCTACACAAAATTTTTCTACATGTTCATCTCCAATTGCTACATCCCACTAGGTTCCTAAATCTAATTCATCTATGTCTAATGAGCATCATGCCATGACTTTCAATGTTGCCTATTTGGTCACTCAAGTGTTGTTTATACAACCCACTCCAACTAAGCAATCACCTCTCAAGGTCCGTCCTCCATCACCTCCTCCTACTAAGTCATCTATCACATTACCAATTCAAACTAAGCAACCGCCTCTCAAAATCAGCCCATCCTATTCTCCTATGCGGTCTTCTACAGAGATATAAATCCCAAATAAGCAACCACTCACTAATTAAGACCAAGACACTCTAGAGGGCCTATTTTGACTTCCTCCTTTCAAACTAAAATCTAGCCCTGAAACTACTCTTTCTCTTACTCACCATTATGATAACAATATACTTTCTTAAGATACATTTAAAACTCTATCACCATCGGCATGTATTTCTTACATTGTCACATATCTCTCCATCATTGACATACTTGGGGCATTGATCTTCCCCCTTCTAGCATTATCAATTGTCTCTAACAATCTACTATCACGCTTAAGACTACGAGATTCATGATTGATCTTTGTGATCACTTTCAAATGATTTAATACATTCATTATATCGTCATTACCCTATGACGCACTCTAGTTCCATGGTTCATACTTGACTGTTGAGGGTCTAAATCTGAAATTAACCTCACACCATTCACTCTTCATGCTCTATGCTTCATGATACATCTTTCTAGTGCATAAATTCAATCCATTTCCTATGATGCACTCTAGTTCCATGGTTCATACTCGATTGTTGAGGGTCTAAATCTGAAATGAACCTCACCACATTCACTTTTCACGCTCTATGCTTCATGATCTATCTTTCTAGCACACATTTTCAAACCATTACCCTATGATGCACTCTATTTCCACGGTTCATACTCGAATGTTGAGGGTCTAAATCTTAAATGAGCCTCGCCATCTTCACATTTCACACTTTGTGCTTCATGATCCATCTTTCTAGCACACACTTTCAAAAAAAATCTCGGTGACGCATTCTTGTTCTATTGTTCATTCTTGATTGTCAAGGAATATTTTATAAATTAACCTCATTTCATTCTTATACACATCCCTTGGGGGCACACTACCCCTATCACACTCACATTGCATTTTGTTCCATTCAACTCATTCACAATATTGTATATCTTAGTTGCACATAATATTGCTTGCTTATACTTACATGACCCACTTTGCTTACTATGATAGTCGATATCCAGATGTCATTATCTTTTCTATATACACATGCGCGTTCACTTTGTCTTTAGTTGTAAATGCATACTTCCTACATATCCTTACACACAAAAATTATGCTCACTCGCACCCTTTGTCAATCTCAAGTGAGGCTCCTAGGGTCATCTACATTTTAATCTTCCATATCACGGGTTTTATTGTTTCATCACATATCACTTCATATTCTTACTACCACATCACTTTAAATTTATACATACACACTTTTAAGTACGTTTTATCTTTCTAACATGTTTACAGTGTGCTTCATGTGCAACATTTGCTTTGCGGGACTATTTACCACCATGGTTGTCTAATTCTCTTTACTTTCCATTGTTTTTCATTATATGTTATTATTTATGGGCTATGCCCTATGTCATGTTTGATAATTTCTTGTATGGTTTTTTCCGCTTTGGCCCTAATTTTCTTGCGACATTGTGAGCGATGTCCCATGTATGCAACCGACTTTTCAAGTATACTTTTTTACATTATTATTGGTTTACATTGTTTTCTATTGCATGTTCTTCACTTTTTATACTAACACATATTTATAGCCACTTTTTTCTCATGTGCCTTGGTTTATACCATGCACATTCCCTCCCCCTACAGGGATATGGTTTAGATCATCATCGGTCCTCTCATTTTGGTCGCATTCTTCTAGCGACATCATATGCACCCCAAATGAGGGGGACATACATTTGGTGAATCACTCACCCCATATAGCAGCTTTCGAGCTTCGGTAGAAATATGCACAAGATGCAAATCAACACAGGTCTACATTATGAAAGTCCTAGAATATGAGTTGGTTCCTCGATTCAACATAGATGTTAGTGCCCAAATATAGACACTAGCACTTGGGCACTTTTGACCCTTCCGTGTAACCTACAAATATGGGGTAGTTACTGATTTACTTTCTAAGATCAACACACGATTCACAACATTTTACGAGATCATTTTTCACAATAAAAGGAACATTCCTCCAACAATCGAATGCATTTTATCTCCATTTATACACGAACAATATGGAACAATACAAAACTAAACACGAGACAAAAAAGGATCACACCATCTACAATGGTGTATAATTTAGGAAGCAATTATGGAAGGAGAGTAACACTAGATCTCTCTCCCCAACACTCTTCTATTGTCACGTAAGATTGCCCCAAAAACTTGCATTTGGCGTGACATCGCCCAAAACTCAATTTTGACATGAGATCACCCAAAAAAAATTCTCTTGTACAACATTTTTAGGACATATTTAAATCTTTTTACACTCATTATTAACAGGTGCACACATTCCTTTTACTACTTTTACACATTTACATACTTTTACATACCTTTGCAATATTTTTCATAATACATGGCTTTAACTACTCTTTCTCTTTTCTTTTGTAGGTCCATCCTCGATCGCAACAAGAAGAAGGAACAATAGGTACAACACAATGTGACACAACACGCTTCACCCTAAAATCACTTCTTAGCTTCCACACTTTCACTTGTCTAGTTGGCACACTTTCACCATCAATCTATAAGGAACAAAAGTTACACATCTTCTAACTATTTTATGTTATCGAGCATTCACTCAACATAAAGTGGGGGAAAATGTAGACACAAAATCACACACTTGGGTACATTTCTAGGTCCTAACAACATACTTTCATTTACATTATTCCTAAATGAGAAAACTAGTAATTGATAGCTATCTTTTGCCTCTTTGCTTCTTTTCTTCTTTCTGGTCTTACACACCCTACAGTCCATTCATATCTTTACTTGTTTATTGTTTATCACTTCGACACCAATGCCCTACTAGGACGTCAGTGCCCAAGCACCCTCGTCCTCTCTAGGTGCCCCTAACCCTTCTCTATCTTACTTGCTTCTTTTGGGTCTCTTTTATCTTTTGGGAATATTATTTTATTATGGGTTGGCCTTCTAGTTGTCAATTATGAAATTCAACCAAGGGAATCATATAAATACAATTTTACATGACCAAAATAAAGGACCAAGCTCTAATAGTCTATTATCACCACCTAAGTTTTGCATCCAAATTCATCTAAGAGCATCAAAGGCATCCATCTAGCACTCACTCAAGAGACAAGGGACTGCATTTTCTGCATACACTTCATAGGAAGGGGAAGATCATTTTTCCATCCACACATATATTTACATTGGTATATCTAGTTATCGATCACTATCAAGCTCATTGGCACAAGGGCTTCCAAGGGCATGATTTGAGGGTTTTACATTTCTTCATCTCTTTATATGTTACAGGATAATTTTTGCAATCAGCTAGCAACATACACAATACTAACATCAACTATTAGAGACCATCTTGCGACATCAAAAAAACTAGGTTCCAAGATCCTACGTGGTCACAGTGCCTAATAGAGGTTTCTAGCACTCAGTGCCATTGCCCCATTCTAGGCACCCTAGTCTAGGCTCTTCCGACAACTCTAGAATTTATTTTACACAGCTTGTGATAGTCTTCCCTTATTTTTATCGAGTTCTTCTAGCCTCCACATTCCTAGCATCATGAATAAATTATTTAAGTCCTTTTCTCTCTCTTGTACTTAGGGTTTCATACTTATCTAGCTTATTGCTTATGTCATCTATATTCCTAGTAGTTTTTCAACATTTATTTATCATATGTGACTCGTAATTAGGGTTTTACAAATTCTATATTTATTATGTTACGGTGTCTTAAAACTCTTGAGGCTCAAATTAGCTATCCAAGAAGTCCACTATGGGATATGTGGTGAAAACTTCAACGGTTTATCTATTACTAAATGAATCATACGGATGGTATACTACTAGCCTACTCTTAACCAAGACTTTTTGACTATGTCAAGAAGTGCATCAAATGTTAACAACACTCTAATCTTACACACATCCTCAGTCATGCTCTCCAACTAGCTCAAGATATTTGTCCTTTTTTGCAATGGGGTTTGACCTCATTAGCCTTATTAACCCTCATTCATCACAATGACACAATTCCATCATTACAAAAACTGAATATTTTACAAAATGGGTGGAAGAAATCCCTTTATCTCCACTAAAGTAGATAAAATCGTCTTCATCCATCATCACATTATCTGTCACTTTGGTATACCTCATAAAATCATCACAAATAATGGAAAATTATTCAAAATTTAGAAATTTTAAAAAAATTGTGACACCTAAAATCTCAAACTCATTTCCATACCTTATTATCCACAAGCTAACGGTCAATTCATAGCATCAAATAAAACCCTCAAAAATCCTAATCAAAATTGTTGACTAGGCCGGTAAAGATTGGCATCTCCAAATCCCATTTACACTATGGGCCTATAGGACTAGCATTCTCACTCCTACATGTACTATTCCCTTCTCCTTAGTATACGACACCAAATTTTTCTCCTCCTTGAAGTTCAAATCCCATCCTTACGTGTTTATCTCAAATATTTTATCCTAGAAGAAGAATATCGTCAAGAACACCTATCACAATTAGAATTGTTAGATGAATGTCATCTAACTACCCTCAAACATATCAACATTTATCAAGAATGAATCAAAAGAGCATATAACAAACATATTAAACAATGTGACTTCAACATTGGTGATCTTGTTCTCAAATAAAACCAACATGTCACTAACATGGAAAAGAGTAAACATGGGAAGTTTTCTCCTAACTAGGCTTGGACCATATATCATCACTCATAAATATGGGTATGGAGCTTATCATTTAGCTTCCTTGATGGTAAACCTAAAAGGAACCTCTTAATGCCCTACACTTATGGCCAATTTATTGTTAACATACTGACTTGTAAAACCTAACTAAGATCTCCCTCCATCAATCCTCACATTTTATCACTCTTGTAATGACTTGGAATTATGTGGTCCTCTAACAAAATTCCACTTATGACCTTAAATATGGGCACCACATCTCTACTCATAGTATATTCCACATGGAAAAGTTCCCATCCTTGCAATTAGGGAACCCCATAATAATTAATCACACACTAACTCCACCTACCTTATTAATGACATGATAAGGACATATATGAACCTCGCACATTTACTTATCCCCTTCTAAATGGTTACCCAGGCTTTCCCTTAGCTCCAAAAATCAAAATATCTACAGGATGGACATAATCAAAATATAGATCAATCCCTCAAAGGAAAACTATCAAAAATTAAATTTACAATCAAATAAAGTTGTAGAATACTTCCTCAAAGTATGGCTACCATAAAATCAAAAGTCAATAAAATTATATAACACTCTCTCGAAGGATGGATTGAAAAGATCATCGAGAAAGGAAAGACATTATTCCTAGAAGTTCTCTCTCTACTCAAGAACATTATTTTCACTTTTTTGGAAGTAAATAAAGTGAGGGAAGAGATTATAAAATAGAAGATCCACTTGGATGAGGTGTTCCTACTTGTTTCCAATATGATCTCCTTCAAATATCACACTCTCATGAGTAAAAATGTTTTTGCATCAGCTTTTGACAATTTGTCTTCGATTTGGGTCTGCATCATGGATGAAAGATATGGTATGATAAAATATGTCATCTCCAAACTTGACTCTAATGGACAAAATTCTTTTGAAATTCTAAATGATGTCTAGAGATGTGTTCTGTAAACTTAGATTTTCTTCACTCACTAAGAATTCATCATCAAATGAACTCATTAATTCCTTCTAGGAATTGGTCATGAAAGAGGCAAATGATCTCCTTTCTTTCAATGAAGATACTTTGGAGTCCCTTACCAACATCAAGAACTCCTCTCACATTGCAAAGGATCACAAAATATGGCTCAATCAATGCAAGAAGATCAATTAGGTTCCCTGGGCATAGATCAAAGTGTTGAGATGTGTTTTCATTCTAGAAGAAGATAAGGTGACACTGGAAATAACTCGGTTCAGTAAAGGATTCAAAGTACAAGGTCTCATTCTGAAACTCTCCCTTAGGTACCATGATCAGCAGCTTTGTCTATCATCAAATCTTCTCATCGATCACCAACCCTTCCTTCCCTCTCTCTCCATGTTCTAATTTCTCGCTCGAATGTTATTTTATCCTATTCACTTAAGTGATCCTTAGCTAAACATTGTAAGAGTCCTTTTTCCAATGATAATAAAAATACTCACTTACTAGGAATCTGAAAGGTCACAAGTGATGAGGATAGGTGAAGATTCATGTGGGGGTAGATGAAAGGAAAAATTGTAATGTTATAAATTGGAATGGCTTCTCAAATCCAAGGGATTGGCAATTATTGATTGAAGGTATGTTTTTGACATTACCACTTCTACAAACAAGCAATAAAAGTTATAATTCTTCTATTTCTTATCTTAATTTCATCTACTCTCTATTTCCAATTGTGTATATACATAATAATCTTATAAAACTAAGAAAGGTGTTTGCGCTTTGATGAATGAATCAACGGAAGTATGTATATATGATTTTTTGTGTCTTATCATTGTTTACATTATTGTGTTCCTCTAATTGAATGTGGACCTACTATGGTTATATTATGTGAATTATTTAAGCCTAATCACAATAGTAACCCTATCTCTCCTTATTTTCCAACTCCCCTTTACCTCTCTTTGCTACAATTTCCTCCCTTTTACTTCATAAAAGTAATTTTTCACAGTTCAAAGGAGTGTTCCTATGTGATTCCCGATCTATTGGCCACCCCGCATAATTAGATTAGTTTACATTCAATAACGGGATCCTCCCCATACACAAGAAGGAGGTATTTAGCCTCATATTGTTGGTGAAGACTCAACAATTCACAACACGATCAAATTATTTTTCCAATATTTACGTAGTGGATGTGGATTTCATCATCACTTAAACTACATCGGTGATGTATATTACACCACCACACACCAACAGATTTTGTATTACATTTCACTTGATACTTAGTCTCAAATAGTATTTGGTATCTACCTCGCCTATGTCCCCCGCTTAGAGGTAATGTTTTCATGATTGGGGTTATTATGATTATCACCTAATATAGTTGTAATAGAAAAGTCTATGGTGTCATCCCTAATAATAGTTAGGGAGTAATAAGGACACCATTCACACCATTCCCTCATAAGATTTTCACCTTTTCACAAATAATATGCATTAGACATGGTGATTCACTCCTCTAAGTGAGTTAGTAATGATTAGGTGAGTCTCTTTCAGTATTCTAATGGCTCCCTGTACCACTTTTGTCCCCATAAAGATTTTATATATCAATAATATGATATAATGAAAGACGCATTTATTTGGAAAGATAATAGTTTACGTCCACTTTTCCATAACATTCTTGTATGTCACATTATTCATAAAACTTTATGCACATTACCTCATGGATTTTAAGCCTATAAAAGCGAAAATGATCTAAAAATTATATCATACTTGTTGTTTGTTCTTTTTAAACAAGAAATGTTACATCAAGTTACTTGTCTTAAAAACTTGTCTTATACAAACACCATTTTACATTCTAGTGTAAATTAGAGGTTTTGCTCCACAAAAACAAATACAATACCATTGAGATTAAAAAAATAGTATTTCTTATATATAAACTACCTCTTGAAACAATTAACAAATCATGTTTAGTGATAATTGAATGGAAATTGACTAATTTCCTTTTAACCAATATAATGTGTATGAAACAATCACAACTATACTACAAATTGAGAAATAGAATGCAAAGGAGACACAAGAATTTATCCTAGAGAAACCCAATGTGGGAAAAAATTCAGAGGGTAAGAAAATTGCTTCCCTCTCACTATGTAGTTCTCCAAAAATAAAAATTACTACCAACAATTGGCCTTCAAGAAGGATTCACACTCCTAATTGTATTTACTTGCTCACAACTTCTCAAGTATGAAAACTCACTCTCAATGAACAAAACAAAAAAGAACTCCAACTCCTCTTTGCTCACACTTGAATTCACTCATGATCACTTGCTAGAATAAATAATCAAACTTATATTTATAGTTTTTTTCCCATGGATGGATGCAAAGATGAACCAGACCATTTAGAATCCCAAACATTTGTAATTGTTTAGTTTCCTAAATTATAGTGTCATCGGTGTGGGACCACTAGTAAAGATAGGTCGGCGCTTTACAACCGTCGGTCCTCAGAATCGGAGGTTACACAACCACCACTCGTGAAGAGTGGTAGTTACGTAACCATCGGGCGATTACATAACCATCACCTAGAAAAATCCCACATAGAACAATGATGGCCGAAAATTTCATTTGAAGGTGTTAGGATCACCTCGACCGACTCCACTCGACCATATCCTAAATACAAAATATGTCGAGAATCTACACTGTAAGTATCAAATATGGATAATACATATAATTAGGTATTTTTAAATCTAATTTTAGATCATACCTCCACAATTTGAAGCTTTTAAGTCCGTAAAATATTTAATGACTCATGAGGTGAGGAAATTTCTTCCCTACATCTTCTCTAGAATACCACTTGGCCTTGGTAGGAAACTCGACCTTTCAACCCAATCAACCACTGTCTTGTACTCCTCTTTGTGTCGTTCTCTCTTTCTGCTATAAAACCACATCTTTTTCTAATTCTAGCTGACTATCCTGAGAAAGATCTTCAATAGATAGTAGCAACACACCATCTTCTTCTTCATCCAATATGGAGGGCTCAAAGAGACATAAATTTTCAACATTCACAATTAAGTAGATCCCCATATAATGAAGAAAATCCAAGTGAAATGCATTCTCGTTGATCAAGGAATACTTGTCAAAGATCATACAAGGAGTCTGTGTGGGATAGAAGGCCAAGATCAAAGGCATGGAAGGACAGAAAGACCCACACGCGGAAGGCAAGTTCGATTTCAGACTTAGTCGATTTTAACAATGAAGATCTATTTTTTTGAAGATAGTGTGCGAACACACCAACGATGCGAGATTTGTGTGCCATGCATTATCTATATTTGGAGAATCGGTTCAAAGCATCTATGCATGGAGACAAGCTGAGAATAGAATTGACACTTTAGTTAACTATGAGAGGACTATAGATATTGCACTTGCATGTGTGCCTATGATTGTAAATGCAGTATGGCTACAATAGCATGCGACATATTTCTAGAATAGTTAAGTGGTGAAGGGAAAGTCCCCACCCTATATATATGATGTTAGGTGCATAGTAGATGTATGTATCACAAAGAGCGGTGTATGTATGATTCTAGATGTATGAATGTGTGTATCGATCCATACACGCATTGATATAGATTGAAAATATTGTAAGGAGCTTCTGGATTTACTAATAGATTGAAGATATTGGTTGAATCTAATTTTCATTATGTAATTTTAGTTCAATCATGATTACTTGTTTAGCTTGTTCTTTCATAGATCTGAGTGTAGCATGCATTATAGAATGATGGATTAGTTATGAATATATATGTTTCCTCCTTCATCATGCTAACATCTTGTTACAGCAACTCTAAAGAGGGACCTGGTACCTTTGCGCACTTCAGGTGAGTGCTTAGTCTAGGCTGAGTGATGTGCTAGTGCGACTAGGGTGTTATCTTGGAAA
The DNA here is from genome assembly GCA_018340775.1 of Taxus wallichiana var. yunnanensis. Lineage (NCBI taxonomy): Eukaryota > Viridiplantae > Streptophyta > Pinopsida > Cupressales > Taxaceae > Taxus > Taxus wallichiana. The sequence goes on along the minus strand of CM031233.1, from coordinate 209,490,984 downwards.
TTCTAGGTTACATCATTGATTCCATTGTCAAGACCTCTTTTTCAGTTGTTTTCAGGATGGTTTGTGATGAAGAGTACCGCTTAACTCTAGCAAGTATTGAGGAATGGATACATGATCTCGGAGGAAGAACATGCGTATGGCGCTTCAACAATGGATTTGATTTTAACGCATGCACTTGGGTAGAACAAAATTTGTATGACAACTTATATGAGAGTTTTTCACTATCTTTCCAAAGAGAACTATATGAGTGGCTTACTTTGCTTATGCATCTCAAAGCAAAATTAGAGGTATCATGCACTTGTCCGGACATAGGAAGAATTTAAGGCCCTTTATGATGCTTTGGTCCGATCTGGACTAGTGTGGTGGATACGTGGTTTCATGGCATTCTAAACAGCTTATATTCGGAATATTCAATTTCGACATACTCTTGCCTCGGAGATAATTGAATTCTAGTTTTTGAGGTATCCAAGAGGAACATATTTGCAAGGTATTCCTTTGCAGATCAAGATCTTAATGGTAACTTTGAACTTGGAGAGTAAACTGATGGCTAACTAAAATTCACCATGCGCGAGGGTAGGGACAAGTTTGGTATTAAGATGGCAGGAGACTAGCGGAAGAGAAATAGAGAGAGGAAAGGCGGATTAAGTATAATGAGGCGCGAGAGGGAGATGGAGAAGCAACATTCCATTGCGAAAGTATGGCGTTGAGGAGAGATATGGATCATTAAGGATTTATGGCTCATGTAGAATATGTGGAGCTAGAGCATCAGAACTCCCCATCTTGGAAAGCATCATAGAGATCCCTTCTCGGCCTCGTAGATGTAAGTGTGCCAGTAGAGACTACTTGGGCTGCAAGCTCGCATCTTAATCCACCTGGTGACCTAGCCTTTGCTCTTGGTTTTTCAGTATCTAGTACAACAAGTAACCAGTAAACTAACTTGGGAAGTAGGAAATCAGGAGTAAGTCGGGGATCAAGTACATCAATGGAAAGATAGACGGCTTCAATGTTATATGGAGGAGCATTCTTAGGCACATCATCTGCACATAATGTGATCACGTAAAATGTTGGATTCACCTCTGGAAGTGGAGATACCTCATAGATTGTAGGGGTTCAGTATAGTACTATTGTCGAGAAAAGGGAGTACATCTACGTGTCCTACTCCAGCTACAGTGGAGGATCAGGAGGTATAGGTGGTTCTAGAGGCAGAGGGAACTCAGGAGGTTCTGGATCAGGAAGTCAAGGTCCACAAAGAACCACAAAATATCTATATGGAGATGTCTCTTCATCTTCCAGAATATAGAGGCATAGAGGATGCTTCCAACACATGCATATGTGTGAAATCTTGTGGCATGCTAAAGGGATCACAACTACTAAGTGAAAGGCAATTCAATTTGCCACTACATTACAAGGGCGCGTGCATACTGGTGGTATAGGAATTTTGACCCTAATCAAACTTGTGTGGATTATGTAGAATTGAGAGATGATTTCTTGAAAGAATTCCATATCCCCGAGTTTGAGCGAAGAGTATAAGTGTGCTAAAAGATATAAAGCAAGGCACGACCGAGAGTGTACATGAGTATGATGCTCGTTTTAAGAAACTTCTATCTAAGCTATCTTATGATATTCATGCTATCCAAAGATGCACAAAGTGGTTTGTTGGAGGATTGATTACAAATTTTAGAAGGGCATTGTCACATAAGACATACATTGATCAGCGCAAAGCACTAGAAGTAGCTTTACGTGTTAAGGAAGTTGGGAGCAATGACACTGGCATTAGTCCATTTCTAGAGGCACAAATTACATATATGGCAAAGCGCTTAGAGAAGTTATCATCAAACTCAACCCATGAGATGTGCTCAAGAATTTTGTGTATAAATTGTGAAGTGGAAGGTCACACCAAGGATAGTTTCCCTCACATATATGTACACTCATTACTTTGTTGACTGAGATTTTCCATTTGAATCATGATGTGAATCATTGTCCTTTGTTATAACGTGTGATAAGGAAGAATGTATCTTGATTTTGCAATATTTACAGGTCCACGACCCATGATACGAGGATTTTTGGTTGATTTGTTAGATCTAGGATGTTATAGACATTGGAGTATGACAGAAAGTGTAATGAGATAATTCTAAGGGTAGGAATGAGCACCAGGATCGGGATCATAATCAAACGCGCTATGACAGGAATGAGGGGAGTTTTGAAGGAGGTCATAGAAGAGGATGTGGATATCGTGGTGGATATGGGTGACAAGGCCGAGGTGGAGGAAGAGGAGAGTTCCCTCGTGGAACATGTTATACGTGTGGATCTCCGACCACTACAGGCATGGATTTCCTTAGAATATTGCATGTTCTTTTTGCAGAAAGAGCCATATCTATGAAGAGTTCCCAAATTATTTGAGCATTTAAGTAAGCAGCATAAGCAATAAAATAAAGGCATTGGGATGGTTAGAATCCAATGTGTGGTAGAAGACTAGTGGATGCCCAAGATAATAAAGGCCCCGAGGCATTGACATTGAAGATTACTACACATGTTGAAGTTGCACGCATAAGAGATGCATCGCACTGCGAAGCCTACGATTACCAAGGAGGATGTTTTGCATGCGAGGTACCCGCATCCTTCTCATCGGAAGGAAGTTTACCAGATACCATGGAAGTGCTAAGGAATCTTCGTGGTGAGATACAAGACTAACGGAGTAGAAGAAAGCATCGAGAGACAATCCAAAATGAGATTTATGATCTCAGGGAGGTGTGCAATATGTTGCGCCAGAGAACATTATTCCACTCTTAGGAAGTTGGTTAAAAGGGAACACTCTACGTGCAAGTCTTGAGACTGGATGACAGATTCTGCATGCAAATATTCCCCCTGATAGCATTGACTATGACAAAGAAATTACTCTAAATGTTGTTGTGGATGGGTGGCTGTTAAGAAACATATTGATCGATACAGGTGTGGAAGTAAATGTGCTTATATTAGATGCATGGGTACAAATGGGGAGGCCTCCATTGCAACCATCATCTAATGTTTTATTTATAGAAAACCGGACTAAAGCCATGCCCATAGGAGTTTTGAAAGATGCATCTATCACTATCCAAGGGGCCAAGTTCACTGGGGATTTTTAGGTATTAGCACTTGCAGAAGCATACAATTTTCCAGCCTTGCTTGGAGGCCCTTGGTGTTATGCAAATAACGTTGACTTGAGATTTAATAAGTGGTATGTCAGCTTTGAAAACAAGGAGGAGAGGGTTGTGATACCTTTGACAGATGGAAATTCTACACCATATGTTGAGCCTCTAAGTGAGGAGGATTTAAATAGAGTCTATGTACATGCTACTCAGGACCCATAGGTCAACGAGCCATCAAAAGAAGGCATCCTCCAGTGGGAGGATTCTCATTTTATTAGTGATACTACGAGTATTGATTGTGAAAATTAGGCTCATGGTACATATGAATTAGTAGGACGCAAGGTGAAAAGTGTGGTTGCACGCAAGAATGGATTCTGTTCAATTTGACGGATAGGTAGCATAGTACCTTGGTATATAGGGGCAAAATATCTTCATGTATTTTTAAAGGCCATGGAAACACAGTGGATAGATCAAATTAAGAGAAGAGATATGTTAGTATATACCTTATGTGGGACAACAGCACACTGGTGGGTAGTCCACAGAGATAATATTATAAACTAGGAAGAGATTGGAGTCGCTTTGTCTACTAGGTTTGTAAGGAACAATGCACCTACACAAATCTACACTTATCATGGTGATCAACCTATTCAACATCACATTCAGCAGTGTGAGAGACTCTGGACAATAGGACAGAAGCATTACCACCTTCACTCTAGGTGCATAGATTGTATTCTACGCTACAAGGATGTGCACGCACTTGGTATGTATATGCAGAACTACATAGAGAAAGTGGAAACTGGCAAGATTTGACTGCAGGAATGATCTAGACCTTCGAAATTACTTCTCAACTAAACCTCCTATAGTAGAGGCATTAAAATTTTTCAAGCGCTTAACTATGGGAGATAGTGCAAAATGAGAAGGGCATATTCAGGAATTATTCGGTGAGATAGAGTTTAGAACATGTTTTGAAAAGGAAGAAGAATTGGACGCCATACTTACTTGAACGTGCTTTCCTTGAGAAAGAGAAAGGAAAATGGTCTACATCGTGGATGATGAGGAAGTTGAGAACCTAGATATTGAACATTCACATGGGGTGTGAAAGGTCTTGGAAATTACATACAAGGATACGCGTGTCTACCATGAACCCATGAAGATGAAGAAGGTGAATATAGGTTCGTGAGGCTGAGCCTAAGGAGGTCATAATTAGAGATTATTGTTTAGACACGGAGGTAGAAAAAATCATTGAGTTACTCAAAGTGATTATCAAGACTTATTCCCTTGAGGATATCAAGAACTTAAGGGCATGCATGAATCACTTGGGGAAATTAAGATCAAACTTAAGGACGGTGCACGCCGCTTAGAAAGAGGCCTTATAGAATGAATCCTAATTTGCACGAAAAGGTAAAGGAAGAAATTGATAAAATTTTGAAATCTGAATTATCAAGCCCTTGATGAGTCAGAATGGGTTAGCCCAATGGTGATTAGTATCAAGGAAGATGGACGGATTAGGATATGTGTGGAATATAGGGAGTTGAATGTTGCATGCATCACAAATCCATTCCCTACGCCATTTACTGAGGAAATAATAGGAGTTGTAGGGTGTGAAATATATTCTTTCACAGATGGATTTTTTGGGTATCATCAAGTTAGGATTCCTCATGAGGATCAAGAAAAGACAACATTTACTACTGAATGGGGCAATTTTGCCTATACTGTGATGCCCTTTGGATTGAAAAACGTGCATGCTATATTCTCGTGCATAGTTGTTCAGGCATTCAAAGATTTTATCCATAACTTCTTACAGGTCTACCTAGATGATTAAACAATATATGAGCTTGTGAAAGATCATTGTGACAATTTGTGCTTAATGTTTGAATGATGCAGACAATTGAGTATCTCTTTGAACATCAAGAATTGCATATTTTCTATGCCATTTGGGATACTATTAGGACATATAATCTGTAAGGAAGGTTTGTTGGTTGATCCAGCCAAGGTTGCAGTCATTTTAGGCCTGGAAATGCCTACTAGTCAAAGTGAGGTGCACGGATTTTTAGGTCATATAGGATATTATAGAAAATTCATCAAAGGGTATGCCAAAATTGTTACACCCTTGGAAGAGTTACTAAAGGAAAAAGGTACATTTTATTGGGGATAACCGCAGCAAGTGCACGTTTGAGATACTAAAAGAGAAACTTACTACCGCACCCATTCTACACTTTCCCTCATGGGATAGACCATTTCATGTACATGTGGATGCTTTTGGTACAGCCATTGGTGCTATGTTAGCTCAACTGGTGAAGGTATTATATATCATCTAATCTATTTTGCTAGTAGGAAGCTGACTCCTGCTAAATGGAATTATATAACTACAAAGTGCGAAGCTTTGTCAATGATGTATGTATTATACAAGTTTTGATAGTACCCGTTAGCAACACCTTTTTTTTTTATACATATCACATGTCATTGAAGTACTTAGTAAATAAGCTTGTCTTACAAGGGTGCATATGCAAATGGGTGCTCCTATTTCAAGAGTTTGACTTCACAAATTTGTGGTGAAGCTGGGAAAAGAAATTCTCGAACCAAACCATTTATCTAGAATCAATTCAGAGAGGATGCACTGAGACAATTGAAGAAACAATGTTGGATGCACCCATAGAATTAGAAGACATTGTTATCTTTCTACGAACAGGTATAGCACTAGAAGGAATGAAATCATTAGAAAAGAAGTAGCTTACTATACGCGCGGCACCATTTATGTTAATCAATGGTGACCTTTACAAGCTAGGCAAAGATGAATTATTACGTCGTTGTGTATTAGAGCATGAGTACAAGGATATCATGGAAGAAGCTCATAGTGTTATTGCAGGTGATGTGACTACCCAGAAGATCTTCATTGTTGGATTATGGTGGGAGATAGTGTTTTGCATGCACGTTTCCGTTCTTAGAATAGAGTTGCTTCTATCCTTTCATTCCCTTGAGAAACAGAGATAAAGGTTAGGGCTAGGAGGAATACCTATTGGGTGTTGGGAGGGTGTGCGTGTACCGTAGAGAGAGATCAGATCGATTGCGAAGAACTCCTTTTTGTCTAGGAAGGAATGGTTGTGAATAAGAATGCAAGACCACCAGATTATAGTTAGACAATAAATGAGGGAACCGCTGGGCCCAGAAATAGTAGACTTCCTTTCGAAGGTGGCCAGCTTCCCCTTTTAATATGAATTAACACAAATGCTAACAAATAAGTTATTGTAAAATCACAATTTAGTTACCTCGTTAAAAGGAAATTGAGGAAAGGCTGGTTTTGGTTTGAGTCACAGTGACCGATGTCGGTCAATGTATAACCTAGTACGGTTCTTTATAACCAATATCGGTAGGGGAAGTGATTTAGGGGCTTTCAATGAAGGTTGGCTGTAAGGCGGTTATGGTGTTTATAAGGTTGGTAAATGATTAGGGGTAGGCAATAGGGTGATGGAGAAGACTCAAAGAGTGTGGGAGCTGTTCTTGGGGCAATGTAAGGGTAGAGGAATGAAAGTTATATGTAGGGTGCTATCGGGTAGTAGATCTAGGAGTGAGCTTATAATTACTATGAATCAGAAGTTCAAGAAATGGTATTTAAAAATGTACAAGACACCACTTACTAGTTCCTGATGAAGATACATGTTCAAGGACTGTGATGACAAAGGCAAGGCTCAGGTGGGATGATTCGACAATCAAAAGTGAGCTATCTTCTCTCCCAATGCTTGGACGAGTGTCACTGTGCTCTAGTTACTCAGTTGCAGTCTTGGGCTCGATGTCCTTCTCTGCAAACTCTTCTCTTTCCTTCACTTGTCTCTACTCTACCAAGTGAATTCCGGATCTTTCAAATGAATTTTGATCCTTTCTTTTTGGTTGGGGGAGGTCATTTACAGGGAACCGATGGTGGTTATGTAACCAACTACGGCGGTCCGAAAGTAGAACCGATGTCGGTTAAGTCAAAGTGGGCTATTTTTAGTAAAATAGCCAACTTTCCCTCCTTTCTCTGGAGGGATTAGTTGTGGGCTTGGTCAAGTCATTATTAGGTTAATTTTGGTGCGGGTGTAGGATTAATTAGTCATGGGTGTGGATGTAGACCAAGTTATAGGTCTTAATTAGGTTAATTTAGGGTTAGGGCTAGGTCATGATGAGGTGGTGAAATGAGGTGGCGGTGTTTGGAGATGTGGATTTATTAATTATAAGGTAATTAATAAATAATTGTGTAAGGTTTAGGTGGTGAGGTTAGGTTGTGAAATGAGATGCGGGCACGGGGTGTTGTAAGACACAAATTTGGTGTCTACATTAGCCCCTTGTTGTCGTGTAGCTTGTCTTGTAAAGCTATCGACAATAATAAGAAGTGGTTACTCCCGTTAAGGGTATAGGTAATCCCCTCAAATCTATCACAGATCGAGGCGATGTGAAATCGTGGATAGGGTTGATAAATGGTGAATGATGATGAGATGATGGTAAGATGGGTGCGGTAAGTTCAAGGAAGCAGACGCACGTTGAAATGTAGTAGTGCGACCAGGGTACACGATTTAAAGAGCAAACAAGTAATACATAGGCAAAGGTCGATAGTTTATCCAAATAAGGTTGATATAATCCTGGTATCCAAGGCATAGGAAGTAGCTCCAGGGGATATAACAGTAAGGTACAAGAACGTTTAGGTATGTTCGGCAAGTACCAAATGGTTGGTTTGGTTGAGATAAACATCACGGTCTCATTCTACGCAAAGTTAGTCGACTGATCAAGTCAAGTATCCTAATCATGTTAAAACACGAATAGGTGAGCTCGATTGAACAAAAGGCTACATCATGGGTGGATAAAATTATAATTTACGGGTCTTGGTCGAGGTACTTAATTGGTGCGGCCTTGGGTTGGGCCAATTGATTGGTGAGGGCCTTGGGTCGGGCCTGATTGGTTAGGTGCGGGCTTAGGTTGGGCCGATTGATTAGTTGTGGCTATGGGTCCAGCCTGATTGGTTGGGTGCGGCCTTGGGTCGGGCCGGATTGGTTGGTTGCGAGCTTGGGTCGGGCCTGGTTGGTTGGTTGCGGCCGTGGGTTGGGCCGGATTGGTTGGTTGCGGGCTTGGGGCGAGCCTGATTGGTTGGTTGTGGCCGTGGGTCGGGCCGGATTGGTTGGTTGCGCCGTGGGTCGGGCCGGATTGGTTGGTTGCGGGCTTGGGTCGGCCGATTGAAGTCAAAATAAGGCTAGTCAGCAAAGCGGGGTAGGTGATGCGGGAAAAAGTGGAGATTGCTAGATAAAGGTGGGAGTTAGGTGAAGGAAGTAGGTAACTGATATCGGTTATGTGCGACCGATATCGGTTACAAGACCAGATACTGGTATTCTAGGGCGCGAAATAACCGGTATCGGTTATAGGTCAAAACCTATAAAAAGAAAAATACGGCATGTCATTGTCACTTTGTGAATTTGAGCGCCTAATTTTGTCTTGTCTGAGGTGTGAAGTGATTTTGTTGAGTTTGTGGGCTGAGTTGGCACTAGTTGAGTGGAGGAGTGAGTGATTGGTAGACCCCAGCGATCAGGAGGCAGAGGTTGATTGGTTGAGGACCCAGCTGAGGAGATTTGGAGCCATGGCACAGCCGGAGGAGCAGGAGGTGCAGAGGTTGGGATTCAGGCGATTGGTCCAAACAGAGCAAGAGGCGAGATCCCAGGCCGTGACAGATGACGTCGAGTATTATAGGCAGAGTGTGGGAGATGGTGATGATTGTGGATATCCGTTGGAGGCCTTACGGGAACTATATGGTGACAGAGAACATAGCTGAGGATTTGAGGGGTGTAGAGCGATTAAGGTGGATCGCGGGGCACATGCCAGGTGAGTACAAGAGGATTCCTCTAGATCACGTGCGGCAACAATTTGGATTTGTTCAGGATATACCCATGGCTTATAGACCATACATGAGGATCGATGCCGAGGCATCATTCTCGCCTCCCCGCCGACACCTCCAGAAGGACCAGAAGAGATAGCAGCCGATCGCAAGGTAATGGATGCGGGAGCGACAGAGGCTTATAGATTATGGTGGGTAGCAGAGCATGAGGTTCACGTGAGAGGGCCGATCATCCTGACATAACCGTGATTACAAAGTGGAGAGAGATCTGTCGACACTAAAATTTTCCTCCATAATTTCTATTTCATTAATGTATGTATTAGAATAGGATGTTGTTAAGTATAATTAGTAGTAGCGTCGATAGAAGATAACGGCGCCACAAAGACAGTGCCACCAATAATGTGGAGTATGGTAACAATCAAAGTACAATAGGAATGTTATAAAAAGTAAATATTTGTCGTAAGTGGTCCAAGAATGTTAAAATGTCAAAGTTGGGGTAATTAGAGAAGTAGGGTCTACATGATTAGGAATTAGAAATATTATATTGGTAATAAGGACAATGAGTGAGGTCATAAATATTTTGTGTATTTTATTTGTAAAAAGTCTAAAAATGTGGAACCCATGTAAAATGATAAGGTTTATCTTATCTTAAAAGATAAGCTTACATGTACAGATAAGAGTTAAGGTATGGAATATGATTTGTCAGAGTGGATTTCTTATCCTATCTTAGAGATAAGATGGATAAGCCTGGAAGTTCTATAAATAGAGAGGCCACCCCCTCATTTAGCAGAGAAGGAAGTAGTGAGAAATATTGTAGGAAGTGTGCAAAGGAAGCCATCAGTTTAAAGGTGTGTTGAAGAAGCCATTAAGAGGTGTAATTGTAAAGTTTCTCCCATAGTCTTGGTGAAAGGCAAGTGAAGTCAATAACACTTGAAGTACCTCATGGGTGAGATTGTAACCGTTTCATGTTAATATTATAATTTACTTTGATATTTCAGATTTGTCATCATTCCGTCTTATCATAGTCGATGGTATTCTTGTGTTATATTTGTTGTTTTGTTTCCATTATATCCACCAAACTAAAGGTCATGCATTAGTAAACAATCATAAAGACGAGGAGTTCCTGGGGAAGAATTATCATAGTGCCGGATTGGTGATGACATTTTGGTTCCGTTTCCGACCATTCCTCGTTGGTGGATTTTCTGGAGAGATATTCCCACTTAGTAAAAAATCAATTGGAGGGTAACTTTGTTTTTACTCTGCATAGTAGTTACCATGGTAAAGTCATTTTTGCCATGAATAGTAGTTACCATGGTAAAGTCATTTTTGTTGGGAATAGTATTTACCGCAATAAAGTCACTTTTTACCGTGAATAGTATTTACCACAGTAACTTCACTTTTTACTGTGAATAGTGTTTACCACAGTAAAGTCAGTTTTTACCGCAGTAAGTCAAGTTTTACCATAGTTTACCATGGTCATTTCTATTTTATTGTAGAAAGGTGTAAAGTCACTTTCTAGTATAGTGATTCCAATTATTTGTGCACATAAGTTTTGTTGATTGTACTTGTGGGTTGGTATTTCACTGTGGTTAATTTTGAAAATAGGAAAGATTCCTATTTTTTCAGCTCAATCTAATGAATATGCTTCTTCTTTCATTCAAGAGTTTAAACGATCTTGTATTTGTAATGGCCTTATAAGAAGGGAACAATGGACTGAATTTTTCCTACCTTTTTGGATGGTTCAAAGACTTAGGTGGTTTGAAACACTAGGTGATAATGTGAAAAATTCATGGGATTTATTAACCGAAAGCTTTCTTGAAGAATTTGGTGAACAACAGAAATATGCAGATCTCATGATTGAGATCACAAAGCTATCCCAAGGAGAGAAGGAGAAGATAAGGGATTATCATGCTCGTGTTCTAGAGCTAAGGAGGAAGCTCGATGCGCGCAGATCCGAAAGGAAGGATTAGCGTATGGGTTGATGAATGGCGTGGATAATCTCCTCTCGTAAGCACTTCATTCTTGGGATGAAGCCGAGATCGACAACGAGTGAAGTATGATCGTCTGCTACCATTGAACAAGCAAAGGAGATTGCAAGAAGGCAAGAAGAAAGCATGGAAGATGAGCCCAAAGAAATTGTTGCTAAAGTAGAGCCTACACTAAGCACCTTTGGTCCATAATCCACAACCACTCCCGGTGAGCAAAAATATTTCTCCTAGTACATCTACCGAGTATGAAGATCTGCTCAAAAGATGGGTCGCTTAACTATTAATCTTCTTCAAGGAAAATAATTTAGTTCTCGGGGAGGAGATAGAGGTCCAAAAGAAATATTTCTGAAGTCAGTATATTATGGTTGTTATAAAAAGGGTCATTATAAGTATAATTGTCTAGATAGAGCTTCTACATCTGGTAAAGGAGATAATGATAAAGGAAAAGCACCTGTGAATTCTTTTGATGTAGTAGATAAGAGCAGAAATAATGAAGTAGATGTGTTTGTAACAAAAAGAAAGAAAGAAAAAGATAATCAAGATGGAAATGATCCTAAGAAGATGAAAGGAGAAACTAATAAGAAACATAGGAGAAGAAAGCTGGGTGTGCAAGATTTTCTGATTTCATAGGGGCAAGAACCATACTCCATCCCGAAGATCTGTCTAAAAGGCCTCAAAATATTACATATGTCAACTCTTGGCTATGTCTTCCGAGAAGAGGCGGGAGCTGCGAAGTGGACCCAATGCTCGAAGAAGGAAGGAGGTTGAGGTCCCTGTTTTGGAGGCGAGGCGGATTCCTATGCTCCACAAGCCGAGGTATTATGTAATGGTATTTCAATTCATGATGTCTTAGTTGATGGAGGTGCTGCAGTTAATGTAATGACCGAGTCTCAATGAATATGTTGGGTTTAAAAATTGATCACCCTTCAAAAATTATGTTAAGGTCATTAAATAAAGGAAAAACTAAACCGTAAGGTGTAGTTTCACATGTGGCAATATCTTATGGGTGTTGTATATGTGGTAGACTTTCGGTGATGAAAAATGGTACTATTGCGTACCCCAATGCTACTCGGGAAGACCATGGCTAAGGAGAGTTCATGCAAGAAACTACCGGAATGAAGTTTTCATGACACTTGGACGTGGTAGAGAGAGGGTGAAGATAAACGTGATCCCTCGACATCATAAGGCGTAACTCGTGGATTCAAGTGATGAAACCGATGATTGGACATCCTCTCGATTACTCTAGTACCAGTGAAGTGGACACAGAAGATGAAGAAAGTGAGGTTGATGTTTCAGTCATGGATATCCTTCCAATCACACCAACTCATGACCCCATAAAATTTTCTGAAGAAGAAGTTGATGATCATCTCCAACAAATAAAGATTGGTGATGCTTTGTGATGGACAATGAGAAGGAATCCTACCTCCAGCTCTTTCGAAGGTACATACACCTATTCACTTTTGATTACAAGGAACTCCGTCAAGTAAGTTGGGTAGAACATTCTATTGAGCTGGTAGATGGTGCTAAGCCCATAAAGCAAATGCCATATAGAATGAATCCTAATTTTTCCAAGACTGTAAAAGAAGAAATAGATAAGTTGCTTGATGCAGGATTCATATTTGCTGTGGAGAATTCAGAATGGGTTTCTCCCATTGTGATCTCAATAAAAAAGAATGGGAAGCTACGCATTTGTGTTGATTACAGGAAGCTCAATAAGGCAACAAGAAGGATCATTACCCTCTTCCATTTTCAAATCCAGATCTTGGACGAAGTAGCTGGCCAGGAGTGCTATAGTTTTGCTGATGGATATAACGGCTACAACCAAGTTCGTATAGCAGAGAAAGATCAGTGAAGACCATGTTCACCACTCCTTGGGGAACGCTTGCTTATAGAGTTATGCCTTTTGGGTTGTATAATGCTCCAAAGAACATTCCAAATTTGATCAATAGGGTGTTCGAACCCTACATTGGGACCTTCATCGAGTATTTCGGATGATTTTTGCATTTATGGGAGCAAGTTGGACCACTCGCACTGCATGGAGACAACATTTCAAAGGTTAGATGAAGCACAAGCCTCACTAAACCCTACAAAGTGTGTCTTTGGATGTTCTAAAGGTGTTTTGTTAGGGCATGTTGTATCCAGAGATGGTATTGGTACTGATCCTGATAAAGTTTCAAAATCAAAGATTTACCATTTCCTATGAATAGAAGTAAGTTGAGATCATTTTTAGGCCATGTGGGTTACTATAGAAGGTTCATCAAGAATTTCTCAAAGATTGCACAGCCACTAACCCAGTTCTTGAAGAAGGATGTTACTTATGAACCAGGAAATAAGGCGCATGAAGCTTTTGGACAACTAAAGGAAGCCCTAGTGTCTTCACCTATTTTGAAGAATCCAGATTGGAGCAAGCCATTCATTGTGTACACTGATGCCTCGTAAGCAAAGACTAGGAAGTACTTTGAGCCAAAAGGATGAAAATGGGAATGAACATCCAATTTACTTTGGAGCGATAAATGAGTAGTCTTGAGGTAAATTAGACTCAGAATCGAAAAAGAGGCTCTAGCTATCATTTTTGTCTGTAAAGAAGTTTAGAAATTACTTGTTAGGGCAAAAATTTCTAGTTATAACAGATCATCAGGCTCTAAAATATATTGTAAATAAGCCTAACCCATCAGGGAGGATAGCAAGATGGATAATTTTGCTACAAGAATTTGAATTTGATATTATAGATAGGCCAAGAAAGAAGCATGTCAATGCAGATGCACTCTCTCGAGCCTATGATGGTTTAGGATCATCTTGTGATGATGATGATTTCCCCGATGTAGCATTGTTATCCCTTGACACAATCCCTAGTGAATACATAGAAATTTGGAACTATCTCGAATGAATTCAAGTTTCTGATGATGGTGCAAATGCAAAGACTAAGAGAAATATTACTCAAGCCACTGTCGTCCATATTCTATTCTGCATGGAGTATTATTTCGAATAGGACCTGATGGACAGTACAAGAGGGAAGTTGGACATGATCAAGGGAAGGAACTGCTAGAAGAATTCCACAATGGTACATGTGGAGGGCACTTCTCTGGACAACTTACAGCAAGAAGGATCTTAGATGTAGGTTATCACTGGCCCACTCTTTTTAAAGATTGTTATAATTATTGTAAGACATGTGATATTTGTCAAACACATGGTAACCGTAAGACTTCATCATATCCATTATGCCATATTCTTCCACTTGGTCCCTTTAAAAAGTGGGGAATAGACATTGTAGGTCCACTTCCAACTACCTCACGCCAAAATAAGTATATCAGTAGTTGCCACAGATTATTTAACCAAGTGGGTTGAAGCTAGGCCATTGAAAACAACTTCCATGGATGAGGTGGCAAGGTTCATATATGAACGCATTGTCACCAGATTTGGTTGTCCATTAGAAATTGTAATAGATCAAGGAAGCCACTTCATTAATGAGGTAGTAGAATCCCTAGTCAATAAATTTTCTATTAAGCACAGGAAGGCAACAACATACAAGCCAAGTACAAATGGACAGGTGGAACGAACAAATTTTGTGTTGTGTCAAATTCTAGCAAAAGATGCAGCCTTGCAGGTACATAAATGGGATAAAATGATTCATGCAAAGATTGTGGGCATATAGGGAAACATCAAAGTCAAAGCAACAGGATACTCCCATTTTAGTTGGCCTATGACATTGATCCAGCTTCTTCCTATTGAGTTTGATATTCCCACGGTCGAGTAATGAAAATGAAAGAATGGATGAAAGTAATTCAAGAAAAGAAAGGTTGGTACATCTTCATTTGTTAGAGGAAATGAGGGAAATAGCTAAGGATACAAGCTATAAGAAGAAAATGATGCGAATGAATACTTTGATCAAAAGATCCGGTGGTCTCCATTTCATGTGAATGACTTGGTTCTAGTATATGATTCTAGATACAAAAAAAAGAAGACAGAGAAAATTTCTTCCAAAATGGATGGGGCCCTACTATTGTATATATTTACCCCTGGTAAATATAGATAAACACGGCGAAAGAAGCATGTCGAGGGTTGGAAAACCCGACGCAAAGAAGCATGTCGGAGGGTTGGAAAACCCGACATCAAAGGAAATCGGGTCTCGAGTTGGGAAAACACGGCGAAGAAGCATGTCGGAGGGGTTGGAAAACCCGACATCAAAGGAAATCGGGTCAGGAAGTCGGGAAACAAGTCGGGGAAGCACGGAGTGAAAACATGTTCAGCATCCCTCCGAACCCGATGCACATGCAAGTTCATCTTCCGCCCGAAACAAAGGAAAGCTCAAAATCTGGCGGAAGCGGGTTTCGGAGAATGCAAACATCAAGCAGCATGTCGAGCCATCCTCCAAGCCCGATGCAAATGCAGAGGAAGACCCCGAACCCGACAGGCGGAAGACCCCGACGCGGAAATATTCAGATCGCCATAACTTTTCACAGGGAGCTCGGATTCACACAAGGTTGGACTTTTCGGAAAGCTCTCGGCGTCCTCTACCCAACTACGATGAAAAAGTTCTTAAAAATGTAAAATACACTTCGCCACTGTTGGGTTGTTGAGATTCTCACCTACCACCATAATATGATGGGTTAGGTGCAGTCTTGGAGGTGGTTGGGGCAGAATTCGAATCATTCTCTTCTCCCTCATTTTTTCCTCATATAAATTGGAAGGAGGGGCTTCTTTCAAAGGGTTTGAAATTTTTGTTTTGCATCCCCCTTCTTCCCTTGCTTGCAAGAGAATTTGTGGAGCTTTCAAACCTCCCATACGGGTTGTAATACCAGTTCTTCTTCTGCCTCTTGGCCACTGCAATGTATTGTATCGACTCTTGAGCAATAATATATATATGTTTGTGATTGATTTTTCGACCCTCTCATGTATTCATTGTTGCCATTTTGATCTCTTATTGTGGTTTGGTTACCTGTGCATGATGTTTGTATTGCATCTCTGTGGTCTGTGTTAAATTTGCAAAGCGAGTGTTCTAACATTCCTCGGTGCATCACCTCCGTAGTTTAGGTTTTATTTTTATGCATTCTCTACCCTGTCTCCTTGGCAAGTTAGATTAGGTTTTTGGTAAACCCTCTGCATTTTATTCGTGCATCTGAACAGAGGAATAGGAGCCGGCCTTCATCCGGAGAGCTTTTCCGATTTCGCAAGGTCCCACACTTGAGAAAAGCTCCATGTTGTGCAATCACACTGAGATTCTCAACCCATCGTGTTGCAGAGTCCCAGGGGTGCTGCGTTTCGACACCAACAGTTTTGGCACACCCGGTGGGACCAAGAGGTCATTCCATAAAATTTGAAGGAGTTTTCACAAAATTGGACTGAGAAATTGCAAGTTTTAAAATTTCAGATTTTGCTCCATCCAGGCCGAACTCCGAAATCATTTTTCAAGGGTTTATCTTGCTCAAAACAGGTCAAAATTTCAACAGTTGGTAGATCTGAGGGTAATCTTCAAAAGGGTATCTTTAGTTTTTTGATATTTTGATTTCCAAAATTTTGGGTATTTAGTGATTTCGGGTTTTCGGGGTCCGAGAACATCAAAGCAGCAATTGGTTTTGAGGGATGTCGGGCATGTTCCAAGTTCCGACACATAGCAATTCGGGTTTTGTGAGTTGCATCGCATGACCTGAGTTCCACCTGTACTTTTCGGGGATCCGCAGCTGCACAACAAGGCCCGAATTCCAGATTGAAGATTGTCTCCTCTGGGTCCTTCAAATTTAAATTATATTTTCAATATTGTCAAGTTCGGTGTGTAGCTTGGCAAAATCCAAATTTAGAGGCTTGTTATCTAACACATCCCAGCAACTCCGAAGGGATAGAGTTCGATGGTGTAAAGCACAAGTTGCCTGTGCACATGAGAAGAATTCGAACCAGGTCTAATACTCGAGAAGAGGGGCTATTTTTCCACTTGCAACTATCACCAGGTAGAGGGAGGAGAGGAAGAAGACTACAAAGATCACCATCTCCACCTAACAGGACTTTGTCTACACCTCCACCTGGTAGGCCTTTTCTCGCATCAACCAGTGGTTCTTAGACAATCATAATGGCACATCTACCACCGAATCCCTTTGTCAATTTCACGGAAGTAGTCCACTTGCCCTAAATGCTCAAAATCAAATTCCAGTTGCAGCGCTAAAGAATATACCCTATTTCACAGGAGAAAATCATACTACTCCTATTGATCACATCCAAGATATTGCTAATGCATGTGCAATCCACAAAATAAATGAAATGGATGTTGCAGTCAAGTTGTTGGCTTCATCTTTCAAAGGCAAGGCCTTACAATGGTTTAAGCCTAACCTAACAAAGGTCTATTACTTAATTGGAACCAACTTTGTTCACTTTTTGCAAACCAGCTTCGGGAGAGGGCGACAATTTGTCCTTATTGGAACAATTGACAACAATCAAAAGGGCTCCTAATGAACAAATGAAAGATTTCAACTTTAGATTCCAACGGACATGGGACAGGATTCCAATAGCCGTTAGGCCAACCGCCAAAGGAGCATTCCTTTATTTCTTAAAGGCTATAAATTCAGACATAGCCATGATGATCCAATCAATGGGAGGGACAACGCTGCCAGGGGCCTATGACACAACGATCAAAGTAGAGAACTGTTTGATCCAAGCCGGTAAGCTTGCACCAAGGCCACCAATGCCTCTCTATCCAGATATGGGAAATCCTACAACCAAATCAAGCACCAGAGTTGAATCCCATTCCAACTCCTAGAAATCAAAGCAATAATGAGGCATCGACTTCTTAAAATACTTTAAAGGAATTGCAGGAGGTCATGAAACAACTGCAGAACCTTGGAAATGAGCTAGTGACTATCAAAAGACAACAAGCTCAAAGTGCTAGACCATATCAGCCTCAAGCACAGTACCAAGCTAGGCCCTCATACCAATAGAATAGACCACCACCTCAGGCTGTAAATCAAAACCAAAACCAAGGACAACCTCAAGCTTCCAAGACATTTCGACCGTATGATCCAAATACAACGACATCCTCAAGAGCCTTGGTTCCAACACAAAACAACATGGCACAAGAGTACAACTGGTGTTACCCTTGCAATCTCCCCCACAATCAGTCAGCATGTTTCAATGGTGCACTGAATCAGGCCTTGATGGTGCAAACCATTGGTGTGCCTCAAGAACCAAGCCAGGAAGAGAATCAACAGCAAGAAATGCAACAAGAAGGACCTCCAACGGAAACCACATTGGCCAATTGGCAAACGGAAGACTTCTGTGGAGTTAACCAACAGCCTTTTCAAGGCGTGGCTGCCAACACACGGTCAAAGAAGAGAAGCATAGAAGAGGGACAACCGTCTAATCCAGTTGTTTCTCAACCCACTCTTACACAACAAGGGGTCAGTAGACCAAACATAGCTCCAAATGTGCAAAATCAGCTTAAGGTACCTGTTGTAGCAACACATGCACCTGTTCAAGCTCCAGAAAAGTTTGCACCAAGTAAGGGACAACAAAAGGACAATTCATCCCCCTTCAACATCATCGATCAAATGAAGAAGACACATGTGAACATTTCCATGTGGGAATCACCAAGATCCTGGGGCAACGAGATTTATTGCAAGCTGCAATGGCTAATTGGTCTGCCACAAATGTATCAAACTAGGGACATGAGAAAGTTCTCACTAATGCAGTGCAACATGATGGGGGCCAGACAAGAAAAAATTTGAAGCCTCCACCATTCTATGTTTCATTGATTGTTGGAAACCACTTGGTACACAACTGCATGATAGATTCTGGGGCAAGTAGTTCAGTGATGCCAAGCAAATAGCGGATCAACTGGGTTTGAAGTATGAGCCAAGTCTTTGAAAGGAGTAGTGCAGCTAGATGGAACGGTAGTGGGAACGATTGGGGTCATCAAGGGGTTAAGTCTAACACTACATTTATGTCCTAATGTTACGCCTCGCAAGATGTGTCTGTGATTGACCTTCCGCCACTCTTTGCATTGTGTCTATCAAGAGACTTCACTGCAAAAATCGGTGGATATTTATCTGTAGATTGGTCGTACATGATTTTTAGGATAAGGTATGGAGTTAAAGCAACAATCGGTCAGAACCAATTGCCAATTTCCATATTGAGCCTCATGTATCAAGTCCTATCAATGTAAATTGCTCACTTTTGATCGGGAGGAGTGTTCAAATGATCTAGAAATAGTACTAAGGTCGAGGGAATTCTAATTTAACTTTTGATGAATGGGCAAACAAGAGTCATGAATTTGACCCATACAAGGAAATTGAAGAATTTGAATTGGGTGTGTATTGTGTACACTTGAGAAAATCTCCATGTTGTGCAATCACACCGAGATTCTCAACCCATCATGTTGCAGAGTACCGGGGGTGCGTTTTTGACACCAACACCTACAAAATAGTAGATGTGCATGAAAATGGTACGTGCACTGACCGGAGGAATTGGATGGCACTCCCATTACGAAATGGGTCAACCATGACAAATTGAAGATTTTCCAAGCACTGAATAGTCTACTCTGAGGACGGAGTAGAAGCTAGGAAGGGGGAAGATGTCGACACTAAAATTTTCCTCCATAATTTCTATTTCATTAATGTATGTATTAGAATAGGATGTTGTTAAGTATAATTAGTAGTAGCGTCCTGATAGAAGATAACGACACCACGATGGTGCCACCAATAATGTGGAGTTCGCAAATACCAAAGTACAATAGGAATGTTGTAAAAAGTAAATATTTGTCGTAAGTGGTCCAAAGAATGTTAAAATGTCAAAGTTGGGGTAATTAGAGAAGTAGGGTCTACATGATTAGGAATTAGAAATATTATATTGGTAATAAGGACAAGGAGTGAGGTCATAAATATTTTGTGTATTTTATTTGTAAAAATTCTAAAAATGTGGAACCCATGTAAAATGATAAGGTTTATCTTATCTTAAAAGATAAGCTTACATGTACAGCTAAGAGTTAAGGTATGGAATATGATTCGTCAGAGTGGATTTCTTATCCTATCTTAGAGATAAGATGGATAAGCTCTGGAAGTTCTATAAATAGAGAGGCCACCCCCTCATTTAGCGAGAGAAAAGAAGTAGTGAGAAATATTGTAGGAAGTGTGCAAAGGAAGCCATCGCTTTAAAGGTGTGTTGAAGAAGCCATTAAGAGGTGTAATTGTAAAGTTTCTCCCATAGTCTTGGTGAAATGCAAGTGAAGTCAATAACACTTGAAGTACCTCATGGGTGAGATTGTAATGCTTTCATGTTAATATTATAATTTACTTTGATATTTCAGATTTGTCATCATTTCGTCTTATCATAGTCGATGGTATTCTTGTGTTATGTTTGTTGTTTTGTTTCCAAATTACATCCACCAAACTAAAGGATGTGCATTAGTAAATAATCATAAACGAGGAGTTCCTGTGAAGAATTATCATAGTGCCGGATTGGTGATGACAGATCACCCAGTAGGTTTAGTTCACCAGGCTTCAAACGCGGGTGAATGAGACAACGTGATTGTTAGCGGTTTTGGAGTCACGAGTGGAGAGACTTGAGGCGAGATTCATCCATGCGAGAGGGCGTATTCATATGTTATAGGAGAGATTGGCAGATCAGTGGGAGGAACCAAGGGCAGTGGCACCTTTGAGGATGGAGAGGCCAAAGGCGAGGGGCCTCGACGATCACGATCATCACCTAGTTTGGGATGAGGCGCAAGGGTCTAAGTGAATTTCATAGGGGTAGAAGAATAAATAAGGATGCCGACTCACGTTGGCCGATGATAGAGAAGATGTATTTGTTTAACATCTAAATAAACCTCGAATATGTATGCTGATTTGAGTTATGATAATAATAAGAATGGTTGTGTTTTGAATGTTTGTTTTGAAAAAGGATAAAGATGAATGTTATCAAATAGAAATACACAAAAATATTTATATTTACAACACATGATAGGTTATGGTAGGGGATGGTTGAGCTAACCTTGGGAGACCCCATGTCTCCCGAGTTCCGCCTACATAGCCCATTGCTCAAAGAAAGGAGGGGCCTCGCATCGATGTAGTTCTCCCTTAGGACCAGGAGAGGTGAATTCAGGTAATTTGGTTGTGGTTAGGCAATTTGTTGGTTGGTAAAAATATTTATATTGGTAGGGTAATATTGTTGGTGTTGGTAAGGTATTGGCGGTATTAGTGTAGGTATAGGTAAAGCGAAGATTAGCTTACCCAAGTATTAGGGAACCGTGCCCCGATTAAGGTCAACACATAATCCTAGATTCGGGTAAAAGAGGGAAAAGTGTCCCATAGTTGGAAAGAGCTAAACAAACCACGTATTATCGGAGGATGAACTTGAATCCCTAGGTAACTTGCATAGGCAAGAATTCGATAGGTGAAAAGAGTTGTATAATCACAATATATCGGATATACGTCACGTCCCTTAAGTTTTATGGTTTTGAAGAATGGTGAGATGAGATGGATGGTATAGTCAAAAGTGCAGAGAACTTGTTATAGAGTGATTATTCTGACGAAAGATAACCAAACCAAAATAGACAAGTCCATGACTCAAAAGTGCTTTTGAATACTGCTTTTATTTTTCTGGATATAGACTGATCGATGCGGGAAGTCCATATGGGATATGCATTTTGTTGTTCTTGAGCTCTTCATGAAGCTGATCAATGCGAGAAGCTTCTGATAAAGGCTGACTTTGTATAGTTGTCCTTCAAGGGAGCAGTCTATTTATAGTAGCAGATGCGGCTTTTGTGTATAGTTGTCCTTCGGGGGAGTAGTCTACTTATAATAGCAGATGTGGCTTTGCACATAGCTGTCCTTCAAGGGAGCAGTCTATGTATAACTTTGAGGTCTAGATGTCTGTTTGGCATGAAGCATCTAGTTTTGTAAGAATTTTGACTCAAGAATATCCCATAATTGTATAATTGAGAACGTGTTATTTTGATACTTTTAAGTCATGGACCAGACTAAAAAGGGGGAGGCATCTTTAAGAGGAGGTGATGACCAAACCACGTGAGCTTGATTCTATTTTGAGATGCATGAAACAAAGTGTATGTGGTGGTAAATGAGCTCAAGGGACGAGCACAAGGTAGATAAAAAGTGATATAACACTAAATTCAACAGTAGAATGGTTGGAGATGCAAGGCATTAAGGGGTTCATGCTCAGGCTTACCATTAAGCGAAGCTAAACAATAAGTGCCTGATCCGTAAGTGTGAGTGATAATATAAGGCCCAATCCAATTTGGAGCAAATTTTCCACATTTGCTCTTCTCTAGTTTGGTTACATGTTGATTCTCTTTTAGGACAAGATCACCAACCTTAAAGGTATGCTCATGAAGTCACTTATCATAAGCACGCTTGATGCGCTTTTGATAGATTTGAAGGTGGTCAAGAGCGTAAGACGATGCTCATCAAGAAGCTTCCAATTGGGATAATCGCTCTTGGCGGAAATCATCATTGGTGAGAATATCCTGAGAGATATTCTTAGGGAGGGTATTTGTATTTCAAGAGGCAAGACAACCTCGCACCATATACCAAAGAAAATGGTGTGGCATTAGTGGAAGTACGAATGTTGGTACGATAAGCCCAAAGGGCAAAGGAGATGTGATCAGCCAATTGCTTCCGTAATCGTAACGACTTTCATGAGAATTTTGGTTATGGTTTTGTTAGAAGATTCGGCTTGACCATTTTCTTGTGGATAGTAAGGTGATGAGAAACTAAGTTTGATACCAAAGTTGTCACAAAGGTCTTGTAACAACTTATTTTTGAAAGATTTTCCATTATCTGTTATCAGGCGATGAGGAACACCAAAACGACAAATAATGTGATGGTTAATGAATTCTACGATTTTTTCTTTTTTGGTTGAAATGAGTGGAATGGCCTCCACCCATTTAGTGTAATATTCGGTTGCTGTGATTATCCAACGGTGACGTTGCGAAGAGGGCGGGTGAATCTCACCAATAAGGTCTAAACCCCATTATGAGAAAGGCCAAAGATCTCGTGCGACCTGTAGCGGATGGCTAGGAGTATGTTGAAGGTTGGCATGTTGTTGACACATAATACAACACTTAACATATTCGTAGTAGTCGTTATTAAGAGTAGGCCAATAATATCCTAGGCGAAGGATCCATTTGGCCACGGCAAGGCCACTAAAATGTCCACCACAAATACCGTCATGGACTTGTTGGATGGTATAGGTGACCTCCGCGCCGGTTAGACATCAAAGGAGGATGCCATCAAAGCCACGTTTATAGAGGAGTCCCCCCATGACGACATAACGAGAAACACTTTTAAGAAAAGCACGTTTTCCGTTACTAGTAAAGTCGTGTGGGAGAACAGAGGTCAGTAAGGTTAGTCGTGAAATTGGTGATACTGTATCCTCGCAAATTAGCGTATACATTATTTACCATACAAATAGTCGGACCGAGTAAGATGGGGCAAAGAGTTGTTTGACCAAGAGAAATATGTCGAGTCACTGGTGAGGTAGGAATTTGTGAGGCCAAGCAAGCCATAGTATCCGCAAATTTATTAGTTGAGCGGGAATGGTTTGGATAGAATAATGAGTAAATAAGGTCAAAAGTGAGTCCACGTAATGTTTGTACTTTTGAAGTTCCTCATTTTTATATTGGTAGATGCCCGTAACTTGATTGACTACCAATTGAGAGTCACCGAAAATGTTAATAGATTTTACACCTAAGTGTAACGCAACCTGGAGACCCAAAACAAGGGCCTCGTATTCCGCTGTATTATTAGTGCAGGGGAAATCAAGCCGGAATGAAAGAGGCATAGGTTCAAATGGCCCGCAGGAATGAGAACAACGCCGGCCCTCCGCCCGCGCTGGCATTTAGATCCATCGAAGAAGAGGGTCATTGGATATGACTCCTCACTAAGTGAAAGAGTGGCGATGAGTTCATCAGGGAAAGTAAAATTGGTAAATTGTTCCCCAGGTAAAGGGGCTTCCGCGAGTTGGTCTGCGATAGTTTGTCCTTTGACTGATTTCTGGTGTACAAACTCAAGGTCGAGGTCAGCGAGGAGCATAAGCCATCGGCGATGCATTGGTTTAGATGAGGTTTGGTGTACATATAATGGATGGGGTCCGCGTTGGTGATGAAAAAAGTTTTGTGATTCAGGAGGTAGTGTCGAGTTTGGTGGCCACGAATGATAGGGCTAGGCACAACTTTTCTACATGTGTATACCTAGTCTCGTAATCCACAAGAGTACGACTTATGTAATAAATGGCTTGTTCTCGATGCTCAGAGTCACGATGTGCAAGCATGGCTCCTACAACATAATTGGTGGCGTGGAAAGGTAAAGATAGAGAAAGGGTGATCGTCCCGAGGTGGGATAAGCACGGGTGGTCTGCAAGAGATAGGCTTTAAGAGCCTCAAAGGCTTGGTGGCACTCTTCGCCCATTGAAAGACAATGTCCTTTTTAAGGAGATGATGGAAAGGTTGACATCGATCCGAGAGTTGTGAGATGAAACACCGATAGATTGGAGTTTACCCCGCAAACTATGCAATTGTTTGAGGTTAGTGGGTGGGGCATTTCTAGGATAGCTTTGACTTTAGTGGATCGACCTCGATGCCACACAAAGAGATAATAAAACCAAGGAGTTTTCCCAAAGGACACCAAAGACACATTTCTTTGGTCAAGATGAACACAAGATTGTAACAAAGCGATCGAAAATAATGGTTAAAACATCGAGATGTTCACTGCGATGTTTAGATTTGCCAAGAAGATCATCGACATAATCCTCAAGGATAGTGTGCATAATGTCATGAAAAATGTAAGTCATAGCCCACTGATAGGTCGCACCAGCATTCTTAAGGCCAAACGGCATGACACGATAGCAGAAGGTTCCCCAAGGAGTTATGAAGGTGGTTTTATGTTGATCGGCCGGGGCTACCAAAATTTGATTGTATCCCGAGAAGCCATCCATGAGAGAAAGCATCTCATGGCCCGCAGTGAGATCAACAAGTTGATCAATACTTGGTAGGGGGAAGTCATCCTTTGGGAAAGTGAGGTTAAGGTCCCGGAAATCCGTACATATCCGAAGTCCCCCGTTGCTTTAGTAATAGGTACGATGTTAGAAATCCATTGAGGATAGTCAATAGGTAAGATGAAGGAAACAGAAAGGAGTCATTGAAGCTCTTCTTTGACCAAGAGGGCAATGCGTGGATGCATTTTTCTCAGTTTTTGTTTAACTGGTTTGGAGTCGGGTTTTAGGGTAATGTTATGGACAACAATGTCAGGATCGATTCCTGGCATGTCAGCGTAGGACCAAGCGAAAGCTTGGTTGCAGGCATGGAGGAAGGTAGTGAAGGCAGTTTGTTCTGATGCGTTAAGAGATTGTCCAATCTTCACAATGTGAGGATCGTCCTCTATGTGGATGTTGATTTCTATAGTCGACTCATTCAACATGGTTTGAGTTTCAGATGGTAAGGCGCGTTGAATATAAGAGTCGTCCGCACCAAGATAAGTGAGGATGGAGTCGTCATCCTGGCACTCAACAACATTAATTGAAGGTGAGTCTTCTTCAATCATGTCTAGATACATAAGGGGAAGAGAAGATGGGTCTTCATTATCGCATTGATAAGTGAGAGGACCCAGGAAGATAGCGTTTACGAAAAAAAAAAGTTAGGAGGGATAGATTCCAGGTCTATCGACTCTGTGGGTGACGATGGCAAAATGGGTGATGATGGTTCGGAAGGGGTGACTTCGTCGTCTTCCTGATACAATGGCTATGCGGTGTCGTCGGTGTAGGTGGTTCAGAGAATCCAATACCACGATGATCTTTGTGTTTGCGTGTAGTCACGGGAATGATCATATGTTGGCCTTGTTCATAAAGACCGAAACCGAAGCCCTTCCAAGCACAACGTGTTAGGAAGGTGAGGGCGAAACGACAATTAGTTAGATATTGAAAATCAGATTGGAAGGGAACCACACCAAGGGGAGGTTCAGGGGTGACAGAGGATGTATCGACACCCCCATACGTTAGGTTGGTGTGGCAATTAGGTGGTCCGTAGGGATTACTTCCCCCACACGACGGTCATAGGTAGGATGCGCATGTAACTATCCATACTCCTGTGGGGTATGGAAAGTGCTAACATTATATAGGTGATACTCCCCAACATAAGGCATTGAAAAACATCTACCAAAGGATCTGAGGTTGGGATGTTGTTCGCAGGGAAGGAAGTGGTATTTGCAGTGCGGTTTCATTGGTCAAGGTGTAGGTGCGGCTAAGGTGGATGGTGGAGGTGTGGTCGAAGTAGATGGTTGGGTTATATGAATGGGTGCCTTGACTAGTACAAGCACATCATTAAGGTGATATAACATATTGCAGGTTTTGAAGGGGGGAGCGTCAGCTTTTACAGTGTAGGACTTCCCTCATACTCAAATTTTATGCATCTATGTAAGGTGGAGGGAACGCATCCCATGGCCCGGATCCAAGGGCGGCCTAACAACATGTTGTATTAGAATTCTCCCAAGGACATAGAAGAGTTCAGTAAAGTACATGGCCCTACACACCTAATGTTAAGGATCACGGTACCTAAGGTAGAAGTAATAGCATCATCAATGAACGCAACATGGTGGGGTTGGCACACATGCAAATAGAAGGAATATTCATTTGTTGGAAGGCTTAGAAGAGATGATGTTTAAGGTAACACCTCGTCGATCATAACACGACGATGTACGCGGATGTCCCGGACGTAAGCCGAGATGAAAAGAGCGGGATCAAGATCTTCGCACCAAAGTCGACAATTTCATCTTCGAGAAACCGACAAAGCAGTGGCTTCATGTCAGGGACGGCAAAAAGTGGTAGATTGTTTGGTGAGAGAAGCAATGTGGTCAGGTGTTAAGATGGAGGCAACGGAAAGGTTTCATTAGGTAGACCTCTATTCCTCAAGGATTTCAACAAGAGCTTGTCGATGAGATTCAGAGGTTTGAATGAGATCATATAAAGTGTCATTTTTACAGTGATCGGTGAAGTTGTTTGATCATGGTACGGTGGGGGAAACTCCATCGAGACAGGGGGTAGGTAGGTCCACGAATAACCACTTTAGGTGGTGGTGTGATCGGGATGGCGAACGGAGGAAGAGAGGCCACAGTGTGCTTTTTTAGCTTTCCCATTATTTTTCTGCCCTCGAGTAGCAATACTAATCATGTTGATCTCGTGAACACGAGAGGAGGAAGATGGTAGGGATAAGTCATTGTCTTCGAGAGGTGGGGTTGCAATAATGATAGATCTTGGTGAGGTGGGGACAGGTGGTATAGAGAGAGGGATCAAGCTAAAGGTTTCTCCCTTCGTAAGTTGTCTTTCTTAACCTTTCTATCCGAGAGAGGTGACTGACGAAGGATGGCTTTCAAAGCTTTGCATCCCTCTACATCATGTCCTGGTGTGTGGTGGTAAGCGTAGATTTTAGACTCATCATAACCTATAGGTCAAGGTTTAGATGGATCATAGGGTCTAAGTGGGGGTAGGGAAATGGTCGCATTCTCCACCAACATATCAAGGATCTTGGCGTAAGATCCTTTGAGCGGGTCAAAGTCAGAGGAAGATGAGGCTATTGATTGGGTGGGTTTTGGTAATGGTTGGGTATGGTTGGTTCGAATGGGTGGTGGTTTAGACAAGGGGTTTCGATAATTAGATTTAACTAAACATAGCTTCGTTGGCGCATAAGTTATCTTTAGCTGGTTAGATGATGAGGCCACAGATGGCATGGTGGCAGGAAATAACCACGGAGAAAGAGGAGTGTCAAAAACAAATCCTTTAATGATGGAGTTTGTTTAGGGTGATAGGTGGACAGATACTTGGGATAACGATGTTGATACACCCATGGATCTCTCGTATGGGTGCAGAGGTGCAGGTCGTTTTAAAGAAAACGCAGGAGGTATGATGAATTGAGGCAAGGTGGAGGGGTGAGGTCCCAATATAGAAGGTAGGTGTGACAGTGAGGGTTTTAGTTGTGACAGAGGCATAGATTGAACTTGAGGAGATTGGGTTTGTCTCCTAGGTGGATGGACGGCTTTATTTTTGGATAAATCTAACCGTTTAGGTGGGTGTGTTAGGATGGGTATTGGTGAAGTTCCAAGCGTAGGGGAAGGTTTGGTTAGGTTAATAGAGGTGGATGAGGTATTCGGTAGAGATGAGGGGGGTGAAGATGAGGACATAGGCATTTTGAGCTTTTGTAAACACCTCGGGTATATGGTAGAGGTGTCTGGATTGGTCATCTGCATTTGAGTAGAGCATGGTGTACTCAAACGCTCCCATAGGACTCATCTATCTTCTGAGGGATGACAATCTTCACGTGTGAATAGGAACTTTGATATGGAAGAGAGGTGGGTTGTGATTCCGGTCCACTATGGGTGTGATACAGGGGGTAAATGAGGCACTGTATCAATGGGCGTTAAGAGGTCAACCGGTCGCTGAAAATATTTAGGCGATGAAGAACTAATAGGTAGGAGGGCATGTTTGAGGGGATCCGTCATGATTAAAGAATTTGGTGATGTCGGTTCGAGAGGTTTCTCTTCTAAGGATGACAGAAATAGTGGTGAGCCTTCTTCTTTTACAGAAGAGTGACGGAAGGAGATGTTTGGGAAATAGATAAGTTAGATAACATCCGCTCACAATCTTGCAGGGATGTGGTGTAAGAAGACTCATTCGTGAGAAGAGAACTCTGGGCGGTTAATTCCTTTATGGGTAAAGGAATGGCAAGATTATCGTTTTGTCTTGATGGTGGTGAAGGGGGTGCGGCTCCCCGTTAGTGAAGAGGCTTGATTTACAATTTCCTCGATAGAAGCTTTTGGTTGGGAGTCGAAGACCGCATGGATTTCATGAACACTCTCCTCGGCTAAGATATCTTGGTTTATGTTACTGTTAGATGAGTGGTTTGGGAATGGTTTGTTGAAGATTTTCAAATTTCTGCTTACAGGGAATTAGGATTATCGAGGGTTATATCCCCTGCATCAACCATTTCCTGCACTATGTTTTTCAACATCTTGCAGTTTTCGTGACTATGTCCCTTCACGCGGTGGAAGTTACAGAAGTCATTTTCTTTGTACCAAGAAGGTATAAAGCGGGGTGGAATCAAACCCGGAGTGAGGTTTAATAGGAGGCAAGGTGATAGCTCCCGCTTTGAGCAATTTGTCCAAAATCATACCATAAGTTTCTCCCAAGGGAGTGTAATTGATGGGCTTGGCTTTATACTTATAGGTGGTTTTTGGCGGGGTACTAGATGGTGCTTGGATTTGACCATTACCGCATGTACAGCTCCTTTTGATTTCAAGCAAATCGATGCGTGAGAATTGGTGGTGTTGGATTTGTTGGTGGAGTCTTGGGTTCAAAAATTAGGGTTTTTGTTGCACAACCACAATTTCTCTTCCTCTAAGGCTCGAATCTCTAGTTTCCGAGCCATAGTAAAGGCCTCATCAAAGGTGCGGAAAGTTTGAATTTGGAGGGTGGGAGAAATGTGCTTAGCACAGGCCCGCGTAAAGAGTTCGATGAGTTCAGCCTGAGGTAAGGCATAAGTGAGTTGGTTGATGAGGCCCCACCATCGTCCAACAAAATCTGCGATAGATTCGTCTTCAAATTGTCGGATGGCATAGAGGTCGGTGATGGATACTTTCTTGGCAATATTAATGGAGAAATGATCCAAGAAAGATTGGGCTAATTGATTAAAAGAGAAGATTGAGTGCTGGGTTAAAGCACTGTACCACTCCAAGGTGGGTCCTGATAAGGACATGGGAAAGGTGCGGAGTAGTAAGGCATCGTCATGAGAAATCAGATAGTAGGCATGTCTAAATGATCGCAAGTGTTGTTGAGGATCCTCCTTACTATTAAAACGAGTAAATTTTGGTAATTCCCATTGAGGAGGATATGAATGAAGGGGGACAAAAGGATGAATAGGCTCCCAACAAACTTGCTCGTATGTTAGGGTGCTACGGCTTCCTGAAATAGAAGCCTCCAGATTTTGCATCTTGTCCATCATTTGTTTGATTAAATCAGTGGTTGGGTAAGATGATGGTGCGGTTGTTATAAACGGAGGCGGATTGGGCCAAGAGCCACTACTAGACAATGGTGGGGTTAAATGTTGATAAGGTATTGATGACGAATATGTTGAGGTGACCGAATAGGGATGTCCTATATAAGATGTTGAAGCCACCGGATAAGTGTGTGGAAATGAAAAGGTGGGCGGAGCTTGAGAAGGAAAGCTCGTGTGGATAGGTGGCGCAGAGAGAGCAAGCTATGAAAGGGGCAAACATGCGAGAGAGACGAGGTAGGAGCAATATGCGGTAATGATATGTTGGGCCCCAGACTAACCAAAGGAAATCCAATCTATGCCGTATGAACCCTCGAAGCCACTGAGTTGGGAGACGGGGCTAAGGATGAAGAAGGTAAGGCGAGTTATTAGGTGGGGAAGGAGCTAAGTGAGTAGCTATACTAATAGGCATACCAACGAGAAGTTGACCGTCAGGCGTACGGTCAGGGGTATGGGACAAATAGTACTGTACGGTGCTAGGATTAGCATCCAAAAATTTGGCAAAGTCCTTATCTCCTACAGGGATCTTGGGAACATCACTGGTGTCCGTAGGATTCCCCATAGGATGTGAAGGGGGTGATTCAGGAAAAGGCACGGAACAGGCATGTGAAACCATGGCTGCGGCTTGTTTCCGAGTGATAACAACCATGGACAAGAGTACACAACAAGGATTCAATCTATCAGGAATAGAAACAACAACAAAATGTTGGAATTGGTAGGTTGCTAGTTTGTCGAATCAGAAAAACAAGAACCAATATCGGTCGAATAACCGATGTCGGTCGATCAGTAGTCGGCGCTCGGCCGCTTAACCGATGTCAGTAGAATAGGACCGGTGTCGGTCACTATGAAAGCAAAGAGAAGATGTAAGAAGCTATTGGTTTGGGATTAACAATGCTTAGTATACCCACAAAAATGTTCTGAAGTGATCACTGAAACAGTGTATGACAGAGAAACAGAACTAAAAACAAGCAAGATGCACAAGCAAATCAAGAGACTAACCCTAGGATTAGTTTTAATTATTGTGGGCTTATGCCTTAGACGCAAGATGATGTCAATCCTAAACAAAAGACCTAAGGGAAATGTCAAGTTTGTTTTGGCTTATAAGGTTACCTCAATCGGGCGGAGGAATACCATGGAAAAGGGGGAATGTTTGAGTTGTTGTGTTGATTATGATGTGATTTGGTATGTGTTGTGCAGTGAAAGTAAGATTAATTTCTCGTCAATACCGTGGATATCACCCCCACGTGTACGACCTGTTACTTAATCTACGTTCACTAGAATTAAAAACAACAAGCAAACATGTGATGCACGTGTTTTAAACCCAAATCGAAAATGATATTCGATGAAGCAAAGGAGATGACTTTCACTAAAGCAAAGATGAGGAAGAAAGACAAATTCTTTTACCAAAATAACAAAATATCTTGTGAATATTTAGAAGAAGAAAAATAGCAAGTGTGCTCCCTATATGAAAGCAAGCAAGAAAGAAAGAAACCCGAGAAGGGTCCCACCGGCGTTCCAAAATGTTTCGCATAGAATTTTTCCGTTCTTAGAATAGAGTTTCTTCTATCCTTTCATTCCCTTGAGAAACAGATAAAGGTTAGGGCTAGGAGGAATACCTGTTGGGTGTTGGGAGGGTGTGCGCGTACCATAGAGAGAGATCATATCGATTGCGAAGAACTCCTTTTTGTCTGGGAAGGACTACCTGTGAATAAGAATGCAAGACCACCAGATTATAGTTAGACAATAAATGAGGGAACTGCCTTGGGCCCAGGAAATATTAGACTTCCTTTCAAAGGTGGTCAGTTCCCCTTTTAATACGAATTAACACAAATTCTAACAAAGAAGTTATTGTGAAATCACAATTTAGTTACCTCGTTAAAAGGTAATTGAGGAAAGGCTGGTTTTGGTTTGAGTCACAGTGACCGATGCCGGTCAATGTATAAC